>JAJHZJ010000120.1:10618413-10982946 GCA_023548195.1 Bettongia penicillata ogilbyi
CTTGACCTCAAGTGAGTTATCATGCCTTTTAAAGACTCAGTTTCCTCCTCTGGGGAAAAAAAATGAATGTCCATCTTTTGACACTTTTTATTCTATGTTCTGGGGTCTCTCTCAGATCTGATATTTAATGATCTACAGTCTCCTTCAAGGTTTGATATTCTGTATTCCAACATGCTTCCAGTTCAGTCATTCAGTGTTCTGTGCTCCCTTACAGGTCTGCATTCTACGAATCCAAGAGGATACCTGATTGTATATGGGTTGGTCTAAGTCAGTTCTTAACCTAGCATCTATGGACTTGTTTTAAAAAGACATTCTGATAACTGTATTTTAATAGAACTGGTTTCCTTTATAATCCTACATATTTTACTTTATGCATTTAAAAACCTTTTTCTGAGAGGAGGTCGACAGACTCAACAAGACTGCCAAAGAGGTTCATGACACAAAAATGTTAAGATAGTCACTCTAGAGGACTTTACTTATATATGAGGTTAAGTGTCTTTCCAAGTTCTGAGTTTCCATAGCTGTCATTTTTCACTTTTGTATCCCCAATGTATGTAGCACATAGTAGGTGCTTAATAAATGCATAATGAATTGAATTCATCATAGACCTTGTATCTGAAAAGGATCTCTGGTCTATCTTCCTTAGATATATATATGTCTAAGAGATTCTTATCTTATTTTACAGAAGAGAAAACTGAAATTCAGAGAAGTTAAATGTCCAACTTCATCACTTCAACATAATAATAATGGCTAAAAAGTACTATTTTTTTTTTTTTAAGAACGCTCACTTGTAGGGCTTCTGCTGCAGCTCCCATGAGTAGTGTCGTTATTAGCCTGCTTAGTGGTTGACCACCCCTTAGCTGGTAAAACCTCATGTTCATGAAGGGAGAAGATCGACATGACTTTGATGAGACCCTTCTAGCCAAGGTCCATTATTAGAATTGTGATTGCTCCCCAAAATAACATGGCACTTGTCAGTTTTGCCTTTGTTCACTGAGTTTCCCTTCAGAGCTACGAATGGGTTAGATGGAGATGGGGAGAACATGCCAGTGCAGAGACTCAGCCACGCAAAGCACAAGGACCGAGAAAGCTCAGAAAGGTCAGGCTGGGGGGGAAGGAACAAAAGCTAGTCATTACAGACAATCAGATTAAGGAGGAATCCGAGCCTGGTTGTCAGGGCAGAAAGCATGGGGTGAGGAACCAGAGATCCAGTATGGTTACAATGGGGTCTGAGCAAGGCAGTGGCTGAATAGTTTAGCCAGGAACTAGAATGACAAGAAACCAGCTTGAGCTTTTAACATGGAGCACAAACAGTTAGGCTTATTGGCAGGCAATTGCCTTGGCATCTGTGGAATGCGTGTGTGTTTTGGGGGGCTTGCCAAGCGATGAGTCATTGACAGCAGTGTAACGATTGATTCACGTGTACGTGTAATGATATCAGGCATACTGAAAGATCGTAGCCCCCTAAAGTTCTCTCATTCAAATGCAGGCAGGAATGGCTGTAAGGAGACTCTGCTATGGAAAAGTTCTTGGTTCTGCAAAATTTGGGGAAGGTGTGTGGCTCTTGGAGGACTAAAAAGGAGGAGGGGATAAATGGAGGAAATATTCACGCAGGGTTTTCCTTTGATGGACCAGACTCACCGTGAAGGACAAACATAACTGCCTTTTCCAAGATGGACACTTTGATTTGATTTGACCACCTGTGTGTAGTCACAGCCCCTCACTACAGAGTGTGTAATACTTTACTGAACAGTTTCACACGTATTCTTAATTTACCCTCATAACAACCTCGTGAGGCGTTGTAAGTAGGGTTGATCCGATCATGTCCATCTTATTTATGTGTGAGCTACAGTTTCTTCTCCAGTGGTTCTCATTGTTAGAGGCAGATGGAGGCCTCAGAACTACATTTTGCCTCCTCTCCTCTCCTCCCCTCCCTCATCCCTTCTCTTTTCTCCTATTTACCACCTGAGTCTATTTTGCCCATGCTGGAAATGTGACCACTCAGGGGCCTGACCCTATCACTGGTTGGTACCAGAGCTTTGACCCATTCCACTTCCAACCGAAGACAGTTTTTCTCTCCTTAGGCAGCCTGGTGGCTTCCTGCATCCAAGGACTTACCATATTGGTGCCTGACTTGGTGAGGATACCAATTAACTTTAACCTACTCAAGCTCAGAACTCCTGAGCTGTAGCAATCCCAGTAGCCTTAGCTTTCTCAGTAGCAGGGATTATGGGTATGTACCAGCATACCTAGCCAGAACCACATTTTCAGATGAGTTTCTGAAGTATAGTCTACAGGAAGTTTTCATTGGTGAATTTTAGTAAACTAAACAGTTTGGACCAACCCCCTGACCTTCTCATGTCACCTATAGGTACATTATAGACCCTAGATAGCGATCCAAAATCTCTTAGAAGCATAGAAGCTGATATACATTTCCCTGAACAAGTACCTAAGATTATTCCAGAGGAAAATGTACATTCATATCCCAAAATAAGGTTGTCAAGTACTGGATATGTCAGGTACAACATTTCTCAAGTTCAAGGTCCTGTTAGAGGTTTCTTGTAACATACTCTTTTATGTATGTAGTAAGTCTCTCTCTCTCTCTGGCCTTATTCTCTCAGAGCCAGGCTTTTACATCTCTCCTTTGTAGTTCTAGGGGTATCCCTGAGAGGTTGGGCTGTCTTCCCTCTACTACTATAAGCTCACACTCCCATTCCAGGTGTCTTTCTCCCAATGTAAACCTCCAGTGACTAAACCCTACTTCCATTTAAAATCAATTTGCTTCTACAAAGGAATGTTTGCTACAAGAAAAGATCAGAGAGAAAAGTATGAACATTTCCCCTCAACACCTGGGGGTACATTATCTCTTATACCACCTAGGTCTCTGGGGAGAGTAAGCTCAGACTTAATACAGTTTCTACATAGCCATTTAATGTCCAGATGTGGCAAGATTGCTGGATTAGTCCTTGTCTCAACAACTACTGGGCTGCCTGCAAAACCTGAGGTTTCAAAACTCAAAGGGTTATAGTCTCCAATCTCTTTACCTAAAATGAAAGAAGAAATGCTGAGTCGAGGAACAAAGGATAGCATTCTATATGAATTGCTCATGGTTGGGCTGTGCCAGTGTAATAAAAAAGACAGTAACACCTAAATTTATTTACCGAGTGCCAAATGCCAATGCTAAAGTCAGACCATTTGGTACTTGGCATCAAAACATTTTATAGCCTTGTTCCAATCTACTTTTCCATCCTTATTATACCTTCTCTATCTCATGAACTCTGTGGTTTTGCCAAACTGGCCTTTTTGCCCCATCTCTGTGCCTATTAGAGGCTGCCACATGCCTGGAATGTACTGTCTCTGCTTTAAAATCCCTGGTTTTCTTCAAAGCTCATCTATATGAAGCCTTTCTTAATTCTCCACAGATGACTCTACTTATCTTCTATATGTCTTGTCTCTACATCTGTACCTCAATATGCATGTTGTTTGCCTATAAGCTCCTTGAGGGGGAGAAACTGTTTGAATTTTGTCTTTGTAGCCCCACCTGGTATCTTAATTCAATGCCTGAAACAATAAGCGTTTAATAAATGCTTGCTGACTGACCGATTGGTGGGAAGGCAGTGAGAAAGGAGCAATTTTTATGTGTCTGTGTCTCCCCATGACTGCCTTGAGCAGCTCATGCCCTGTGGCTGTATTTTTTACCTGCCCTAAAGATCTGAGGTTTAGTTCACCAGAAAAAGCAATTCTGGGGCAACAGTAAGTCAAATTCAGCTATGGGCTGTGTATCTGAATAAGATGCTGAAACCATAGCACAACCTGTAGGAATGTGTCTGAGAGAGACCCAGACATTACATCTTGTCTTCAGAGAGGTTCAAGGACATAAGGTTCATACACAAATAATGAGAAAATAAGGCAAGGCAGGTTGCTTTCTAGACCAGTATTGGTCTAGCATCCTGAAATCAGTATGGGAAAAGGTAAGAAGGGTGTTAGAATTGGGAGTCAAATGTAAAGCTGAACACTTAATGGACAACTAAAATCAAGTTAGTTCTTGTGGGTCTCCCAACAGGATCTTTTCGTAATTGATCTAATAGTGATTTTATAAAAACAACAACACAAAAAACATCGAAGGTAGCCAGGCAGGCTGTTTACAATAGGATCCCAATTTTATGAATGGGTCCCTGTTTTAAATGGGCCACCCAGAAAAACTATGAAATGACGTTTCTGGAACATTATTCAAATGTGCAGGTCAGCAGCAGGGGGTTGGGATATGAATGCCAGATTACTCATGGAATTACATGCTTCTAACTACCCTTGAACCCAAAGACCTATGACAGTATTCTCCTCCAAAGAATTTCTTCCAGCAGAAAGAGGGCTGTTAATTTTCCCCAATCTAACCCCAAAACAAGTAGTCAGCAAAGTTTTCTCTTCAAAGAAAATATTCTTGCCAGAAATAATTAATTATCTGAACATTTTTCTTTCCCATATTGGTGACCTTCCACCTGATTTGGAGCTATAAAGAATATTTCTGTCTGGATTTCTTTTTGCCTTATGCACACTGTCAAGTTTTCCTTTGCCTTCTTCCTTTTCCTCTGAGATGTTGACTGTCAGTATCACAGATCACACACACTTTGGCCAAGCCAAATGTGTGAGGCTTTGCAGAAGTAAAAAACTGAAATGGAAGAAACCAAGCCAATCACCTGTAAACACCATTCGAGGAAGGTGACCTCTGTGACCGCCAGTGATGGGGGTGGTGGGAGGAAATGAAAACCAGGGAAGAGTGCAAAAAGGGAATGAAAAGGCTTATTTTTAAAATAATTTTATGCAAATAAATGTAGGTTTAATTTAATACTTTTTATCCAAAAATACCTAGTGAAATGAAAACGAGATCTAATTGTACTTAAGAATTAGTACTTAAGAATTAAGAGAATTAAAGACTGAGAAAAGAGAGGGATGAGCCCAGGCTTTGAGATGGCAGGTTAGCACCTGGCCAAAGAGGAAAATCTCTCCCCTCCCTTTAACCACCCAATGCCTCTGGCTTTAACCCTGTTTTGTTAGGGATCTGTATGGTTCCACTACATAGGAAGAAGGCTTCACAGCGTTTTATGTCACTAAAACAGGAAGGTTTTAAAAATTATTCAGTAACCTGGCAACGAACCACACCACTGATTTTCAACAGCCCAAGTGCAGGTGTGTCCGACAGCCCCGGTGCCTCTCTTCAGACTGCTCTTGGCCAGAACGTTTATTAGAATCTTTTTGGGAAAAGGACAAAAGTTAATCTATTTCTGTTCTTTTCTTGTTCTTCCTTTAGCTTATTTTTATCCTTCTTAAATAAATGCATTTTTTGAGAGCCTGGGGCCCATCCTTGTTGTGTATGTGGTAGCATGCTGTTGTGACAGCTGATTTGCAGTGAGATGCTTTTCTTGGAAGCAAAAAAATACATTTTTCTACCAAGAGGAACATCACATGAACAAGTTCCCTGGGTAAACAGCACCAGGCATAGAGCAGTTCTTGCTCAGTGAGCGGTATGTCATTTCTCCCTGACTTTATTTTGAGTTTTCCATGCATTAGTCAGGAACAGGCTTAAAAAAAAATGTTTCAGAAAGTTTAAGGAAATAAGAAATTAAAGGCGAGAAAAATAAGCTACAAAGAAGTATCTAAAATTAGTAGCCAAGCATAGTGGAATAACCCCAAATTAGCTATTTTTGACTGCTGAAAAATTAATCTTCCAATACTTCTATTTTAAGGGTACCCACACCCTTTTCCCTTTTGTTGTTTTTTTTCTTTTAAAAAATTAATCAGTACCTCCTGCTCTCCAGCTGCCCCCTAAGTGAGTAAAGCAAAACAAAAAACAAACTTGAAAAAATGAAGTCCTCAACAGAGTCCCTGCACGGTCTGGCAAAAATGATCTCTACGTGGTCCATGTCCACAAAAATGTATCTTTCTCCATTGTAAGTCTGTCATTTCTTTACCAAGAGATGAGTGACATATTTCAACACCATTGCTATGGACTCATGGCTTTCCAAGTTCTAAACTCTTTCAAAGTTGTTTTTCTCTGTAATGTTATCACTGAATAAAGTTTTGTCTTAATTCAGCTCGCTTTGCATCAGTTGACAATAGTCTTCTTGGTTTTCTTGGAAACTATTTCATTATTTCTTATGGCACAATAATATTCCATTTCATCCATACAGCACAATTTGGTTAGCCATTCCTTAAAAGAATAAGCCTTGGTTAAGTGTCCAGTCCTGGGTCGAATGTTGGGAGTACAAATATAGGAGGCAACATGAAGGAGTGGAAAGAACTTGGATTTTTTAAAATTATTTTAAAATTCTGAATTTAGCACCAGATAAAATAAGCATATGTAAATACATAATAAAAGAGGATTTTACATGAAACTGCAAATCTCTATTATATGCAGCTTACTTTTCTTTTTAAATATATAGTAAATTCAATTTCAACTTTCAAAAGTATCCTGTTTGTCTGGGATTCTGTTTGGCCTGACTTACGTTCTCTTTTTGCATTGAAAAGTGCTTCCATAGACACCTTTTGTTTCTTTTCTCTTTTTTGGCTGCCCTATCCCTAGACCCCGCCCCTCCTTTTTCTGGCCCTATGCCTATCCTCCAGTTGAGAAGAAACCCATCTAACACATACACATAGTCAAGCATAACGGTTCTTTGTTAGTCACGTATGAACATATATGTCCATCACTTTCCATCAGGAGGCAGGTAATACGCTTCCTCATTGGCCCTCTGGAATTGTGGCTAGTCACTATTTTGATCACTTTAAAGTATTTTGTATTTGTTTGTCTTTGCAACGTTGTTATTGCATTAACTGTTCTGCCCTCTTCACTCTGTATCAGTTTATACAATTATTCCTTCTAATAATTCTTATGGAGCAGTTATATACCATAATTTGTTCAGTCATTTCTTATCTGATGGACAACCCCTTTGTTTCTAATTCTTTGCTACAATAAAAAGAGCAGTTGTAACTCTTTGTTTTGTACAAATGGATCCTTTTCCTCTTTGGAGTACAGGCTTTGCATGTTGTTTCTGGATCAGAGTACACAGGGTAGTGACTTCTGGGGCAAGTCCCTAATTGCTTTCCCAAATGGCTGTACCAAGTTAAGACTCTGCCAACAGGCAGTGGACTTGGAATTGATAAAAACTGATCTCCCTTCAGATATTTACTTACTGTGTGATCTAGGGCAAATTATTTAACCTCTCTGAGTCTCACTTCTTCATTTCTGAAATGGGAATAATCATTACCTGTGTATCATAGGGCTATTCCAAGGACAGCATGAGATAACATATATAAAGCACATTGCAAACCTTATATAGGAGCTATTGACATGTCATCATTATTATTATCACTATTACTAACAGAAAGAGTATAATCAACTTCTGGCTAAAAAAAACTACTTGCAGAGAAGGCAAATTGCTTAGTAACCACATACCTACTCTAGCAAAACCCTGAAATTTACATCAGACCAAATAATCATCAAGAAATCCGATGAGAAACTATAACAGTGGCTTCTTCCATCCCAGAACTAGAAAAGAGGTTAGCCAGAAGCCCAAGGGCTATAGGAAAGTTCCCAGAAGTCAGTACCAGCAAGGTAGCTTCCTAGTACAGTCAAGGGTACATGTAATTTGCAAGGTTCTATGTGGAAGCAGTAAGAACAGAGGGATGAGTGGTCAGAATGTCCCACGGCCACAGAAGTAGATCAGCAGCAGACTTGGACATCCCAAGAACTGAATGTTCTGAGATCTCTAACACTCCATCCTTGGAAAATAGGTCAGGGAGAGAGAAAATGAAAATTGCTAGGCACTCTGAGAACTCTGGTTAAAAAAAAAAAAAAAGCCTGGCTACTAAACTTCAAGATATCATAAATTACAACTGCCTGCATCTATTCAAATCAGAGGGCAAAGTAAGGATAGGAAGATTCTAACAATCACTTGTTGAAAGGAATCCCCAAAAGGAAAAGTGCCAGGAAAATCAAAGCCTAAAGACAAATCTCCCCCATAAAAGAAAAAAGTAATGCAAGTATCTAGAAAGAAGGAATCAGAATACCAAAAAACTACATTTGCCATCACAAAAGACTTGTATTATAAGTGAGAAGACATTAGAATAAAATACTCCAAAAGGCAAGAGATAGACTTACAACCAAGAATAACTTACTCTGCAAAGCTGATAATTAATCCTACAGAGGAAAACTGGATTGCTAATAGACTAGAGGGTTTTTAAGTATTTTATGATTGGGTTGCAGGAGAGGAAGACTATATAAACATGGAGAAAGGGCAGCAGATGAACCTCATTCCTATCTCAGATGGACAAAGGTGGGCTGATAACACAAATTATTTGGTGTAAAAATAGGTCAAATTACCATGGAAATAGAGGGGATGGGAATGTGTGTGTCCAAGAGGGAAGCAAATGTGTGCATAAGGAGGGAAGCAAAACAAATTTCCCAATCCAAAGGAAGGATTCAAAGAGCAGGGGAGGGGAGTAAAAAAGTTTTTGCACAGCCAAACCCAATGCAACCAAAATTCGGAGGGATGTAGTAAATTGGGAAAAAAATTTTATGGCTAAGCTCGGGGATAAAGGTCTCATTTCTAGAATATATAGAGAACTGACTCAAATATATAACCATACAAGTAATTCCCCAATTGATAAATGGTCAAAGGATATGAACAGGCAATTTTCAGGGGAAGAAATCAAAGATATCTATAATCATATGAAAAAGTGCTCTAAATCACTATTGATTAGAGAGATGCAAATCAAAACAACTCTGAGGTACCACACCACACCCATCAGAGTGGCTAACAAGACAAAACAGGAAGATGATAAATGTTGGAGAAGATGTGGGAGAGTTGGAACACTAATTTGTTGTTGGTGGAGCTGTGAGCTGATCCAACTATTCTGAAGAGCAATTTGGAACTATGCCCAAAGGGCTACAAAAATGTGCATACCCTTTGACCCAGCAATACCACTTCTAGAACTATATCCCCAAGAGATCATAAAGATGGGAAAGGATCCCACATGTACAAAAATATTTATAGCAACTCTCTTTATGGTGGCCCAAAACTGGAAATCAAGGGGATGCTCATCCATTGGGGAATAGCTGAACAAGTTGTGGTATATGAATGTAATGGAGTACTATTGTGCCATAAGAAATGATGAACAAGAAGACTTCAGGGAGGCCTGGAAGGACTTATATGACCTGATGCTGAGCGAAAGGAGCAGAACCAGGAGAACTTTGTGCACAGCAATGACCACAGTATGTGAGAGTTTTTTCTGGTAGACTTGGAACTTTGTAATAACACAAGAACTTACTGAGAAAAAAAAAATCCCAATGTCAGTCTTCTAAGGCAAAATGCCTTCCACACTCAGAGAAAGAAATATGGAAGTCATTCACAGAATGTAGCAGATCATGTTTGTGTGCGGGTGGATTTCAGTGTATTATGTTTTGATTTGTTATATGATTTCTTTCATTTATTTTAGTTCGACTACATAGCACGACTATAATGAAAATGTGCTCAATAGGAAAGTATATGTAGAACCTATACAGAATTGTATGCTATCACGGGGATGGAGGGGGGTAGTGGGGGAAGGGTAGGGGGGGGGGGGATAAAATCTTAACTTTAAGGAAATGATTGTAAAACATTAAAAAAAATAAAAATTTAAATTAAAAAAAAAAACCTGGGCACTTGGAAAAAAAAAAAGAACTCCCCACAAATTCTGGAGCGCTGCAAGCTGCGCAGAAACACAGTGGAACAGTGGAAGAGATTTCTGTTCCAGAGGGCCCTGGAAAGCCATACCCAGGGGTCCGTCGCAGTCTGGACGCAGAGCCCAGTCCTGCACTGCCCTGGCCGCGCGGCCCCACAGGAGCAGATCCCAGCAGGCTTCAGGGACAGAACCTCCAGCGGCCATGAAGGTCCCTCCACCCACAGGCGCTACAGGTCAGTGAGAGAGACTTCTGGGCTGGTCGAGACGGGAGCGGGGTGTCTCCATGACTCGGGCCCCATCGGAGGCAGCGGCGGTCCGAAACTCCCGGAGCAGCAGGCAGGAGCTCAGGGCCATTACGGAAGGTCTCTGCATAAAACCCCCGAGGGAACTGAGCCTGGGGGGCAGCCCTGCCCCTACCCGAGCACCAGAACTTAAGCTCACATTGAATAGCAGCCCCACCCGCCGCGGAAAGCCCCGAGGCTGGGTAGCAGCATTTGAATCTCAGACCCCAAGTACTAGCTGGGCAGACCTAGGTGGGAGTGGAGAAGAATCTCAGAAGTCAAGTAACTGGCTGGGAAAATGCCCGGAAAAGGGAAGAAAAATAAGACTATAGAAAGCTACTTTCTTGGGGGACAGATGTTCCCGCCTTTCAATTCTGATGACAAGGAAAAATTCTTACCATCAGGGAAAGACGTGGAGGTCAGGGCCTCTCTATCCCAGACATCCCAGGGGGATGTCCAGTGGGCTCAGGCCATGGAAGAGCTCAAAAAGGATTTTGAAAATCAAGTTAGACAGGTGGAGGAAAAACTGGGAAGAGAAATGAGAGAGATGCAAGAAAAGCATGAAAAACGGGTCAATATCTTGGTAAAGGAGACCCAAAAACATGCTGAAGAAAACAACACCTTGAAAAATAGGTTAACTCAATTGGCAAAAGAGGTTCAAAAAGCCAATGAGGAGAAGAATGCTTTCAAAAGCAGAATTAGCCAAATGGAAAAGGAGGTTCAAAAGCTCACTGAAGAAAATAGTTCTCTCAAGATTAGAATGGAACAGATGGAGGCTAATGACTTTCTGAGAAACCAAGAAATCACAAAACAAAACCAAAAGAATGAAAAAATGGAAGATAATGTGAAATATCTCATTGGAAAAACAACTGACCTGGAAAATAGATCCAGGAGAAACAATTTAAAAATTATGAAACTACCTGAAAGCCATGATCAAAAAAAGAGCCTAGACATCATCTTTCATGAAATGATCAAGGAAAACTGCCCTGATATTCTAGAACCAGAGGGCAAAATAAGTATTGAAGGAATTCATCGATCACCGCCTGAAAGAGATTCAAAAAGAGAAACTCCTAGGAACATTGTGGCCAAATTCCAGAATTCGCAGGTCAAGGAGAAAATACTGCAAGCAGCTAGAAAGAAACAATTCCAGTATTGTGGAAATACAATCAGGATAACACAACAGCTAGCAGCTTCTACATTAAGGAATCGAAGGGCATGGAATAGGATATTCCAGAAGTCAAAGGAACTAGGACTCAAACCAAGAATCACCTACCCAGAAAAACTGAGTAGAATACTTCAGGGGAAAATATTGTCTTTCAATGAAACAGAGGACTTTCAAGCATTCTTGATGAAAAGACCAGAGCTGAAAAGAAAATTTGACTTTCAAACACAATGAGAAGAAGCATGAAAAAGTAAACAGCAAAGAGAAGTCATAAGGGACTTACCAAAGGTGAACTGTTTACATTCCTACATGGAAAGACAATATTTGTAACTCTTAAAACTTTTCAGTATCTGGATAGTTGGTGGGATCAAACACACACGTACACGTGTGCATGCACACACATATACACACATGCACGCACATACAGAGACAGAGAGCACAGAGTGAATTGAATAGGATGGGACCGTATCTTAAAAGAAATTAAGGTAAATGGTGAGAGAGAAATGTAGTGGGAGGAGAGAGGGTGAAATGGAATAGGGTAAATTATATCTCATTCAAGAGGCAAGAAGACTTTTTAGTGGAGGGAAAAAGAGGAGAGCTGAGAAAAAAAACATGAAGTTTACCCTCATCACATTCGACTAAAGGAAGGAATAAAATGCACACTCATTTTGGTATGAAAACCTATCTTACAGTACAGGAAAGTGGGGGAGGAGATAAGCAGGGTGGGGGGGTTGATGGAAGGAAGGGCAATGGGAGGAGGGAGCAATGTGAAGTCAACACTCTTGGGGAGGCACAGGATCAAAAGAGAGAATAGAAACAATGGGGGGCAGGATAGGATGGAAGGAAATACAATTAGTCTGCACAACATGACTACTATCGAAGTCATTTGCAAAACTACACAGATAGGGCCTATATTGAATTGCCTGCCTTCCCAAAGGGAATGGGTGGGGAGGGAGGGATGGGGAGATTTTGGAACTCAAAGTTTTAGGAACAACTGTTGAGTATTGTTGTTGCTACTAGGAAATAAGAAATACAGTCAATGGGGAACAGAAAGTCATCTGGCCCTACAGGACAAAAGAGAAGATGGGGATAAGAGAAGGGAGGGAGGGTGGAAGAGAGGACAGATTGGTGATAGGGAGAATTAGAATGTTTGGTGTATTGGGGTGGGGGGAGGGGATAAAGGGGGGAAAATTTGGAACCCAAAATTTTGTGGAAATGAATGTAAAAAGTTAAATAAATAAATTTTTAAAAAAAGGAAGTGATATGAAAGGAAGCTTCCTAGTTTCATATAGAATCTTCTTTTGTTTTGCTGAGCTTATGGAAATGCTCTTTTCTGGTGTTTAAGTTCAGAAAATACATTAAAAAAGAAAAAAGATCCCTCCTAAAGGGCACAGTCTCTGGCCTCATGGAGCTTATAATCTAACAGATGGTGAGGAAAACATGGGTAAGGAAGTATGAAAGATAATATAAAGAGAATAAAATAGAGATAAGACTTAGGGTGAAAGTCACATGCTCCCATTAGAGACCAATATGAAAAACATGATTAGTGCTCAATTGTGTGGTGGAAACAAAACAAGGAGGTCGGGAAGAGGAGATCACTTCAGTTTGGAGCTGTGAAGGGTTCATGTAGGAAGTGGGATTTGACACAAACCTTAAGGAATGGAATAAGGAGAGAGCATTGAAGTCTGATGGAACATTAAGATGAAAGGCATAAATACAAGCCTACATATGGGACCATGGAAGAGTATGGGCTGGCTGGAAATGAGAAAGTAGGGAGAACCAGTTGATTTGGGTAACTTAGGGCTCGACATGGCCAGCATGGAACGCCAGGCTGGAAAATCTGAACTTGATCTGATAAAGACCTTGGTCTTTGGACAAGGAATCAGGAGACCTAGGTTTGGGTCCTGGTTCTTCAGGTAACTTGCTGTGACACTGAGCAAGTCCCTTGCTTTCTCTGGGCCTCAGTTTCCTCCTCTGTAAAATCAAAGGATTAGAGTAGATGATTTCCAAATTCTGTAACATTCTCTGATTCTAGATAGCTGGACTATATTAAAACAGATCAGGATCTGCATTTCATTTTCATCAAGCCCCAAACATAAGGGAAGAATTAAGCTTTGAGGGAGTATCATTTCCAAATCCAAGTAGACTTTTGTGTTGGAGCCTCCCTCCATAGGAAAATCTTGGAAAGTTGATATTGACAGGCATGCTTTCTTTTTGAATTCATGCTCATTTAGTTATTTATTCAGTCTGTGCGCTTGCTGGGATGGCATCTTGTGATAAACATCTGCTTTTGGTGAGGGTCTTGGGGAGGGGGGGAGTTGCTGGGGCTTAGTCATGACCAACACACAATCACTTCAGCATCACAAACAAAACAAAACATTTAAGGTAACTTCCCTAAAATAGGATAAAGAGATCAAAGACCCAATTCACAATTTCGTAAGAGCTTTGCAAATGACATGAACTTAGCTTTATTTCTACTAAGCGAAAACTCCAAACTCTAGTCAAAATGGTCTGTTGCCATAACGTGCCATCGTACGCTTCTACTTCCATACCTATATTAGAATGTCCTTCTCCATCTACTGGATTTTTATCCATCCTTTAAAACCCAACTCAAATGCTACCTCCTCCAGGAAGGTTGACTGCTCCTCAGACTTCATATAGCACTTAATTTTGAAACTCTTCAAAGCACTTGTCATGTAATCTTGTGCATTGTAATGACTTATGTTTGTATCTTATTCCCTTACCAGACTTTGAACTCCATCAGTGAAGGCATCTCATTTTATCTAAACTTTGCATCTCCCCAAGTACCAACAGCCACTCATTTTGACTACAATAGACCCTTAATAAGCTCTTTGTTGAATGAATGTTCAACCACTTGGTTGTTTAAATAAAAATAACTTAAATTTCCACAGGATTTTATATTTACAAAGCTTTCTTAACAACAATATTGTGAGAAAGGTAATATATGTATCATTATATTTCCATTTTTCAGTCAAGGAAATCGATGTTTGACCCAGTAAGAGAGGTTGGGTTAGATAACCTCTGAAAGTCTTTCCATCTCTAAGTCTATGATCTTATGAAGTATGGGCTGCCTGGGATTTCAGGTCTCAACTCTAAAGAAAGGTGGGACCCATCAGAGAGGAAAGGGGATTGTACTGTAAATTACTTAGGTATTTTCTACAGTTTATGACTCCTATGAGTCCTCATCTTCTGCATGTGATGTGGGATGAAATAAATGATGTCTCATACTTGACAAATGCATGCTAACTTGAGTACTTGTGTAAGAGCTATGTATCTCTTTTACACATACATAGATACAAAATGTATTTTGAGATCTCCCAGAATGGAGTTAGGACAATGAGAAGCAGAAATAGTAATATTTTGGGATATCCAATAAGATAAGAACTTGGGGGCCACTATAAGTGAGGTGCAAGATAGTCCAGGCAAGAAGCGATGAAATGATATGATAAACTAAGGTGAGTGGAGGGAAGTGGATGGATGCAAGAGATGTCATAGAAGCAAGACTTGGCAACTGATTGGATGCAGGACGGTGAGGAGTCAGGGACAACTCCAAAGTTATAACTGAATTCTGTCAAAGCTCAGCTCGAGAGCTACCTGCTCCATGAGGCCTTTCCTGATCCTTACCCACCTCCAATATCTTGAAAATGCTTTGTATTTACATGGATGTACTTTGTAGTTTATGGATCTGTGTACATGTCGTATCACCTGAACATAAGCTCCTTCAGGCAAGAGTCAGTTTAGTTTGAAATCTTTAGTCTTTGACATCTCATCACCTCTCACACAGTTAGTGCTTAATAAATGCTTATTGATTGATTGGAAGGATGATGGTGTCCCACAAACAGGGACTATAGTCTAGTTAATCTCAGTCATCAGTCTTTTCTTTGCTAGTTCTCTCCCAATGGTGTTTGTTGAGACTGTGGTGTTAAATAATTCTAACACGTAGCTTCACTGAGAGAATACTGATGTTACAAAGATATGCTTTTGTACCTTTGAGTGGTTAAAGATTATTGAAAGCATTGTACCATCTCTCAAATATGATCTATACCAAGAAGTAACAAAATTCATACTCTTTGGAGTAAGCATGGCTTAATGGGAAGGGAATAGACTGAGAGATGGAAGACACGGGTTCTAGTCTGACTCATTCACTAATTGCATTAACTTGTGGAAGTCACAGTTTCACTGGGACTCAATTTCCTTGTATGTGAAATGGCAGAGATGGACTGGTTAATTTCTAATGTCTCTTCCAACACTAAGATTCTATGATCTTAGCTCTGTCTAGGAAATTAACTCCAAAACAAGCCATCCTTGCATGACCTCATATATTCATTCCACAAACATCACCAAGCATTTTGTTAGGTGATGGGGAAGATGTTACACCTTAGATGTAACGACAAGGACATTTCCATAATGCTCTTTATCTTCCCAGTCAGGGAAAAGAATGATGCTGTTGTGAGGGAAGAGAAAGTGACCCAATGAATAGATTTCTACATTTATTTTAATATACCCACTGTACAGTTCGATTTAGGAAATGTTCATATAATTAATGGACAATGTTCCCCCCTAAACATCATCATGAAAGCAAATGAGACGTGGCATTATTACCTGCCCCATGGTTGTTCTACAGCCACTGTTATGCACCGTACCTCCCCAATCCTATTACTTTTTAAAAAAAATACTTTTTCTATTTTTTAAATGCATGATTGTAAGGATATGATTTTCCTTGAGGATTGCTTTTGCTTCATTCCAGAAGTATTGGCATGTTGCTTCATTATTATAATTTTCTTCTACATAGTTATTGATTCTGATTTGTTCTTTGATCCACTCATTATTTCTCATTGTTAAGTCTCCATTTGGGTCTGTATATTTTACATATAGTCCCTGAATCAATTTCTATTCTTACTGCATTTTGGTCTGCAAAAGATTTAGACTATTTCTGCTTCTTACACTTGTTTGCCCTCATATGTGGTCAATTTGTGTAAAAGTTCCAAAAAACTATCTATAGTTTTCTACACACTAATATATAGTAACATACTATAAAAACCTAGTATACAGATGCAGAAAATATGTTTTTGTTACCCCATTTAGAAATGCAAGACATTTGTTTCTCTAGAAATTTGTTCAATTGCATAGACTTCTAAAGTCTCCTGTTACTATGGTGTTAGTCTGTCTCCTTGAAGCTCAGATGTTTCCTTTATGAATTTGGAAGCTAAAGCTTTTGGAGCACATGAGTTCATTATTGATGTTCACTTTCTCTGGTTCCTTTCAAAGTAAGTCTGTTTATCAATTTTAAATTTTTGAATGTCTTTGCTTTGTCTGATAGCATTAAGACAACTCTTGGTTTTTTGTTTTTTTTTTTGGATTCACACAATGAATAGTAAATTTTTCCCATTCCATTTTATTTTGTGCATTTCTTTGTTTTTTAGTGTTTCATTTCAAGCAACAGATTGTAGAATCTTGTTTTCTTATCCAATGGTACTTTTTCATTTTATTGCATTGTTTAATCCATTCACACTTAAATTGCAAGTTATTTATATTTTCCTACCTCTGTCTTTAATTTTTTTTTTAGTCTGGTGTTTTTTTTTTTTTTACCCCTCTGTAACACTGTTGTAAGCAGTATTATGTTCCTTCAGTTGATTTTTTTTTTTAAGTGGCCCTGTTCCTATCGACTTTCTTCCTCTCATCCCTGATCCCCTATTGTCATTTGTTACCCCTTTCCCTTTAGGGTTTCATTAATGGCTTTCTTCTACTTTCATCCGGTTATATATTTCTTCCCCACTTTTTTCCTTTGTTAATCAAATAGATTCCCTCTTCCTCTCCTGCCCTTCAGCTAGTTATTTGTTTTTTTATTTCATTTTTGCATCTCTTCCCAAAAAAGTTTTCTCTCTCTTCATTATACATACACCTTCTCTATGTATAGACCCTCATTCTCTGATTTATGACTTCTATAATCATCTGGTCTCTATTTTCTGTATTCCTCATACAATTAAATCTTCCAAGATATCCATTTGAGCCTATGCCCACTAAGCCCTTTCTGCTATGGGCTTGTAGGGTTTACCCTATGGGTCTTCTTTTCCACTGTGTCTAATTCTCAGAACACTGAGATGTCAGATGCAGATGTCAGAAAGGTCACAGGCCAGGGCAGGACCCCTTCCCACCCTCTATGTTTTCTTGTTCCCTCCCCACATTTGCCTTGAAATCTCCTGTATCATCCTCTACCAATCCTCCAGGCACCAGTTGCTCCAAGAGTTCCAAATCTGCCCCCCCCTTCCCTTCCCTCCTTTCTCCCTCTTCTCCTCACCCATACTCTTGTAGTCTCTTCTCTTTCTGAGACCAGAGATCACCATCCCTTAGGAAGTTACATATTCACATTATTGATGGCCTCATGTTTTCATTTGTTTTGTTAAATATTTCCCAATAACATTTTAATCTTGTTCTAGGAGTGGTTTTTGGTACCTCTAATCTAGATCAACAGAGTCTGATCAAGCATCTCTGACAACATCCAGCATAAGGCTAAGAAGTTATTAACATAATTATGATATCAGGCTGTGAAAATCTGGGGGTAGACAGATCACTTCCAGCAGTAGGAAATCAAGGAAGACAGTATGGCAGAGGTCTTGAGGAAAGATTTCAGTGGACAGAAATAGGTAAGGGAAAGATGAGAGCAGGGGACAGTGAGAGTTATTTGGAAAATGTGGATGTGAGTACAGGAACAAAATGACCTTAAATTCACCAGGCAACAGAGAAGAACTGAACATTTCTGAGTAGCCCAGTGATCTGGATAGAGGAGTCATTAGGAAGACCACTTAACAGCAATGTAAAAGACTAGGTGGAGGAGAGCAAGGAAGATCCATTGGGAGTCCATAAGGACAGCACAGGAGAGGAGAATGAAATGGAAGGGATGGAAAAGAGAGACGCTCTGGAGATAAATTCATCAGAGCTGGCAACTAACTCAAGGTGTGGAGTGAGGAAGAGCCCAGGGTTTTGTGGGTGACAAGTTGTAATCATCAGAAACAGAAATGTTAGAGATGGGGTAGGCACTGAAAATGAGCTCCATTTTGAGTGCATGGAGTTTATCTGACAGTGAGACATACAGATAAAAAGATTCTGTAGGCAATTAGAAATGAGACACCACATCTGGGGGAGGAGAGAGAATAGTCAGAGGTAGAGAAGTGGTTTTGTAAATTATTCCTACAGAAGAATCCCTACAATAGAAGCCATGGGAATGGATCAGTTAGCTGAGAGAAAAGAAGGTCAAGGGCAGAGTCCTGGCTAAGTTCAGTGATTAAGAGGCAGGAGGAGATAGTAAAGAAAATTATTAGAAGAAAGGTCAGATATACAGGATGAGAACCATGAGAAAGTCAAGGAAGGAGAAAATATCCAGAAGGAGGAGGTGATCAACTTCAGAATGATGCAGAGATGTCAAGGAAAAGAAAGGTTTAAAAAAGGGGCCACTGGGTTTGGTGACAAATCCTCAGTGTTTCTTCTGTTCCTTTGATCTAAAGGACTACACTGTTTGTTTTTAGGAGATTCCCAGGAGACTCTGGGAAAGATTTGGGAAATACGTCCTTTAGTGGTACTTCACCTCTTGTCCTCTCTTCTCAGGTCTGCTGCTGAAAACAGAGTATTTCTTTGCCCACAGATTGCATTTTAAAATATGACTTCCTTCTTGCAGTCTTCCCACTGTCCCATCTGCCACTGCTAGATTCCCTTTAAAAGGAACAAGAAAAAGTATGAGGTTAAGGGGAAGAATGAGACATTTTAAGAAGGGGGGATGCCTAGGTAAATATTTGTTTTACCTTTCTGATAAGCTTTTTTAATAAAATAGATATAACTATTAGAATCCTACCCAAAATCTCAAATATGATCCTCTCAAGAAGGCCTTGCCTGCCCCTCCTCCCCTATGTTGTTAACTTAAGTCTTAACATTCAATTCTCCAATTATTTAAGTGCCTACTTTGTGCAGGGCACCATTAGGCATCGAGAGAGACATTCTTTTCTTGTGCCTCCCTTATGCCCTTAACATTTATCACTTTACATTAGCTATTTGCAAATCCTTGCCCCATGTTAGACTACCAGCTCCACAGGGGTCGAAACAATGTCGAATTTAAATTGTACAGCTCTCCCAGAATTAAGCCCAGGCCCCAATCAGTGTCTGATGAATGGAATGGCAAGAAGGGTGTCTTTTGGCTAAGGTTCTCAAACAATTTTATAGCTGCGCACACAATCTTTACTCACTAAACATTCCATCAGATGTACTATTAACAATTCAATGATATGCTGCCTGATGGACTTTAAAAATTAAGATCCATCAAGTTTTCTGCAGGTAAGGGAGTCATAATTAGGTTTATGCCATCAAATCTTTCCCCTAACACATAGCCTGAAATGTTAGCAAATCAGTAACCAATCTAATCCCTTCCTCATCTTCCATATCACTACCAGTTTTGCCATTTTTGACTATGTTGAATTATTTCCTATGTGGAAGTTAAACTCATTGTTCTTCTTGCTTAACTTGTGTTTCGAGCTTTTACTTTTTCATCTTGAGGGCCGAAGTCTCCTTGTTACTATTAACAAGCAGCTTATAAGCTATCCTCTAGTACACTATCAATGGGTTTTCCCTCAAAGGCCTCCCTCTGCATCCAGAGCCATCTCCAGTCATCCTGATCCATATCTTGCCACTGGACCTAGATGGCTCCAGAGGAGAAAGTGAGGCTGGTGACTTTACACTGCCTTGCCTCACTTAAATCCAGTTCCCTAGCATGTTGTGGCATTATATCCTTGATGTCATGGTCCTCTTCAAAAACAAACAAAAACAGCAGGGATTGATCATGGGGGAAAGGATTCTAGAGGTCATTCAGTCCCATGTCCTCATTTTACAGAGTGGGAGGTGACTTGCCCAAAGTTATAGCTAGTGGCATATTTGAGAATTAGACCTTTGGGTCTCTAGATTCCAAAGTCTCCTGCTCTTCCCATTACATCATGGTATCTTCTGCTTGGATAAAGGAAACAGAAAAAGGGAACAAAAGAGATGCTATACGAGGTATTACTGGGACCACTCATATCTTACTCAGCACATGATCAGAGTGAAAAAAGTGTATATTTTTAAAAGTTGAATTTTTGTCTTTTTTTTTTTAAAGACTCAAATCATCTCTGCTGGCTACAGGAACAAAGAGGTTGGGGTGGGTTGGGAAAAAGGAGAGGAATCTCTCAAAGTAGCTTAATAGATGTCTCAGGAGCATTGTTGAAGCTGGAAACTCATTCTTCTTAACACTGTTTCTTTTCTTGCATGGGCAAGAGCTGGCAATCTGAAGAGTGCTGAATGAAAGTGCAGTAATGGATGGGATTCCTTGGAATACAGACCAACTGCTTACCCGCAATTACCTTCTCTGTCTCTATATGTGACTTCATTGCTGTAAACACCATTCACCGCCATATAAACCATTAAATTAAAAACACACCCAGCATGTGGAACAAATCATAACATTTCCGCGTATGGGTTTGTTTGTTCACCCCCTCCCCCTCTCTTTTTAACTCTAAGTCAACAGAACAAGAGAATAAATTCTCCACTGGTGCCCCCATGCAGTTAACTTCATAATACCATTCTTACTCTGCACAGCAAACATCATTTTAATCTAAAATCAACTTTTCTCCCAGTTCCAACGTCTCATGCACCTTTCAAGCTATGAACTTCCTTGTATGGGAGCGTCACATTTCAAGAGTGAAGGAGATTCAGTTCACAAACAGTGTAAGGCCAAAGAAATGCAGGCTGCAGGGAGTCAGACATTATCACAGAGAGACTCAATTTCTCCCTTTTCCATGTACACAAACTGGATCTAGATTGAATTTCTTGCCAAAAGATCCAGCCAAGGGGAAGGCAAGGTAGGCAACTACCTAGGGTGAAAAGTCAAAGGAAATACAAGGGATATTTTTTTTTAGCATCGCTGTTTATAACTATTTCCTTTGTCAAAGAATACTGTCTTCTATGATAAAGAAATATTTCCTAAGTCAAGTTACATATGGATGGTACAGGAGTATACAAATGTTTTCTGTGAGCTCTACACCTCACTTAATGAGGTTAGGGTCAGCATGGGCAACCTACTAAATCAAACTAAAGGTAAGAGATGATTGCCAATGGCACTAAAACCCACTTGGGCCTAAGAACAATGCAGAGTGGGCTATTGGTTACTGGGGTCTCCCACCACCCTTTCTATGCTTCTCTCACCTCTGAGACCCAGGCATTCTCAAGGAATCTTTAAGGTATTCCACTCAGTCTACCTCTACTGGAGTTGGGCCCATGCTCCAAAACTATCTCCCAACGTTATGCTCCTCACTTCCCCATGCTATGCCTCTCAAAAGACCAAAGGTCTTTTCCAAGAAGAAAGCAATCATATTATTCCATTAAAACAACTTATACTAGCATATGACTGCTTAATGGGCTAAGTCCTCCCAGGGAGGGCAATAGCACTTAAAAAAAAAAAGAACCCTTTAACTCAAGAGAATATAAGAGAGAATACTGGTAGGGGGCATACTGCAATTGCACCTCTCCCTCTCCCCACTTTGATATCAGGGGAAAACCAACTGGGCTGAATATCAGAAGGGCGCTAGTCCTACTTGGCCACTAATTTACCACATAACCTCAGGCCAACGTCTCTGCTTCCTTATCTGAAAAACAAAGGGGTTAATGTGGATAACCTATTACTAGTCTATCTCCAAGTCCCTCTAGTATTCGATTCTACCCTTTACTTACTTACACCCTACCAATCTTCTCTCTGTGCAGAGGTAAACAATTAGCCAGGAGACCTGGCATTTTAAACTAGGGGATCTGTTCTCAAACTGCAGCCATGGGACCTTGGCTAACTCAGCCTCACTTTCTCATCTGTAAAATGAAAGGGGGCACTAGATGATCTTTAAGATACTAACTTGGGACCACTGTTCTGAAAGGCTGCCAAGCCCTGAGTTAGGATATAGAGTTATGAAAGAAAAAGAAAAATACAAGGATAGCTGTCATTAAGAGACTGGCAGCTAAAAGGCCTGATCTAAAGGATGCTGTGCCTGAGATGATAGCTTCTGTACCATCAAGGGTAGAAAAAGTAGCTATTGGAGAACAGCGGCATACAGGAAGCCCCTTTGGATGCACAGGGCTAGTATGTTGATGGGTTGTTTACATTACAATGCCAGGTGTCAGAATTAGGATTTGGCCAAAGTACAAATCTATTTTTCAGTATTAGCCTGGGTTTGACATAACCCACACATAGGAAAATAGAAGGCAATTGCCCCTGTTATTTTGAGTCAAATAATATCAGGCAGCCCATCTCATAGCATGACCTAGCTGCCTGGGTAAGCAGCCTTTAAAGAAAAAAAAAACCCTCTACCCAGACTTAGCTGCTGTGGTCACACTAATTACATTTTCCTTCCACTGAAGCAACTTGTGCTTTTGGATCAAAACTCTTGGAAAAACAGCAGACTCGTACAAGGATTAACTAATTAGAAGTAGCAAAGCTCTTTGAAAGGAGCAGATGGAACAGGGACTCAAAAAAGGCAAGAGCTGGAGAATGAGATTTTGTAGATGTAACTGTGTGTGTGTGTGTGGGGGGGTGTCTTGGATATTTTAGGGCTATGGAACCTAGGAGGTGGTTAACTGGTAGATGTTTGTTTAGTGGGAAGCCCTATCTTCTGTAACTATGTGAAGAAGCTGTTTAGTAAATACTAAACAATATTTAAATTAAACAGTAAAGTTAAATTAAATGTTGAAAACCATTAATCAATGGTTTTGAAACTAGTAAGCTGCACAGTTGGCACGCGCCTCTTCAGGAACCACAGGGTGGAAAGCCATGGCTCTGGCCTGACCCTCAGGACATCACATGTCTCTGCCACCCCAGTAAAGATTCAGACTGCTTTTGTGAAACAAAGGAAACAGGGAGGGGGAGGAGACCTGGGGACTGAATCCTAGCTCCCAGAATTAACAGTGAGGTGACCTTGGGTTGCTGAGGGGAAAGCACTTTAGTAAATTTTAGCAGGAGTTACAAAAATGGGACCTATACCCAAGTATTTTCCCACAGAAACATTATAAAGGATTGTTGTGTGAGGAGGGGGGGTGAGGGTGTGTAATTTTTTTAGTATTCATTACGTTAAAATTTTTGTGGGGACTGACCTAGGAGCCTAACTAACTCCCCTTATAACATAGTGTCTATGGGAAAATGTTCTGATTTCCAAATGAACTTTTGGAATATCCACAAATTAAGACTTTATAACATATTGTAATAAGTGAACAGATAACACAAGCTTCAAAATCGCCATGATTTACTCAGTGTTGCACACCCTCCAGCTCTTCAATCAAGCTTTTGCTTTTTAGCTTTTACTGAGCACCTACTATGTGCCAGGCACTGGGCTAAGCTCTTAACCTGTAGTGTGTTGCCATGAGCTTGTGTGACAGTTTATGACACCAGCCAATCTTCTGTTGATGAACCAGTCTTTCCACATTCACTTGGATTAAGTGTCCAAGGAATGCACTGGACTGTCTTCATGCTTTTCAGCATGGTAGAACCTGCCCAGGGTTTGTGCTCCACCAGCAAGAAACTGCAAAAATCCAAGGTCACCATTAGACCTCAACAGAATACCAGAGGAACCCTTTAAAAGAACAAATGTTAAATCTTGTTTTTAAAAATTTATTATTGACATGTCATTTTCATGTAATGTTTATTTTCCAAAACATTCCTTCCCTCCTTCATCCAGAGGTATTCCTTACAACAAAGAGGAAAAATAGGAAAAATGTTCAGCAAAACCAGAGAACACATCAACCCAACCTGACAGTATATATATAGTGTTTCACATCCATGGTTCCCCTCCTCTGTAAAGAAAAGGAAGTGAATTCCATCTCTCATCTTCAGGGCCAACCTTGTTGATTATAATTGCAAGGTACTGGGCTTTTCTTTTCTGTTCATTTTGCATGCATTGGTTCATTAGGTACGGTCTCTTACTGGCTCCTATTACTGCACTTTGCAACAGTTCATCTGTCTTCTTGCACCTCTGTGGCCTTCGTTGCCATCTTTTTTAAGGCTAGTCCATGACACTCATATACTATAATCTGGTTAGATATTCTTCAATTAATGGGAATCTACTCTGTTCAAGTCCTTGCTACCATAAATATACTGGCACACGTGGGTCCTTTCTATCTTCCATCTTCGTGGAGCCTAGGCCTAAAAGTGAGGTCTCTGGATCGAAAGGTATACGCCAACTTCAGTCTCCTCATCAGTATAATTCCTAACTGCTTTTCAGGACGGCTGGACCAATGTTAGCGCATCTATCACTCCACAGCCCCTCTAGCACAGCCAATTCACGCCTTTTATCATCTTTGCCAACGTGGTGAGTGTGAGGACAGATCTCCAAACGAACAACCTAAGTGTTGAAGGAAAAATCCCATGGAGGGCTTCCTTGACCACCTGAACCTTCTGGACTAACTCTCCTTTCCCCTCGTCATTCATTTATTAGCACGTCCATTTCACATAAATTATTTTCCTCATAGAACAGCACTTGTATTGGAACAGCTCTGATACATTTATGACTTTTGTGTTCTTTGATCCTCTTCTCCTGGGATCTTTCCCCTGAAGATGCCAATACTGGGATGTAAAAAGTTGAAAGGATAAAGCAATAGGGAAAAAAAGTAAGATGAAATGGTGGCAAAGTCTACTGATAGGAAAGATGAAGACAGGCAGCTGCAATGCAGACATCTGAAAAACTTCTCTCTCTACATCCCAGTGCACCACGGTCAGTGACAGACAAGTCACAGATTACCCATGACAGTCATGAACCAGCTAAAGGCTCACATTTTCTAATTCCATGTTTTAGAAGAGAATCCAGCTGGCATATCATGGTCACTTCTCATCTCATTTCCTTTTGCCATGGTTACAGAACAGATACCCTACAACAAATGGTCTGAGAGAAGACACCCTAGCCTCACCCTGACTCTTCACTTCACTTACCTGTGAGATGCTACAAAGTGATGCCAAATGAGGTGAAAGACATTTGAAGTCTGTTCAGATCCCTGGCTCCCAGGTTAAAAAGTAGAAAGGACCTGGTTCTACCATCACTTTTTATTTTTTTTTAATAATAGAGGAGGAAAATGATGCCCACTTGCCCAAGCTCTTACAGAGCTGACATTGCTGGGCCCAGGTCCTCAGACTCCAGCTCAGCTCTCATTCCCCTGCAAACAGATGTCTCAATAATTGGCTTCCTTAAGACCCTATCCACCAACTAAAAATAAAATCACTGGATATAGGCTGTACCAAATCAGTGCAAATGTTCTCACGTTGGAATGCCTGGCAAGATTCCTCGGAACTCAAAGCAGTTGTGGCAAGAATGTTCAAGCTCAATCCTGGCCGGCCATGACCCAACACTGACTAAACACCTAAGGGATTTGGGGCTCATCCTCCCTACTCTGAACTCATTTTGCTCAGCTCCAAGATGAAGATAAGAGCACAGAATTTACAGCATGCAATAGCACGAAGGAACCTCAGAGATCACCTAGTCCAGGAATGAATGTGCTAGTAGTTGTTTAACAACCAGCTCTTGGGCTAGGGTGAATGAAGGCATGACCAACTTAAGTTTAGTTTCCATTTGCTCCATTACTTTCTTTGGTCAAGAGTCAGAGGTTCCCAAACTTATGGCCTACAGCCCCCTTAAAAAAAAATATTACTCAGCACCTCACTGGAAATCTACTTTCATTAACTTTTTTTTTTTTAAATCTGCATTATTTCAAACTACAACCACCCCTCCCCTGCCCATAGTTTCAGGGTCCCTGGGGGGCAGGCCCACTTTCAGAACCCATGGACTCTAGACCAGGCCTGCCAAAGGATTTCCAGTACATAGAAAGGCTAAATATAATCAACAAAAACAATAAATAAAGCTGTGATTGGTAGGATTTGCTGATTTCCAAGATGTAAATGCTTGCAATGAAAATTTAACAATCAGCTGTCCTGAGTCAGGCAAACTTGCTCCAACACACCCCTAATCTAGCTCAACCTCTTCATTTTACAAAGAAGGAAAGTAAAGCATGAGAGTGATCTGTTCTTTATCACACAGGTAGTAAAGAGCAGAGCTGAAATCAAATTCAAGACCTCTGATCAAAATCCAATGCTCCTTTCATTACATGACACTGCCCATCTAGCTCACAAACTGTCATGACCTTGTATAAGTGGACTGGTGCTTGGCTGTCTTCTATCATTAATACGCTGGGAGAATCCTAGATTCATCTACACAGGGCCATCCAAAGTGAAGTCTTCATAAAACTGTCCAAATAAACACTCTATCATCACCCTAGCTTCTCTCAACACAACTCTCTTCCCTTTCTTTCAACTTTAGGATTCTATTAAGTATATCTTTCTGTGGGAAGTTGATAGTTTATGACTTTTATAAACAGTATTGTCAGATTAACTAAACAATTCCTCTCAGTGATCTAGACCACCATGGCAACCCAGGGAGGCACAGTTGGCCTTTAGAAGATCCAAGATATTAACCATGTAGTCTTATACCTTTCAAAATAAATCAGAAAAACTCGTATCTCTAGAAATTCAATTCAATCCTCCAACACTAATAGAAAAAAATATTCAAAGAGAAAAGGTTTCAGATTGTGTAAAAAAAAAAAAAAAAAACAAAGCCCCCAAACCTTCAAAAAATGCTAATTTGGAACTCAGTTCTAAATGTAAAAACAGACTATATAATTTGAATGACTTTCAAGACTGATAGATGCATAAAATAAGGATTAAACTGGCAGAAGAGGACAAGGTTGTAGCTTAAGGGGAGTAGCCAGTAATACAAGGTCACCTCAAAATAATTCCCTAATAATAATTCACTTATTTTAATGAGTCCCTGGTATCATTTTCTGGAGTAAGCACTCTGGAGAGGCAATGTGGAAAGGTGGAAATACCACTGGATTTGAATCAAGAGATAACAGGTTTGAATTCTGGCCTCAGTGCTCATTAGCTGACCCTTCAAGGGGAAATCCAGCTTCTTGGAGCCCAAGTCTCTGCTCTGTGTAATGGGAGTAACACTTGCATCAGGGACATTACAATTTCCTTGTACTTTAACTTCTAGTTGTTGTTAACATTTAGGTGATAAGAACTAGAACATCAGTAATGTCATACATTATTTTAGTACTTTTATGCTGTGAAGGAAAGAACAGAATTGCTTACTTTTACTCTTGGAACCTATGGAAACTAGGAGCTTGCCCTTTAAGACAGCTATGAGGTAGGGGATCCTGCTGATTTTAGGGGCATTAGCAGGAAGCATGCTTTGAGACCTCTAATGTGTTTAGCATCTTGTGTCTACTGAATCAAAACAGATGTATTAACTACTAGTGGAGCTAATACAGAACTTACTAGAGAAAGAAGTTTATAGTGATTGGAGAATCTGAATAAGAGTAAAATCTGATCATGTAAAAATTTACATTCCAATGGAAAGAAATCTCTGAATACAGATGAAGTATATGGTTGCAAACTTGAGGGCTGAAATCACAGGACACATAGTGATAAGGCTCTGAGCAGGCAGGAAGAAACCAACTTAATATACGCTTTAGAAAATTAGAATACACCATTTCCAGATACTTATCAGTTTTTCATAAGACATCAGAGTAGTTTATTTTGGGTAGTGTTCAATGCTGACATTCATTACAGTTGCATGGAAATTGGCTTTTACCTTTGCCTACAATTATAAGCAATGTGAAACTAAGCACAATAATAAAAACTATGAAGAATATACAAGTATAAGGAATTGTTTTGGGACCATCAGAGCCAAAATAAATTAAGATATTTAATTCTACAGAAAAAAAATTTTCTGGTCTCAGTAAATTAATTCTCTACAAATGGCTTTGCTCACACATTCAAATACAAACGTTTTAAGTCACAATTTCAATGTCTAGGAAATAAAAAAAAAATTACATAAAGTTAACAATCCCATTACAGTAGAGACTAAAAGTTATTTAATACAGAGCTAAAATAACATTTCAGTAGGTCATCAGAAGGGTTACTTACCTGCAGTGGCATTCTCTAACGAGGCATCCTTAAACAGGAAGCTTCCCTGCCCTCTTAGGACTCTGATGACAGATTCTTATTTAAGCAGTCATTTGATGCTGACATCGGGGAGAGAAGTCAAGATGAAAGTAAAGGTATAACAGTATTTCTTCAGAAGTAATTAACCTAACCTTGCTTAGCTAGGGTATTCTGCATCTACTGATAAGAACACAGCTTTTTAAACTATTGTTACGACAATACACAACTCTTTTTCAAAGACAGAGCAGTGAGTCATCACACTTTTTTTTCTGTAAACAAAGAAGGCTGTGGGCTCTCTTCCTTTCTTATGGGATAGGTCCACTGTCTTTCCACGGCATATATCTATGGCATTACAGAGACTAGTTCCCTGTAAGACTTGTAATGACCTAATGGCCACTATCCACTTGTGGTGCATGTGGAAGATAATGATACTGTTGGAAGAAATACCAAAAGCACTGCTCAGGATTTTGACATCTTGGGAAAGAAACTGAGGACTCAGAAAAGGAGAGGTGAGAGAAAAGGAGGGGAAGGAGAGGGAAGGAGGAGAGAGGCAGAGTGATCACCAAGAGATAACATGGAGAACAACTGTAATACAAAAAGAAAAATAACAATTTCCCAGTGAATCACAGGAGACAAAACTCATGAAATGAATCAGTAGCAAAATACATGAATGCATAAAATACAGGTAACAAAAGTGAGCAAGGGATCTTAACAGAAGAAAGCAGAATTGATTTCAAGGGTCACTAAGATGGGGCTCATGACTAGACGTGGCTCTGGAAGTATGTAATTTCTTCAAAAAGAACAAAGCAGACCAAAGAGGTGGCAGAACACCATAATAAGAAGATATACTCATATATAAGGGCCAGAAAATGGGAATAAGGAGTGGAAAGCACGCGTGAATTATCAATCGGCAAAAAAAAAAAAAATACAACTGATGCTGTCATCTGGGTATACTACAGACCACTAAAGTCAAGAAAGGGAAATAGATGAGGAGTTTAGGAAACAGATCACAAGCTTGGCACGGTAGTATAACACAGTAGTGAGGAGAGTCCTTAATTATCTGGACATCTGATAGAATTTCCATCTGCCACAAGCAGAGCAGTTAATTTCTTGGCTTCCTTTTACAGTATTTTCATCCTTAAAAGGCACAGGGCACAAGGAGGGGAAGTGCTATTCTGAACCTGATTCTCACCAACCACAAGGAACTGGCTGCTGAAGTAGAGAGGTAATGGGAGACTTGGGGGAAAGTGGTCATTCCACATCATTAGCTTACAAAAGTAAAACCAGGCACAGTTGCTATTTATCCTAGATTTTAGGAGTTAAATTTCAAAGGATTCAGAGAAAGGACAGGTAAGATTCAATGGCCTAAAATCCTGCAGAGAAATTAGGCCCAACTAAGTACTTGCCCTGTGTGAAGTGCTGTGCTGAGCACTTGGAGATACAAGGCCCTGAATCCACACCCTTACATTTTAACAGGAGATGCCATACACAGGGAAGCAGTTTCTAAGGAGAGGTGATCTGGTGTGGGAAGTCACAAAGATGTTAAGTGGAATGGGGGTAGTCCACAGATTCTCCTTCCAAAGACAACGTTAGCATTTGTTTGATTACATTCTCTGAGCAAAAGACTGAAAGGGAGAAGAGAGGCAGGGCAGAAAATAACCAGGGAAAAGACAGAGATGTGGGGCTCAAGGAGTACAGAGGTCCTCCTGATCCTGATCTCTGGTGGTCTGGATTAGAGAGGGTAGGAGCAGTGGCAGAGCAGAATGGACACACAGTCCAAGGTACGTAGACCTACATAAAAAGTCAAAATTTTTCAACTCTTTTTCTTCCTGTTTTGTTCTGCTTTCTGCCATGGATGGATGGCACCAAAAAAAGGATAACAGGGAGTTGACATCCAAGATAAGTAGGGAGACAGAAAGAAGTACCTAGATGCCTGGATAAGCTCAAGATAGCAGCCCCTGACAAATTTTACCCCAAGGCAGTGGGAGAAATGGCAGACAGGACTGCTTCTGAAAGCCTGGGAAGAATGGAAAGAATGCAGCAGAACTCAGGAAGAGGAGCCTGAAAATCATCTTTACTCCCTGTTCCTCAGGCAGCTCATCCAGTCTCCCTAACTGCCTCTGCTACCCCAAAGCCCCAATGCCTCTTCTGACCACAATTTCAGAAAAGCCTCTGTCACCATCCCTCATTTCACTTCATATTCTCCGGACACCTCTTCCTGGTTGATGCACACAGACTAAAAAGTCTAGGATTCTGAAAGGCCTCAAGATCATGCTACGTATAATATGAGAAGTGGAGCTGTTTAGCCTAGAAAAAGAGAAGGCTCAGGGGAAGGCAAGATCTCTGCCTTCAAGTATCTGAAGAACTGTTACGCAGAAAAGGGATCAGTCTTGCTCTAATTGGAGTCAGAAGGCAGAACCAGGAACAATGTTCAGAAGCTGCAAAGACACAAATTTATAACTGATGTCACCAAAAACAGTCCAACGATGGGAGCCACCCAAAAGTGAGGCTGGACACTTGAGAACACAGCAAGTTCCCTGTCACTAGAGGTCATCATGCAAAGGCTAGATGGCCACTTTTCAGGATTGCTATAGGAGAGTTTCTTGTTTGAGTATGAAGTGAACTAGATAACTTCAGATATCCCTTCCTAAAATGAGATTCTAACATTTTCAAGGCAAATGCAATGAGGCATTTACAAAACAAGTTATAAACAAGGAAGTTGGGAGGCAGTCAAGGTTTCTGGTAGAAGTTATTTACACACTGAAATTCTAATTTATTAGCTGAAACTTTTATTGAAAGGGATACTCCTGGACTGATAAGTTTACATTGCAATATCAGTAGATTTTGATCAGAAGCATACTGATCAAACTGGGGGCCAAATTGGTAATGAATCTTTCTCCTTCAGAGACAAGGATTTCGGTTAAAGTTAAGAGGTTAAACTACAAGAAGCTGGTTCAGGTAGTACCCTGAGTAAGCTAAGCTAAGGTATGACAGCTACGTTTAAATCTGAGGTAGCAATGCCAAAAGCAGAAGCTGATTCCACAATACTAAGACTGGGTGGGCCTGGCTAGTTTGAACTTGAAAGCACGTTCAATCTCTGAGTCTGACTAACGTCATTTACCCTGGAATTCTCCTTCTTCCTGTATGAAAGCTTAGTCTAGCGTTATCTGCTTGTGGTTTAGAGTGATCCCAGTACTGCAGTGGAGAAGTGAGGTGGAAGGGTTACCAGCTAGAAGGGAGCAGAGTAAGAACTTGGGGTAGACTTTTAAAAGCCTTCCCGAGAAGCAGCTGCACATAAAGAGCTGAAACACGCCAGGCAATAGTTACACATAAATCTCAATTTTCTCTCTTGAGATGAGGACATCTAAAAGTAAACACATGATCGCAGGATGTGCTACAGCACTTCCCTAATAACATGGCCTTTTTTAGAAATAAAGGTTTTTGTGACCCACACCCAGGGCCATCAAGAGAAAACAAATGGGCACAACATAGGAACACTGACCAAGGGGCCTGTGTAAGACACTAGATTTTGGCATTTGGAAATCCTTGTCAGTGTTCAGCTCGACAAAGGGTTTGCAGGAATTAGATACAGTCTGTCTCCAATACTCACTGCCCAGGAGTCAGAAAATTTAGTCCTAGTCACAATTATAGCCCTAAAGATGTTGCCTTGAGCATGCCAGACTCTTTCTAAATGAAGGGGGCATATCTTTAAAACAGGAGCAATCCGACCTTCCCTGCCTGATGTGTTGATATGAAAAGCATGAGTTAACATGAATAAGCTCTACACAAAGGGAGGTATTACTGCTATCTCCTTCCTCTAATAATCCGACAGACGGGGACTATACCAACGTCAATTATGTAAAACGTAATTCTATGACCTTATTCCATATTTCTCATGTAAATTGATTGTTTCAATACGAAACAGAATCACAGGTTGCTAAAAGAACATTCAAGTATTATTTTCCTGGTCTCTTTTGGGGGTCATGCCTTTCTAGTCTCCTGTCAGAATGGTCACCCTGATTTTTTACAAATGTATGTATACACACAATACACAGTACACAGTGCATATGTGTGTACAGTGGTGTGTGTGTTACATACATTTATAAATCATTGTACTTCATAAAAATTTCTTCTTTGATCCTCATAACAAACACGCGTGATGTTACAGGCATTACTGCTCCTACTTTACAGATGAAGAAACTGAGGCTGGGAGAGGGGAGATGACTTGCCCAGGGCCTCTGAGCGTGATTCAAATGCAGACCTCGTAAACCTGAAATCTCATCTCCTACCCATGATGTCTTGCTGACTCCTGCTACAAATGCCCAAAAGAGGAAGTGCTATTGGAGCATATACAGGCGTATACCACTGTACTAGCGGTCCAAGCTGAGGAGTGACCACAGCTCCTGGACAGCTCCAGCTGAAAAGAGGGGGAGAAAGCTGAAGTCGTGCGTAGATGTTGGCATTAATTTTATGACTGTTCTCTTCACGTCCATGGTAGATTGACACAAGTGCTTCATCTTCCTCTGAAGGCACGTGGGGCTAATTAGTGACTCAGCTCTTTGGGTTCTTTGATGCTGTTTCGTGTTGTTAGCATCCTGTGACATCTGGCCTCTTAAGGGCAGGGACTCTATTTCTTTTCTTTGTGACCTCTTCCAAACCTAGCACAACATAATTTGTGTACATGTGCCTGCCTTTGTAGTACACTAAAAAAACCTGCATACTCTAGCAGGTGCTAAGAAAAACGCCTTGGTTTAAGGGTAGGTCTGATTTATCATATCATCTCCAAAGGGATATGGATGCAAGCCACAGTGTTTAACTGTGGAAAGATTTAAACATTTACTTAGAACTATGCTAAAATGTTATGAACCTCTAAAATGAGTGGTCCTAAGCCCTGTAGCTCACCAAATGCTACAACTGGCCATGTAAAATGCTCCAAAAAGACATGATTATTCATTAACCATCTTAGGGGAAAAAGTCTTTGAAATAAGTTGGGCTTTATTCCAGTAGGCCCAATTCTTATTTGGGGAGAGAAAGCTAAGAATGGCTTGAATGAAACATAAGGGACTTAAAGGACAACTTACAGTGTGTCTAGGTATTAGAAATTGTATAGTCTCAATTCTGAGATGGATGATGAGCTTTTATGTCTTCTGGAAGTACAATAAAAGTCTTCCACCAAGGAGATCTACATTGTAGCATCACTGTTCTATCCACAATTTTTCAGTAATCTTTAGGAAAATCATCAAGGTACCAAGGATGCAAATACAAAGTGCCACAACCCAAACTGATGATAGTGTTAGGTTGTTGCCAATATTAACAGCTGTCTAAATGACGACTTCAACATACCTCCAATTTTTTCATAACAAGTTGTAACAACCCTTTACACTTGTTAATGGGATAAAAATTAATCCACAAATACCAGCATTTCTAAAAAAATGTCTTGATAATATGCCTAAAGGCATTTCTTCATTACATTATTTCAAGAGTGTGAAAGTAAAATATTAAAGATGGTAATAAATCATGAGTGGTATATGTGATGAGAAGATAAAACGGTGACTGTGAAGGAATGATGTCCAAGAACAAATCTACTTTTATTACACTTTGCACCGCCCCTCCCCCCAGCCCAACCCCTACCTCCAGGAGAATGGAGTTTGTAGGCCACAAGGAGGTTTGTTTCATAAGTAACTCATAGCAGGAGGAGAAAGCGTTAGCTTCTGGTCTGCTAACTGAAATACATAAATCAAACCCCCCAAAATCAATTCAGGTTTTGAAAAGAACAATGCATATAGCAGCTTTCTTTCAATTCTGGCTAGAAATGAGGCAGTAAAAGCAAAGACCAACATGAGTCTTTAAAATATACTATATAACTAGCTGCCTTTTTTTTTTTATTTTTGGCCAAAGAACTGGGCAGCAAATGAAAATTTAAGGTGTTTATAAGATATCCTGGAGGTGTTCTCAGCTAGAAAACTGTAGTAAAATTAAAAAGAAAAATAGAATAGTCTGCCGGCACAATTTTATAAACCTACTCTATCAAGAAAGAAATGGAGTAAATTAATTTCCACATCTAACAGGGAATCTTATGATTAATGCCCAAGCAGCCCCTGCAGTACTTTAAAGTCCCAAAGGGAATGATCATCCCAGGGTATAGGCACTGCAAGGAGCACTACACTCTCAAGGACTGGAAAGGAACTCCTTTTAAAGCTTTTAAGAAACATGTTCAGAGTTTAATATGCAATCAAGCAATAGGTTTTATTTAAACAAGGTAGACCTGTACTCAAGAAGGCAGACTGGCTTTTTTTTCTGGAGAGCTTTAATTTTCCTCTTCTGATTAAAATACAATCAATCAACTTTCAAAAATGTACCTCATCTTTAATGTAGTAGAAGAGGCTGCACTAATTCAAAAGGAGCAACTGTCAATTTTGTTTGTTGCACTAACATCCAAAAGGGGGAAACTTCAAGAAGCTAACATATGAATTACTTAGAAACTACATCAAATTGTTTAAAATGGAATTTTTGCATTTGGCACTTTGTGTTAAACATCACGCCTACAGCTTTCCCAGAGTTTTAATACTATATCCAGAAGCAAGAATACTGCACTCCATCTCTAGTTCACTAAACAAATAGAAGTATTTTTTTTCTTTCATAGATGTAATAGAATGGTAGACTGGAAGAGAATTTGGGATAAGTTAGTCCGACTTTCTTACTGATAGTTTTTCTCATAATTGAGGAAACTAAGGTCTAAGGGGACTATGTGACTGGCCCATGGTCACTTACCTAATTAGTATCAAAACGAGGGATCTGATTCCCATTCCAGAAAATCAAACAAATGCACCACACAAGCTCACACACTGAAGGAGCCTACAGCACTTAGGCTTTCACACACAAAAAAAATTGTTCATGTTTTTTAAACTGTGAAATCCTCCCTCCAAAATATCTACAGCTTCTCTTTCAGTGCATAGGAATCTCTTCAGTCAAAGTTCTGAAGACCCCTGAATCACACTGCCTGCAAGGAGTCTTAGTGACAGACAGACGACTTCAAACACTACACCATGATTAAAGTTTCTGCTTCTTCTGATGCTGGGAGAAGGCTTCCAAACATGCATTCGATCCTGGAAATTATTCCATGGTGTCTTCTCTATAAATGAACACTATAGAAACAATGAGAGAACAACACATTAAGATAATCACTTATCCTAAAAAATAAAGTCATTTGTGTCTCCTGAGAGTTTCATGTTACCAGCAAACCACCAGTTCCCCGCCCGAGGTTCTAGAGCAGCTTCTTCATCCTACGATTCTGCTTGTCAATAGTCAGAGTCGAGCGCTCCACAGAGGACGTCAGGCCATCGAGGACTTCATCCTGCCTCTCGAGTTCTGTCTCAGTTTCTAGAGCAATGCTCTTCAGTTTCTTCAAGATCTATCAGAGAAACACAGCAGTATTCTTCAAACACCTATCTATAATCAAAGGGAGTAAAACAGAAGAAATCTCTTGCATCCAGACATTTAACCAATTGTCGGCCACACCTGACAGGAGGCTCAATTCAGACATCAGCTTCTCCATAAAGCCTGCTCAGATTCTTTCCTGTATATCCCAGTATAATTTCCTTCCTCACATTACCCCGTAGTTACATTTCTGTATACATGTCGAACCCTCTAGTGGAATGTAAGCTCCTTATCGGCAGAGATTTGTTTCACTTTTGTGCATGTAATTCCAAGCATCTAGCATAGTGTTTAATTAATAAACATCTGACCACATGATAAATTAAAAAGCAAATACCCATACATAAAAGAAAACACTAGAGCTGATGTGGACATCCAAAGAACAAGGATGTATAATGGCCTGGAAGACCACAGGGCTTCATGAGAAGAAACGCTGCTAGACTGCACCTGGAAAATTTTATTCTTCACTTCCAGGCAATACCACACCCGCTACTGACAAACCAGGGTGGAGAAACAGAGAAAGCAATAATAATAATCCAAGGGTCGGTGGGATTGAAGACAGATGAAAACAACCAAATCTGTCTTGGCTGACACTGGAAAGGAGATGAAATCATAATGTAGCATACACTAAAAACTAAAAGTTAAAAGATAAATATTAAACAGTGGTACCGACTAAAGAAAAACTGAGTTTTAAAAACAGTGAGGTTTATTGACCTATGGAGTAAATCTGCTCAAATTAAAATGATATTAATGAAGACATTTTAAAAAAATGACCAAATTACCAAAGAAATTAGATAGCATCTTAAAAGAAAAGGATAGGACTGGCCAGCATGACCTTATCAAGAAACAAATCTTTCTATAGTTTTTCTGACTTCATGCCATACTCTTCAGATATTTTCATAAACTAATGAGGGCAAAACTTTTATTGCAATTCCATTGAGCTTAACCATGTTGTTAACTATTACTACTTCAATTAGACAAACGTTTTCAGGGTCTATGTACGATTCCTGAATCCATTCAACCTGACACCAAACGAAGGGTGTATTTTAAAAGAAATCTCAAAGACAGACCACTGATAATCAACAAGAAAATCTACAAATCCTTTACTGCGCCAACAAAAAGGAACTTGAGAATGTGAATTAGTAAATGGAGGTATCCAATATTACATCTACTTTCTCCCAATGGATCAATAGCTCTACAGATATTTTCCAAATATTTTGTTACTATGGTCATTAACAACAATACTTGTGTTTTTAAGGTGAAAAAAAAGTAAGCAATTACTTCACAGAAATAATTGCTCCCATTTGGCTCTAACTCTCGTTTACTGTAAATGTATCATTAATACAGAAAACAGCACATAGGTTGGGGTCTGTCCGTTGGCCAAAGGAGGAATGATGGTATTTAAATGGATGAAAGCCTGGTCTTTTATAAATGACATTTGATTAATCTTCCTAAAACAATGTTGAAAAATATGGCTGGTACAATCTCAAAAGTACACTTTATACGATCTGGAATTAAGGCATTCTCATACATTGTTCATCATCATGCAAAAGAATAAATCACTGGCAAAAGTTAGCAATCTCAGAAAATAACACTTTTGTACCATTAGGGAACCCAATGCTAGTGGAAGCTCCATCAGTTGAGTCACTTAAAAAACTGGACAGAACCCTGGAAAATATACTGTAGGGAACAATCCAGCTTTGGCAGAGGGGGATGGACTACATGACCTAATACAGTAGGTCTTTTCCATCTCTTATTTCTATGATCTCATATGGCTAATGCCCAAACAGCATAATAATAATTAAAAAAAAAATCCTACTTCACCACTATGGCATATAGCTTCCTATGTACCATTTTTTTCACATGGATAACCATCAACTCCTACTCTCCCTCTCACCATTTATGATTTTTTTCCTTTGCCATTAGGATAAAATGAAGGTCCATTCATACTAAATTTTTCTAAAATGTTTTCCAACAGACTCAGTCTTTAAAAAAGTTCCCCAGAACTTCATCTGAAATTCACAAACGGAAGGCCCTTCTACAAACCATGCCTGGAAGCTGTTCTCTAGGACGGGAACTTCTCAGGAGATCCTTTCTGAATGTGCTGCAAAGAACTGATTTTAAACTAAAAAATATTTTGAAGCAATGAACTCCTAAACCACAAGAAAAGGCAATGTAATGGAAAGAATGCTGGACTTGGAATCAGGAAGAGAGAGTTCCAACCTTGGTTCTCCCACTTAATCCCAAGGTCACAATACTGAACTTTCCTGAGCCTGGGTTTCTCTTCCATAAAAGTGGTTCTAACAATACTTACACCACCACAAAACATAACCTATTGGCCATTCTTCTCTGAATTCACGCAGAATAAAAGTTCAATGCAGGGGTATTTTGGATGGTAATTTACTTGGTTGCCATTCTGTCATTTCAGTCATGTCCAACTCTTCATGACCCCATTCAGGGTTTTCTTGGCAAAGGCAGTGCAGTGGTTTGCCATCTCCTTCTTCAGCTCATTTTACAGATGAGGAAACTGAGACAAACAGCGAGAAGTGACTTGTCCAGGACCACAGAGAGCAAGCGTCTTTCCCCAGGCCAGCGCTTTACCCACCGTGCCACCTAGCTACCCCAAACAGTTAGTTTACTGTAACTGGTGTGTCTGCCCCTCCTTAAGTTGAAAATGGAAACTTCTAAAAGTCACTCAGGTGGAGTTCCTCAGATGCCCTTACTAGTAAGGATGCAGGCAACAGACAGCACAGAATCAAGAAAAACATTTCATTAGAACTGAAGCAGAGCAGAAAACAACAAGAACGATTCACACAGATTACTCCATAATGTGCTGGATAACGTACTGGATCTAAGAGTCAGAAGAACTAGGCTCAAATCCTGCCTCAGATGTTTACTAAGCTGTATAATCCTGGACAAATCATTCTCAAAGCCTCCATTTCCTCATTTGTCAAGTGGAGGTAAATAATACTTGTACTCTCTACCTCATAAGGTTTTTGTGAAGGAAGCACCTTGCAGACCTTAAACTGCTATGTGATGGGAGATAATGTTGCCATCTACTAATAGGATTCTTGTAAGGAAAGCACTTTACAAACTTTAAATCACTAGGGAAATAGGACCTATCACCATTATTACTCTCTCCCCCATGAAAGAATAATTTGGGAGCTGTGGCTTTGAACATCCAAGCCAGAAACATGAATTCTGAGACATCCCAATTTACTTTAAAATTTTAATCTCCTTTTATTAAGTTGCAAACGGGTCAGTTTAATTAGTCAAATTAGAATTTACACAGGATTAGACAAGAGTTAGCTTTCATCTATTTGTACTTTGAATTGATATACCATGAGGAACACTGAGGTTATATAGATAAAAACATTTAGATAATTAATGAGATATTCTCAAGAGAATCATTTGCCACTTCTAAGGAATCTCAGAATTGCCAGAGATTGTGAACCTCACAAAATCAGAACTTGAGAACCTGACTACACTGAGAAGGGATTTAGAAAATGAGGGATTCTAAGGCTCAGGAGACAAAAGTACTAGACACTAGGGAAACTCAAGAGACTGGAAAGAAGTCACTGAACATTTATTAAGTGCCTACTGTGTGCTAAGTACTGGAGGTGGGATCAAAAGCCAAAAGACAATCCCTGCCCTCAAGCAGGACCTGTGTTTCATACTACGAGGGAGACAACAAGCAAACATCTATGTAAAAGCAAGCTACGTACAAGATAAATGGGAAATAATTAAAAGAGGGAAGGCCCTAGAATTCAGAAGGGTAAGGAAAGGTTTCTTAGAAAAGATGGGATTTTAGATGGGGCTTGAAGGAAGCCACAGAAGTCAGGAGGCAGAGATGGGAAAGGAAAGCATCACTGACATAGGGGACAGACAGAGAAAATGCTTGGAGCCAAAGATGGAGGGTCTTATTTGTGGAACAGCAAGGAGACGAGGATTGTTGGATCAGAGTATGAGGTTTAAGAAGATCAGAAAAGTGTGCAACTGTGTGGAAGGGGGAAGGGCAGGTTATGAAGGACAGAAACTTATGTATTTGATCCCGGAGTTATAGGAAGTCAATGAGTTTACTGATTAGAGGAATAACATTGACAGACCTTCACTTTAGGAAAATTACTTTCATAGTTAAATGGAGGATGGATTGTGGGGGAGACTTGAAGGTTACTGCCATAGTTTAGATGTGAGGCAGTGACAGTCCGCACAGAGTGGCGGCAGCATCAGAGGAGGGAAGGGGACGTACTGGAGAGATGTTGCAAAGGTAAAATTAACAGGTCTTGGTTACTGTACTACTCTATACTACTATATGCATACACACATATATGTATGTGCATGTGTGTATATACATATACGTACTGATGACAAGAGAGACAGATGAAGAAACTGAGGCCCAGAAAGGATTAGCACCTGGTACAGGCCACCTAACAGTCATCATTAGAGGCAGCATCTGAAGCCAGGTCCTCTGACTCCAGAGCCAGAGCTCTTTCCCCGGTACCGCTCTTTGCCCACTATCTTTGATGAGATGACAACTCTAGCCCCAAAGTATCTGCTCACCACCACGCGCTCCTAATTGTCCCTAAACCCAGCCCCTCGGTATCTGAAGCCAAGCTCATGTCATGAGCTCCGGTCAGAGGTGTCCTCAGTCAGGACGTGACCCTGATCGTCGGGTCCTTTCCGCCCATGGCTGCCAAACTCCCACCGTTTGCTCCCTGAATCGACAGAATGCAGAGCTGCTGTCTGCCAAGGCAGCGATCCTTTCTCCTTCTTAGCTTTGCTCTCTCTCTCATCCCTACTCACCTTAGCTCTCCCCTCCACAGCTCTTTTCTTCCTTTGGAACCCATGCTCTACCACGAATAAACCACCCTTCACCCAAGATCTCTCTACCTCAGCCTTTGTCTTCTGGTGCTCAAGAAAATGTGTTTCTCTCCAGAAGCAACACAATTCCTAGCCAGGCTCTCCAGGGCTGACTTTCTTTTTATCTCATGCCTCCTCTTTACCCCAGGAAGGAAGCTTCCTGAGAGCTAAGGATGTTTCATTTCTAATATTGTATTCTAAATATCTAGTACAGGGTCTTAAACAGAGGGAACTAGAGTGAACTGGAAGTGTCATTACAAGTCAAGAAGTTTTTATTAATTACTTACCATGTGTCAGGAACTGTGCAAAGTGCTGAGGGTACAAGTACAAGCAAAAAAGACAGTTTCAGCCCTCAAGAAGACAATATAGAAAAGGGAGCTGAAGAGGGCTGGGATAAAGGGTAGAAGTCAAGGTAGCAAAGCTCAGAGAACCAAGGATGGTTCATCTGGGCATTTCCTTCAAATGGAGGTTCTAGGAGGAAGTCACCAATGAGAGAAGTGGAGGAGTGATGGGAGAAGGGAGCAATGTCTAAAGAGTACAAAGCATAAAATGTTCATGTTAAAAGTACTCAAGAAAGAACTCCCTACTTGTTAAGAACTTCTGAGAAAACTAAAAAGCAAATATGGCAGACATCTTCCATCATATTCCAAAATAAACTGAAAGTGAAGACATGACCTGAATATTAAAAAATCATACCAGACTGTATATCTTTCATGGATGTGGGCAGAGGATAAATTTTTAACCAAAGGATAGAGGCAGTATAAAAGACAAAATAATTTTGATTATATGAAATTGAAGAGCTTTGAACAAAAAAAATTAAGGTAAAACACAATAAGGAATAACTTACTGGAGAAAATTTTTGTGTCAAATATCTTTAATAAGGGTTTGATGTTCAAAATATGTAGACAACTAATAGAAATATACAAGACCAAAAGTCATTCGCCCAAGAGAGAACCATGGTTAAAGGATATGAACAGTTTTCAAAAGAACTGCAAATTATTAATAACCATATGAAAGATGCTCCAAATCACTAATAAGAGAAATGCAAATCAAATTGACCCTGAGGCTTCACTAAACATTTAGCAAATTGGTAAAGATGATAAGACAATGGAATAGTCAATGTTAGAAGGATTACATTAAGACAGACACGTTAGTGGAGTTAAGAATTAGTGTGTGTGTTCATCCTTTGTTGCTGAAGAAGACCATGCCATCAGAGAAATGATGACATGACTTGCACTTGACTTTGCTTTGAGTGAGGGAGGGCTGTGCAGGTCACCAGCCTCACTTCTCCTCCAGAGCCATCTGAATCCAGTGACCAGATATTCATCAGGATGACTAGAGATGACCCAGGATGAGGCAATTGGAGTTAAGTGACTTGCCCAAGGTCACAAAGCTAGTGAGTGTCAAGTGTCTGAGGTGAGATTTGAACTCAGGTCCTCCTGACTCCTGCACTGGTGCTCTATCCACTGCACTACCTAGCTGCCCCTATGAATTAGTATAACCATTCAGAAAAGCAATTTGGAATTATTCAAATAAAGACACTGAAATATTCAGATTCTCTGACAGAGACTCCTTTGCCAGACATTTATATCAAGGAAGGCTCAAAATATTTAAAGGAGCACTTTGTAACAGTAACGAAACAAACTAGATGTCCACCAACTGTGGAATGACCACAAAAACTGGGGTACATAAATGTAATGGAATATTATTATGCTGTAGAAAATAGCAAACACAATAAATATAGAGCATGGAAAGACTTACAAGAAATGTTGTAAAGTGAAGTTAAGGACAGCCAGGAAAACAATATATATGACTACAGCTTTATAAATGGCGGGGAAAACAGCTACAAATCAATCAAAACTGAATACTGCAAAGTTATAAAGAACAAGCTTGGTCCCAAAGAAAAGATTTGAAAATATACATAAACATTCCCCTGTCTACTTCTGCAAGGTTCCAAGGGTGTGGATCATTGCGTAAAATGCCAGATTTTTTTTTTCTGATATATTGATTGGTTTTGCTAGAATTTTTTCTCTTCCTCCTCTTAAAAATTTTTTTCCCCTAAAAGCTGGCTCTGGGTTGGGGAACAGGGATACAGGGATGTAGACAAAGTAAAACAAACTGTTTATATGAATATTATTATAAGATTTTGTCCTTCAAGAGGGTTTGGCACTTGTCACCTGAGGATTGCTCTCAATAATTCCATGTATTTCTGTATAACTACATGCATAGTTCTAATAGTTATACTGCTACAGTTAATAGTGGCAGATAGGTAAATTAACTGACAAATAAATTAACTGACGAATAAGTTAACTGACTAATAAATTCACTGACTAATAAGTTGACTCTTTCACAGACAACAACGCTGCTTTATTTCTCAGCATATAATATTAACTGCCTATGAGAGTATGTACACTTTGCTCATTTTGGCTGATGTACAGTTGGTTAACGTACAAAATCGGAATTCCAAAAATCAACCCTGGGTATTCCAAATAAATTAAAATTCTGTCAAAAGAAAAACATTCAAAAAGATAAGGAGAGGCAGCATACAATAGCTTATAGTCAGCCCTGGGTTCAAGTCTACCTCTGATGCTGGTTATATGTCCCTGGGGGAAAAATCTTCTAATCTTTTGGTAACTCAAGCAACTGTCAAAGTAGTTACTGATATTTCTTGGTAAAAGAGGTTTCTTTGTGGGGAACACTATATGTCAAAGAAACCACTGGCCCAGACTCTCCCAAAATAAAAAAGAAATCATCTCTTAAAAATGAAAGCCTTTAAACAGAGAAATCATTCATCCAATTGTTCCTAAGACATTTGGCTTATCAATAATGAGAACTGAAACTAAGGTCTGGGGGCTGATAATAAAAATTCCAAGAGAATGAAAATCATACGAATAAAAATTTACAACTATTAGTATCTCTGAAATCTTGGTAAAGATCCAAGAACTGAAGTAATTAAATGGCATCGTGTGAATTCCATATAACACGGGATGGAAAGAATGGAAAATCTGAGGTCTGGCCAAACCCTAAAAACAGTTGCTACTTCTGCGGCCTGGGATGACAAGCTGTCCAGTCACCAATGTACAAATTCTACTGATGTACAACTGGCCCATCAGCCAAATTCTAACTGGGTTTTAAACCAATGATTAAGATTTAAAAGGAAGTCTTCCTCTAGCTTTAGAGGAATCATGGGTTATTGCTCAAAAATGATATTTCCAGACATATTCTTACTCAATTAGAATATCAACTAATTAAAACCAGACTATACACACACACACACACACACACACACACACACACACACACACACACACACACATATAAAGTACAGATTTCTCAAGTGGCAATGAAACAAATATACAGTATATTTGAGAAGGGCAGCACAGTCTAGTGAAAAGGATACTGGTCTTAGAATCAGAAGACCTAAGTTCAAATCCTAGCTCTTGACAGCTTTGAGCCTCAGGATCTATAAAATGGGTAAAATAATACTTAGACCCACTGCACAAGGTTATAAGGAAAGTGCATTGCACACTTTGAAGTAGTACTGAAATATGAATTATTAAATATACACAAGACATGTAAACATAATTGTATGTAATTAAAGGAATTTATGGTATCCTGATACCTCCCTCCTTCTATTACCATCTGACCAGTATTCTCCTCTGAAAATGTCGATGTGTCCTATGCCTAGACTATCCTGCCTCCAGAATTTTGTCTGAATTGCCTTTTATTAAGTTAGCCCAACACAAACACTCCCTCCTCCAGGAAACCTACAATCCTCCTTATCAGTAATCAGTAATGCACAGTCTTAGCACTTTTGTTTGCCCCCTCTGAGAACTCTATGACACGAAATTGCCTACATGCCTCTGTGTTTGAGTCTCATTCCCCTATTAGACTTTGTGAGCTAGATCCATGAAGGCAGACATGTTCTGTGTCTAAGCTTTTTATCTCCCCATGTGTGCCTGGCACAGTGCTCTGGACACAGGAGGAGGTGCTTAACAAAAAGTCTGTTGAATAAATGAATAAACTTTAGAGAGAAGCACCTATTTAGAAACCAGAGAAACATGGAAAAAGTTCTATACAATCTGGAGTACAGCTAAAAGATACTTAACATCAGGGAAAAGGAGAAAAGGATAAGGCCATAATAACAAAAAAAGAAAACCCATAAATTACTGTTAGGATGATGTCTGAATCAGTGAAAGGTCACTTTCTGGGAAAGGTGAGCAGCGTTGAAATTATGTTGGGATGATTCAGTCAGGATGTGGAGAGCACAGTTTGAACAAATACGAGTTGCCTAAGGCAAAGATGTAGAGAAAAGGAGAAATCCTTTAACTGGCCTGTCCGTGAGAGCTAAGGCTATCCTTCCCAAAGCAAATCTGTAAATGCAGCCAAGATGCAAAAGACCTTGGGGGCCATTTTTATGCCCAGCAAAACTTCAAAAAGGAAGGGTAATAACAATAAATCTAACTCAAATAAATGAAATGTTTACCTTGACAGTACTGAACTTGGTCAGGACTAACTGATAGCAAATTTGTGGTTCAGTAATAGCTACTCAAAGCCTCTGATCTCTGGGTACAAGCAGCAACTGACATCCAAGCATGGCACTGTCTCAAGGAATCCTTGGCAAAAGCTGGTGAACATCACAAAGTGCAACAAGCTGCGAAACAACATGGCACCACCACAGTCCGCTCAGAGCTGGGCTACGACTAGTCTAACAGTGGGGTTAAGGCAGGTGCTGTGGCAGAGCAAAAGCGAGAAATGTATCAGGTCAGATATGCTAGTACTCCAATCATTTTCTTAAGTTTGTAAAAACAAAGTGTATCTTTAAAAAGTACAGTAGAAACTACTTTACTCAAATAGACGTTACATAAAAAAGCTTCATTTCAGCGTTCTCCTGTAGTGCCCCTCCCCTCCACACACTCATGATGCTAGCTTAAAAATCAGACATTCTGGGCTGTATTCCAAGATGTGTCACCAAAGGAGACCCTGGGAAACTCACTTCCCACTTGTGTACTTCATTTCGCTCAGCCATAACAAAGAAGAAAAGCTCCCTGTACTTCTAAAGAAATCTGCACTGAATGAGTACTCTCCAGCACCTTGGTGCTTCCAGAAATGACAGAACTGCTGTCCCCTGTCACCCCAGGACACATGCTCCAGCTTTGGGGACTATCCTGTAAGCAGCCGTCATACAGCACAAGTACTGCTCATCTGGGTTATTAAGCTGAGTTTGAAAAAGAAAGAGTAAACTTTTTTTTTTTGCAGTGAAGAATTATCAACCATTTCTGAACAGACAGAGCTTAGATAAATCAAGCTGTCTGCAACTTAGAATAGTTCTACCAGTTGGGGCCATTAATATCCTGTAGTGAAGGAAAGGAAAAATTTTTGGCTTTCACCGCAGCCGAACCTCTGGAGACTATAAAGAACATTCTATGTTATAATTAATCATATTCAGCAAACAAAGACCACCACCAAAGGCCTACACATATCCTTTCACTCTCTGTAAGCCATCCCAAAGGCCATCCATAGACAATACTACCTAACTATGGTTTATAGCTAATGGCAAGGATAACTTAATAGAACCTCAACTGGGATGTAGTGGGTTAATCCCTCTTTTTTTCCCCATGAAACTTAACAATAAACAGGTTTATCAAGCAAAAAGCAAACCAACCAGGGGCTTTTTAGTATGAAACAAATAAATTATTATGATTACATCAAAAGAAACTCCCTTGAACTACTAAAATAATATCCAGTACATGTAAATGTACTCCACTCAGAAACTACCAGTTACTGGCAGATGACACCGAAACAAGTTAATTACTGAATTACAGTGACATTGAAATAAGAGGTTTTGAGAAACTGAAACTTGCCCCTTTACAAAAACAGCTCAGAGAGGTCCTGCCTATGTATAAAGGCAGAAAATGGCCAAAGAACTAACTCCCATTTGAATGAGACGTACTTACAGTTATCCCTTCTATGTTGCAACTTTCCTCATCACAGTTTTGATATACCATGGGTTGGCATAAAAATTAAATGGGAATTTGGGGAGAGTTTTGCAGAAGCTATAGATGACATGCAAAGGCCAGCAAATGATACAGAACATAAGACCAAAAACATAACCTAAATCTTACAATGAAGTACTATAAACACGCCATAAAAGAAAAAGATAAGACATCTTCTCTGATAAAAAAGAGAACCACAACATTTTATGTGGATTTTCCAGATCTCGGCAGGCACTGTGTTCCTAAGGCCTGTGATGTAGAAGGGATAACTGTATTCTGCTTAGCTCAAATAAAGAGGTACTCTGCTACTCTTAATTCTTAGGCCTCTCAAAGTCTGCTTACACTGCCTGGATCCAGGGTTTCAATTTAATTCACTTCAAGAAACATTTATGGGCCTATGTACCACACAGATCTTTCTGTCTCTGTTTCTCTGTCTCTGTCTCTCACACACTCACACACAAATACACACACACACATGCTTACACATGTTTGTGCATAAATATACAAGCTATTTTGAAGGGAAAAAAGGACACGAAATACTGGAAAAATCATGGAATGATATGGTGTAGGTTCTTTTGCCCTGAGTCTTAATGGGACACAGGGATTCCAAAAGTAAAAGGTGAGAAGCCAAGGGGGACAGCAAGAGCAAAGGCATGAAGATAAGACAGAACATGTGCACAGGGAAGAATGAATTCTCTCACTTCTGGTTTCTCTACTCAGGATTAAGACTTTTTCACTGGAAATTAAAGAACAAAAATGAGTAAAAAAGAACGGATACCAAAGATAAGGAAGAAGATCATGCAAGGATCTAATTGCCTTAGATGAATTCAAGTCACTTGGCTCAGATGAGCTATATCCTTGGACACTGAAAGACCCAACAGCTGTAATACTGAGCCATTGTCAGTAATATCAGAAAAACGGTGAAATCAACAGTAGTGCCACAAAATTGGTGAAAGGCAAACGACTAATTTGTAACAAGAAAAGAGAGGGATCCGCAAGCTACAGGCCAACAGTTTGATTCAAAAGAAACTTCTGGAATAGATTGATAAAAGAAGTAATGAACATCTGGAAAAAGCAGTAATGATTACAAAGAACCAGCATGGTTTAATCACGAACATGCCAGACTAACTCCATTTGCTTTTTTGACAAGATTACTAATTGGTAGAAGAGGGAAGTGCTATACATATGGGCCTGTGCTGTTCATCTGAGGATCATGCTGAAAAAACTGATCAGAAGGGTAACCTCCAAGTTATGAAATGTTTAGGCCTTCACATCTCCCGGAGTCAGGCCGCTAAGCTGTAGAGGACTACAGTCTGGTTTGTCAGATAAGCGGCTAGCACTAACGACATCTCAGTCTTCCTCAACTTGTGCCTCAGCCTTAGCGCCCCATGTCAAATTAAGTATAAGCCTTGTCAGTTCTGCTTCCGCAGTATCTCCTGCATCCAGACCCTTCTCTCCACTCACATGACCAACATTCTAGTTCATTCTGATTCTTATCACGTTCTACTCAGACTACTCTAGTGCCTCCCAATTGGCTTCTCTGTCCCCAAGCTTCTTTTCTCTTCAATCCATCTTTAAAGCACAGATCCGACCGTATTGTTTCCCAAGCACCACTACTACCCCACCCTCAAGAAGCTTCGGTGGCTCCCTTTTGCTTTCAGGATAAAATGAAAATTGCATTTGCCATTTAGAGCCCTTTCTACCCTGAGTCCACGCTATTTTTGCCAACTTATCTGACAACAACTGCAGCAGATATCCAATACAACTACAACCATACCCAACAGGAATCCCTGCTGTAAGACACACAACAAGCATTCATTCCAGACTGGCCAGCCCAGCTAAAGCAACAAAGCACACTGTGCGTTTGGGCGGGGAGGGGAGCGGAAGTCAAACCATCATCATCACCACCATTTCCCCTCAGACTCTGATGACAGACCAACATCCCGAACCCAAGAATCTTGGGAACAGCAGTGCATGCAGCCCAGAATCCTCAGACATCATCTTGGGAATGAAGACTGCTCTGAGCTAGCAACTGCTCCTCCAGCTACTACAGTCATAGCTACCAAAGACTCAGAAAAGCAAGTACTAATATGAGATATTTCATCAAAAGCTTTACTAAAACTGAATACACACACACACACACATCCCACCACTTACCACCACCACAAACCTGAAATGTGGAATAGTGTCCTCTCCATCCCAGGAAACAGAGTCCAACTTTACCATAAATTAAAAATCAAGAAATACGCTGGAAAAGAGCAAACAACAAGAAGAACAATGAACCTGACCACACACCCCTCACAAAAACCGAACGCACTACGATGTTAACAGGGAAGATCAAGACACAAACTTAGAAGAAGTTAATGTCAAAATAGCCAAAAGCAGAGTCTCATAGAAAAATGTGAACTGGACACAAGCCCAACAAGAATAACTGGAAGGGGGCGGGGTGGAGCCAAGATGGCAGAGTAGAAGGACGTACGTTTAGGAGCTCTGAAACCACAGCCCATAGAATTAATGTAAAAAGAGACCCCCATAACTTCTGGACCACTGAAAGGTGTACAGAAACGGAGTGGAAGAGATTTCCGTGCCAGAGAGCCCTGGAGACCCGTCCCCAGGGTCCGTCGCGCCCCGGAAAGCAGACCCCACCCCAGCGCTGCCCTGGCCGCGGCCCCAGAGAAGCTGACCTGAGCAGGCTTCAGGGACGGAAGCTCCGGCAGCTGGGAAAGTCCCTCCGCCCACAGAAGCTACAGGTCAGTGAGAGAGAAGGCTGGGCTGGACGAGAGGGCGAGCGGAGTGTCTCCGTGACTCGGGCCCCCTTGGGAGGAAGCGGCAGAGGCAGAGGCGTGGGCGGCAGGGGAGACAGCAGCGGTGGCGGCCCCGGGACTCCCCCAGCAGCAGGCAGGATCTTCATTACTGAAAGTCTCTGCATAAACAACCTCAGGGAGCTGAGCCTGGGAGACGGCCTTGCCCTACCCTGCTCCACTACTGAAGGCCTCTGCGTAAAGCCCCTGAGGGAACTGAGCCTGGGAGGTGGCCCCCCACCTACCCACTACGTTCCTGAAAGTCTCTTTATAAAGCCCCTGAGGAAGCTGAGCCTGGGAGGCGGCCCTGCCCCCACCCCAGCACCAGAACTAAAGCTCATTGATTAGCAGCTGGGCGGGCGGCACGGAAAGCCCATTTGAATCTCAGAGCCCAAGCACTAGCTGGGCAGATCTAGGCGGGGGGTGGACAGGAATCTCAGAAGTCAAGTAACTGGCTGGGAAAATGCCTAGAAAAGGGAAGAAAAATAAGACTATAGAGAGTTTTTTCCAACAAATGCAAATGATCCCGACATTCGGATCTGACGAGGAGGAGGACATATTCTTGCCATCAGGGAAAGACATGGAAGGCGGGGCCTCAGCACCCCAGACACCCCAGGGGGAAGTCGGGTGGGCTCAGGCCATGGAAGAGCTCAAAAAGGATTTTGAAAAGCAAGTTAGACAGGTGGAGGAAAAACTGGGAAGAGAAATGAGAGAGATGCAAGAAAAGTATGAAAAACGGGTCAATACCTAGGTTAAGGAGACCCAAAAAAATGCTGAAGAAAATAACACCTTGAAGAATAGGCTCACTCAATTGGCAAAAGAGGTTCAAAAAGCCAATGAGGAGAAGAATGCTTTCAAAAGCAGAATTAGCCAAATGGAAAAAGAGGTTCAAAAGATCACTGAATTTAATAGATCTCTCAAAATTAGAATGGAACAGATGGAGTCTAATGACTTTACGAGAAACCAAGAAATCACCAAACAAAACCAAAAGAATGAAAAAATGGAAGAGAATGTGAAATATCTCATGGGAAAAACAACTGACCTGGAAAATAGATCCAGGAGAGACAATTTAAAAATTATGGGACTTCCTGAAAGCCATGATCAAAAAAAGAGCCTAGACATCATCTTCCATGAAATTATCAAGGAAAACTGCCCTGACAGTCTAGAACCAGAGGGCAAAATAAGTATTGAAAGAATCCATCGATCACCACCTGAAAGATATCCAAAAAGAGAAACTCCTAGGAACATTGTGGCCAAATTCCAGAACTCCCAGCTCAAGGAAAAAATCTTGCAAGCAGCTAGAAAGAAACAATTCCAGTACTGTGGAAATACGATCAGGATAACTCAAGATCTAGCAGCTTCCACATTAGGAGATCAAAGGGCGTGGAATAGGATATTCCAGAAGGCAAAGGAACTAGGACTCAAACCAAGAATCACCTACCCAGCTAAACTGAGTATAATACTTCAGGGGAAAATATGGTCTTTCAATGAAACGGAGGACTTTCAATCATTCTTGATGAAAAGACCAGAGCTGAAAAGAAAATTTGACTTCCAAACACAAGAATGAGAAGAAGCATGAAAAAGTAAACAGCAAAGAGAAATCTTAAGGGACTTACCAGAAGTGAACTGGTTACATTCCTACATGGAAAGACAATATTTGTAACTCTTAAAACCTTTCAGTATCTGGGTAGTTGGTGGGACCACACACACACATGTACATGCATGCACGAACACACACATACACACATGCACACACACACACACAGAGACAGAGAGCACAGAGTGAATTGAATAGGATGGGACAATAGCTGAAAAGAAATCAAGGTAAATGGTGAGAGAGAAATGTAGTGGGAGAAAAAAGGGTGAAATGGAATGGGGTAATTATATGTCATTTAAGAGGCAAGTAGGAGACTTTTTAGTGGAGGGAAAAAGAGGAGAGCTGAGAAAAAAAAAAAAAAACAATTAGTTTACCCTCATCACATTTGACTAAAGGAAGGAATAAAATGCACACTCATTTTGGTATGAAAACCTATCTTACAGTATAGGAAAGTGGGGGAGAAGGAGATAAGCAAGTGTGGGGATGATGGAAGGGAGGGCAAAGGGAGGAGGGAGCAATTTGAAGTCAACACTTGGGGAGGGACAGGATCAAAAGACAGAAGAGAAACAATGAGGGGCAGGGTAAGATGGAGGGTAATTCAGTTAGTCTTACACAACACGACTATCAGGGAAGTCATTTGCAAAATTACACAGATATGGCCTATATTGAATTGCCTGCCTTCCCAAAGGGAATGGGTGGGGAGGGAGGGATGGGGAGAATTTGGAACTCAGAGTTTTAGGAACAACTGTTTAGTATTGCTGTTGCTACTAGGAAAGAAGACATACAGTTAATGAGGAATAGAAAGTCATCTGGCCCTACAGGAGAAAAGAGAAGATGGAGACAAGAGAAGGGAGGGATGACAGAAGAGAGGGCAGATTGGAGATAGGGAAAATTAGATGCTTGGGGTATTGGGGTGGGGGGAGGGGATAAAAGGGAAAAAATTTGGAACCCAAAATTTTGTGAAAATGAATGTAAAAAGTTAAATAAATAAATAAATAAAATTCCTGGAAGAGCTCAAAAAAGAATTTTAAAAATCAGAGAGGGAGAGGAACAATTGGAGGGAAAATGAGTCATGCATGAAGATACGAAATACGAAAAGAAGGGTCAACAGCTTTGTGAAAAAGGCACACAAAAAAATACTGAAGAAAATAACATCTTCAAAAATAAAACTGGCCAAATGGCAAGAGGCACAAATATTGCCTAAAGAGAAGAACGCCTTAAAAAGTGGAATTGCCCAAATGGAAAAGGAGGCTGATAAAAAAAAAAAAAAAAAGACAAAAAAAACTCCTTACAAGAAAAATTGGAAAAATGGAAAAAGAAATACAAAAGATTTTTTAAATAATTCCTTAAAAACTAGAATTGGGCAAGTGGAAGCTAATGATTCCATGAGACATCAAGAAAAGAGAAAATAAAGCAAAGAGAATGAAAAAATAAAAGAAAATGGGAAATATCTCTGTGATAACTTCGTTGGAAAATAAACTGAGAAAAATAATTTAAGAATTATTGGGTTACTCAAATACCAAATTACTCAAATGCCAAGTTACTCAAATTTTTTTAAAAAAAGGAACATAGATATCACATTTTAAGAAATTATAAATGAAAACTACCCTTTTATCCTAGACTCATAGGGTAAAACAGAAATTGAAAGAAACTACCGATCACCTACTGAATAGATTCCAAAATGAAAATTCCCAAGAATATCATAGCCAAATTTCATTGCTCCCTGGTCAAAAAGAAAATACTGCAAGCATCCAGAAAGAAACAATTTAAATATCATGGACCATAGCCAAGATCAATATTTAGCAGCTTTGACATAAAAGGAGAGGAGAGCTTGGAATATGACATTCTGGAAGGCAAAGGAGCAAGGCTTACAAACAAAAATAACCTATCCAACAAAACTAAGTACAATCCTTTAGGGGGCAGAAATGAGTATTCAATGAAATACAGGTCTTTCAAGCATTCCTGATGAAAAGACCACAACTGAATAGAAACTGTGACTTTCAAATATAAGACTCAAGAGAAGGATAAAAAGGTACACATGAAAGAGAAATCATAAGGGATGTTCAATAAGGTTGAACTGCTTACATTCCTTTGTGAGAAGATGACACTGGGTAAACTCCCAAGAACTTTATCATTATCAACAAGGAGTATACATAGACAAGAAGGCACAGGTGTGAGTTGACTGATGGAATGAGTTAAAAAAATGTTAAGAGTGATAAAGAAGCATGTATTGAAAGAAGGGGAAAGAAAGGGGAAGAATGGGGGAAATTATCTTCCACAGTGGAGAAAAATGGGGAGGGGTTGGTGGACAGTGTTTGAACTTCATTTTCATTGGAACTGTTTTAAAGAGGGAACAACATACACACTCAACTGAATGCAGAAATCAATCTTAGCCAACAGGAAATAGGATGGCAAGGGAATAAGAGAAGTCAGGGGTGAGGGTGGCTGATAAAACAGATTTTTCAGAAGGGGAATGGAGAGGAGGGGGAGAAGGATAAATAAGGAAAAAATAGGATGAAGGGAAAAACACAGTAAAAAATAACCGTGAATGAGAATGGAATGAACTCACTCATAAAATGGAAGCAGATGGCAGAATGGATCAGAAACTAGAATCCAATAGTATGTTGTTTACAAGAAATACATTTGAAACAAAGACACACATAGAAAATAAAAACAGCTGGAGCAGAATCTATTACACTTCAGCTGAGGTAAAAGAGTCATGGATAGTAATCATGTCTCAGATAAAGCAAAAGCAAAAACAAGGGAACAGAGCCAACATGGCAAAGTAGAAAGATGCACATACTATAGCTCTTCCCCCACAGCCCATAAAATACCTGTAAAAATGACTCTCAACAAATTCTAGAGCAGCAGAAGCCACAAAAGGACAGAGTGAAAGAGATTTCCAGCCCAAGGTAACCTGGAAGGAAAGGTCTATCACATGGGGCACAGAGTGGAGCACGGAGCAGCCCGGAGTTGGCCACACAGTGTAGTGTGGCAGGGACAGGACCTGAAATAAGCCTCAGGGGGCAGAATCCCCAGCAATAGCATTGGTTCTTAGATCTACATTGTAGATTGTTCTCAACCTACAATTGCCAAAGATAGCTTCAAAGATCAGTGAGAAAGCTTTTTCAACTGAGTAACAAGAGAGCAGGGTCCTCCCCTAACCCCAGCCCCAGGCAGCTGCTACTGAGAAGAGAAGGAGATGGCACCAGCAGTAGTGGCAACAGCAGCAGTGTCCATTTTTGAAGCCCTCTGCCTACAGATCCTAGGAGAATTGAGTCACTGATCTGGGTCTCAGCCCTGAGTGGGGCTGATGAAGGAAATTCTACTTGCAGATCCTGGGCAGAAAAGCTTTGGTAGCTCCCAAACCAGTGTACAGGCCGGGAGAGGAGTAAACTCCTCTCCCTTGATTGTGCCACCTTGAAGGAACTGAGAACTTACAGGTCCCCAGAGCAAACCCCTCTCTTGACAAAAGACTCAAAAGTCAAGTAACTAGCTGAGAAAATGCCAAAAAAGGGGGGGGGGGGGGAAATAATACTATAGAAGGCTACTTTCTTGGTGAACAGGTGTTTCCTTCCATCCTTTCAGAAGAGGAAGAACAATGCTTACCATCAGAGGCTTGCAAAATACATATTCAATGGTCCTAGGCCATGGAAGAGCTCAAAAAAGATTTTGAAAATCAAGTAAGATAGGTGGAGGAAAAATTGGGAAGAGAAATGAGAGCTATGCAAGAAAATCATGGAAAGCAAGTCAACAGCTTGCTAAAGGAGACTAAAAAAATGCTAAAGAAAGTAATGCCCTCAAAAATAGGCTAACTCAACTGGCAAAGGAGGTCCAAAAAGTCAATGAGGAGAAGAATGCTTTAAAAAGAAGAATTAGCCAAATGGAAAAGGAGATTCAAAAGCTCACTGAAGAAAACAGTTCTTTAAAAATGAGAATGGAGCAGATGGAAGCTAATGACTTTATGAGAAGCAAAGAAACTACAAAATAAAACCAAAAGAATGAAAAAATAGAAGATAATGTGAAATATCTCACTGAAAAAACAACTAACCTGGAAAATAGATCTTGAAGAGATAATTTAAAAATTATGGGACTACCTGAAAGTCATGATCAAAAAAAGACCCTAGAAATCATCTTTCATGAAATTATCAAGGAAAACTGCTCTGATATTCTAGAACCAGAGGGCAAAATAAATATTGAAAGAATCCACTGATCACCTCCTGAAAGAGATCCAAAAAGAGAAACTCCTAGGAATACTGTAACCAAATTCCAGAGTTCCCAGGTCAAGGAGAAAATATTGCAAGCAGCTAGAAAGAAATAATTTGATACTGTAGAAATACAATCAGGATAACACAGGATCTGGCAGCTTCTACATTAAGAGATCAAAAGGCTTGGAATATGATATTCCAGAAGTTAAAGGAACTGGAATTAAATATAAGAATCACCTACCTAGCAAAACTGAGTATAATTCTTCAGGGGAAAAAAATGGTCACTCAATGATACAAAGAACTTTCAAGCATTCTTGATGAAAAGACCGGAACTGATGAGAAAATTTGACTTTCAAACACAAGAATCAAGAGAAGCATGGAAAGGTAAACAGGAAAGAGAAATCATAAAGGACTTTCTAAAGTTGAACTGTTTACATTCCTACATGAAAAGATAATATTTGTAACTCTTGAGGCTTTTCTCAGTATTTAGGTAGTGGGAGGGATTATACACATACATACACACACACACACATAGACAGAGAGCACAGGGTGAGTTGAATAAAAAGGGATGATAACTAAAAAAAATAAAATTAAGGGGTGACTGAGGAATATATTGTGAGGAGAAAGGGAGAAATGGAATGGGGCAAATTATCTCTCATAAAAGGGGCAAGAAAAAGCTTTTACAATGGAGGAGAAAAGAGGGGAGGTGAGAGGGGAAAAGTGAAGCTTACTCTCCTAACCTCTGGCTCACTCAATTTGGAATGAAAATCTATCTTACATTACAGGAAAGTAGGGGAGAAGGGGACAAGAGGGGTGTAGGGATGACAGAAGGGAGACCAAATGGGAGGAGGGAGTAATTAGAAGTAAACAATTTTGGAGAGGGACAAGGTCAAAAGAGAGAACAGAATAAATGGGAGGCAGGATAGGATGGAAGGAAATATAGTTAGTCTTTCACAACATGACTATTATGGAAGTCTTTTGCAAAACTACACATACATAGCCTATATTGAATTACTTAAGTGCCTTCTCAGTGGGAATGGGTGGGGAGGGAGGAAGGGAGAGAAGTTGGAATTCAAAGTTTTAGAAACAAATGTTGAGAATTGTTTTGGCATACAACTGGGAAATAAGAAATACAGGTAATGGGGAACAGAAATCTACCTTGCCCTACAAGAAAAGAGGGAAGATGAGGATAAGGGAAGGGAGGGGTGTGATAGAAGGCAGGGCATATTGAGGGAAAGGGCAATCAGAATGCAAGGCGTTACGGGGTGGGGGGAGGGGATAGATGGGGAGAAAATTTAGAACTCAAAATTTTGTGGAAATGAACATTGAAAACTGGAAATAAATAAACATTTTTTTTAAAAAAGCAAAAACAAACTTAATGAAAAGCGATATGCACCAGAGACAATGAAGTAATATCACTACTAAAAATATACACACCAAATGATATAACATCTAATTTCATGAGGAACATCTAATTACAAGAGGAAATAGTAAAACTATACTAGTGGAGGACCTCAACTTTTCCCTCTCAGAATTAGATAAATCTAACCATAACACAAAAATAAGACATTAAGGAGATGATCAGAATTTTAGAAAAGTTAAATATGACAAATTCTCTGGAGAAAACAGAATGAAAATGAGAGAGGTTATACCTTTTTCTCAGCTGTACATGGCATCTTCACAAAAACCAACCATGTGTTAGGGCGTTAAAAACCTCACAAACAAAAGGAAAAAACCAAAAATACCAAATGTATCCTTTTCAGATCATAATACAATAAAAAATTACATTCAATAACAGGCCATGGAAACGTAGACTAAAAATTAATTAGAAACTAAAAAAATCTGATCATAAAGAATGAATGGTTCAAAAAACAAATCACAGAAACAATCAGTCTCATTAAAGAGAACTACAACGAGACAAAACATACCAAGATTTGTGGACTGCAACCTAAAAATAGTATTTAGGAGGAAATTTCTATCTCTAAATGCTTGCATCAATAAAAATAACGGATAAACAGACCAATGAACTGAGTATGAAATAAAAACACTAGAAAAAGAACAAATTAAAAATCCCCAATTAAATATCAAATTGGAAATCCTGAAAATTAAAAGGTGAGACCAATAAAATTGAAAGCAAAAAAAAAAAATGAGCTAATGATAAATAAAACTAGGAGGTGGTTTTATGAAAGAAAAAACCCAACAAAGCAGAAAAACCACAGGTTACTTTAATTAAAAAACAACAACAAATTACCAGTATCAAAAATTAAAAGGGTGTATATGCCATCAACGAAGATGAAATTAAAACAGTTATTAGGAGCTATTTTGCACAATTATATGTCAATAAATCTAAGTGAAATAGATGAATATTTACAAAAACATAAACTGCCCAGATAAATAGAAAAGGGAAAGGAATATGTAAATAAACCTATCTTAGAAAAAGAAATTGAATAAGCCATAAAAAAAAAGCTCCCTAGGAAAAAAATCCCCAGTACAGATGAATTCACAAGTAAATTTTTCCAAACATTTGAAAAACAATCAATTTCAATACTATATAAACTATGTGGAAAAACAGGCAAAGAAGTAATTCTACCAAATTTCTTTTATGACACAAATATGGTATTCATATCAAAACCAGGAAGAACAAAAACTAAGAAACTTATAAACCAATTTCCCTAATAAACACTAATGCAAAAATTTTAAATAAATACTAGGAAGGCGACTACAGCAATATGTGACAAAGATTATACACTATGACCAGGTGGGATTAATAAGAGAAACACAGAGCTGGTTCAATTTTATGAAAACTGTCAACACAATTGACCATAGCAATAACAAACACAACAAAAATCATGTGATCATCTCAACATATGCAGAAAAGGCTATTGTCAAAATACAACACTCATTCTTATTAAAAACACTAGTGTGCATAGGAATAAATGGAGTTTTCCTTTTAAAATGATAAGCAGCATCCATCCAAAGCCGTCAGCAAGCACTATCTGTAGCAGGGATAAGCCAGAAGCCTTCCCAATACAATCAGAGGGGAAGCAAGCATGCCCATTATTTCCATTATTCTTCAATACTGTACTAGAAACGTTAGCTATAACAATAAGACAAGAAAAAGAAACTGAAGGAATTATAATAGGCAATGAGGAAACAAAACTACCTTTCTTCGTAGGTGACATGATAGCACACTTAGAGAATCCAAGAGTATCAACAATTAACAACTTTAGCAAAATTGCAGGGTATGAAATAAACCCACGCAAATCATTAGCGTTTGTATATATTACCAATAAAGCCCAGCAAGAAGAGAAATTCCATTTAAAATAACTGCAGATAATATGAAATACTTTTAAGTCTACCTGCCAATTCAAACCCAAGAAGCACATGAACACAGTTATACAAAACTTTTCACACAAATAAAGAGATCTAAACAACTGGAGAAATGTTAACTGCTCATGGTTAAGTTGAGTCTACATATAAAAAAATGACAATTCTATTGAAATTAATTTACTCATTTAGTGCCATACCACTCAAACTATTTGATAGAGCTACAAAAAATGAAAATAAAATTCATCTAGAAAAACAAAAGGTCAAGAAAATCAAGAGGGTCAATGAATAGAATATGAAGGAAAGTGGCCTCGCAGCACCAGATCTCAAACTGTATTACAAAGCAGTAATCGTCAAAACAATCTAGTACTGGCTGAGAAATAGAGTGGTAGATAAGTGTGATAGATTAAGTACACAAGACACAGTAGTAAACAACCATAATAATCTAGTGTTCGATAAACCCCAAAACTTCAGCTTCTTGGACAAGACCTCTCTACATGACAAAAATTGCTGGGAAAATGGAAAAGTTTTACAGAAAGTAAATGTAGACCAATACCTCACACTGTATACCAAGAAACAGTCAAAACGGGTGGCATGATTTAGACATAAAGGGTGATATAAGCAAATCAGTGGATCATGGAAAATTTTACCTGTTATATCTATAGAAAAGGGAAGAATCCATGACCAAACAAGAGACAGAGAAGACTCACAGAAAGTAACAAAACAAACAAAACCAATGCAGCTAAAATTAGAAGGAAAGTAGGAAAATTAGGAAAAAGTTTTACAGCAAGTTTCCCTAATAAAAGCCTCATTTCTCAACTATATAGAGAACTGAGTCAATTTATAAGAACACAAGCCAATCCCCACTTTATAAATGGTTAAAAGATATAGGCAGTTTTCAGAAAAAGAAATTAAAGCTATCCCCTTAGTCATAAGACAAAATGCTCTAAACCACTACTGATTAAAGAAATGCAAATGGAAACATCTCTGAGGCATCACCTCACACCTATCAGATTGGCTAATATGATAGGAAAGGAAAATGACAAACGTCGGAAAAAATGCATAAAAGTTGGAACACTAATGTGCTGTTGGTGGAGTGGTGAACTGATCCAACCATTCTAGAAAGCAACTTGGAACTATGCCCAAAGGGCTATAAAACAATTGACCCAGCAATACATTTGTATTCCAAAGAGATGAAAGGAAAAACACCTGTACGTACAAAAATATTTATAGCAGCTTTTTTGAGGGGTAGCAAAGAATTAGAAATTGAAGGGATGCCCATCCATTGGAAAAAGGCTGTAGTATATGATTGTGATGGAATACTACCGTGCTCTAAGAAACGACAAAGCAGGATGCTTTCAGAAAAAGTCGAGAAGACTTATGTGAACTGATACAAAGTGAGGTAAGCAGACCAAGAGATCACTGTACACAGTAACAGTAGTAATGATGTATGACCATCAGCTGTGAATGACTTTGTTATTCTGACCAATACAATGATCCAAGACAATCCTAAAAGACTCATGATGAAAAATGCTATCCATCTCTAGAGAAAGTTCTCATGGAGTCTGAGTGCAGATTGAAGAAATTTATTTCCACTTTTTTCTCCTTGCTTTTTTTTTTTGGCAACACAGCTAAGAAGAAAATATGCTTTGCATGTATAACTGATATCACATTTCCTGCCTTTTCAATGAGTAGAGGAGGGATGGGAGGAAGGAAGAGAATTCAGAACTCAAAACTTTTTAAAACAAATATTAAAAGTAATATTTTTTAAAAAGAATCCTAAATAATTTATTCATAGCCTACTAAGGTATTCAAAATAGGCAGTCATATGTAAATAATAGCTATCTCAAATTTGCCTAGTACATCATACAATGAATGGTCATGTGTGTCATATAAATAGTTAAATATTTTCTAGCAATATAAACACAGGAGTTTTGGGCAACAGACTCTGATCATCCCAAGAAGAATGTATGTCAACATTTTTTTCTATATATTCCTCAGTATTACAAATGAAATTCTAGGATTTCTTGTCAAGGGTGCTGAGTGTTGGTGAATAGGCATTGAATCTCTATTTACAAAATAGAATTCATTAAATTTATTCATTAGAATTTATTAAACAGATTTCTATAACATCTGGAAGAATAATTTTACATGAGATGAAAGGTTAGTCTAACAAAATATCAATGGTATTGCTGGTAGGTCTCTCCCAAAGGAAATATAACTAAATACAACCAACTAGGAGGCGTTAAATTTGTGAAATTTCAAAATGTAAAGAATTTCAGAATGTCAGAAAGGTACTCAGAAACCACTGAGTTCAACCTTCTCATTTTAAAGAGGAAAGAGACATAGAAAGGTAAAGTAACCTGTGTATACTCACCATCTAGGGGTGATTTCTTACTATCTCTCATCTCCCACATCCAAGATCTGTTGATTTCACATCTACAATATCTCTTGAATACGTTTCTTTCTCTCCTCTGACCCTGCCACCACAATGGTGCAGGCCCTTGTCACCTCACTCTTGGTACACTGCAATAGCCTGCTGGTGAGTCTATCTACCTCAAGTCTCTCCTCACGCCAACCATCCTCCATTCAAGTCGCTAAAATGACTTTTCTAAACACAGGTGCAATCGTGTCACGACTCCCCTCACTCAATCAATAAACTGCAGTGTCTCCCTACAGCCTCCACAAACAAACATAATCCTGTCTGGCACTCATCTCTAGTCTTCTTACACCTTACTCCTCACCATACACTTTCTGATCCAACGACATGACCGCCTTTCCATTCCCCAAACAGGACACTACACCTCTGGCTTCGAGCATTTACTCTGGCTGTCCCCCATTCCCAGAATGCTCTCCCTCCTCTTCTCCATACCTCTTGGCTTCCTTCAAGTCCCAAGTAAAAGCCTACCTTCTTTTTCTAACCCCTCTTACCCTAGTTCCTTTCCTCTGTTAATGATTTTCTTTTTACCCTATACATACAATTCGTACATATTGTTTTACTTGTTGTCTCCCTGAGGGCAGGGACTGCCTTCTGGCTCTTGTATCTTCAGTGCTTAGCATACAAACTAACATATAACTGGTATTTAATAAATGTTTATTGACATAACTAGTGTCAAATAAGGACTAGAAATCAGGTTTCTTGACTCCATACTCCACACCAAGCTACTCCACCCCCCCATTTAGTAATAGCAAGTCAGAATTGTGTACTTTACAGATTACAAAACAAGGACTAAAGATGAGAATAGAGTTAAGAAGGCTAAAGTCAACAAAAATGTTTACATTATAATAGGGGCAAGAAGAAGGCAGGCTGAAATAGATGTGATGATAATAGATGACACAAAGAAAGCTGAACCACTCCACTACTTTCTGTAGCTATTTCCTCATCTATAAATGGGGGTTGGATTAGAAGAGTTTGAGATCTCTTCTAGCTCTAGATCTATGATCCTATGAAATCTAATTATCATTGATAGTTAAAAAAAAAATCACTTGATTGCTCTAAATTCAATTCATGTGACCTAGAGAAATTCTATGCCAAGGTACGGAAGAACAGTCTGATGTGACTAGAGAACCATCGTCCAGGACCTCTGAAGAGTAAAGGAAGACTAGAGAAGGACTAAAGTGGTGTCTATTGTCCAAAGAAGAATAAACTGTAGCCTAGTAAATATTCTGGGAAATTCTACAAGACATTATTATATGTATAGTTCTAACCACTCAAGAAACGGAAGTGGTATTAGGAACCATCCTGGATTTATCATTAAATCATAGCAAATACTTCCTTTTTTGACAGGATTGCTTAACGGAGAGATAGAGAAATGCTATACATGCAGATGCCCGGGTTTCAGCGAGGCAACGACACAGTCCTTCATGCTGTCCTTGTGGAAACGGTGAAGGAGATACGCAGGATGGATTCAATCTGGAAATGACCACACTCAAAGAGGACTGATTAACAGATAACGTTCAGCCGGGAAATCTTTAGTGAGGTCCCACAGGATTCTGCCTTCAGTCCCGTTCTGGTCAACATCTTCATTAGTACTTTGGCTAAAGACAGATGGCACACTTACTGAATTTATAGAAAGAATTAAGGTGGGAGGTAGAGCTCACATACTAAATGACAGAGTCCTGAACTAAGACTACATGGACAAGCCAACCTAAGGTGATGTCTAGTAGGGATAGATGCAGTCTTGCACTTAAAGAAAGTCAATTCCAAAAATATAATGTGATGGAAATATGGCTAGATAATACTGTGTTTAAAAGATCCAAAGGTTATAATGGCCTTCAAGGTCATCAACGTGGCAAGGTAGCTAAAAAGAAGCTAATTAGCTTCTAGGAAAGGTAGTGTCCTATAGAGAGTAAGTTTATAATCCCTTTTGTACTCTGCCCTAGTCAGATTTTATATGGAATATTATGTTCATCTATAGGTATTACGTACATTTCTGAAGGGTCACTGACAAATTGAAATAAATTCAGAGAAAAGCAACCTAGAGAGTCAGAAAAAGATAAGGCATACCACAAAAAGACAGGCTTTTAAGAACCAACACTGTTTAGCTGGAAGAAGAGATGTCTTGGTGATGGTTAAGACTTAATTGTCTTTGGTCCTAAAGGGAAACAGATTTTGGTACTCTCTCTTGCACATGCTCTCTCTCTCTTTCTGCCTCTGTGTGTACATATGCTGCATATATCATAAATTATACACATCATACATATAAAAAGAAAGACCTTTCTAATAACTGGAGATGTCCAAAACACAGGTTATGAGGCCTAAAAAAAGACAGTTCACTGACACCAGAGCTATCAAAGCACAGCCTAGACAACTACTTGTCAGGGATGTCGTGAAAGAGATCCATGTTTCAAACAGGAGTTGGACCAGATGAACTGAGAGTTCCCTTCCAACTCTACAGATGGAAAAAAAACAATACTAAAAATCACCTCCCCACCCCAACTCCCCCAACTCCCCCAACCCCCCCCACATGAGTAAACATCAACTTAGAAGCCAAATAGGAGAAATCTCACAGCTGTTGTATAATTATTTATTATAGTCACTCTGTTATAATCTGCCAAACTTTTGAATTATAAGACTACAGTATCAAGCCAAAGGATGACTAGGAAGATAGCTACCTAGAGGCAGAGGAGGAAAAAAGCACAAATCCCTTAAACCTAAGCAATTTCAAATAACTATGTTTTCCTTCTCATTCAATTTTCTGTATTTCCAACCTATAAACAGCTACTATGAGACAGCTTTACTTGGATAATTCAACAAATCTGAGGAATTTTATGCCCAGTGCAAACTTTCTGATTTCATTTGATGCTAGCTAGTCCCTTCCACATTCTCCAGGGGGTTGAGGATTGTCCCCTTCACATCTCTCTTGCGCAGCCCCTGTAACTGAGCTGACTTCTTCAACTGTTTCTGAACCCTCAGGTCCAACAGACACAAAATAACAAGCCTCAAAGGTCCTAACACCTATTTTCCCTGCACACTAACCGATTTTAGGGTAGCATGGACTATTTCAGTTGTTCTTGGTTCAATTATGCTATCACTTATTTGACATGAATAGGATCAAATATTCCACAAAATGCGAAAAGCTGTCACATTTAGACTCAGTTCTATGTGATCCCAGATGAGAGAACTAGAAAGAAAAAGTAGGGAAAAACAAAGGCAAGACAGATTTCAGATCAGAATAAAATGAAAACTTTTATGACAGAGCTCCACCACAATTAAATGAATAGTTCATATGGCTGTGAAGTCCCTGCCTCTGAGAGTGTCTGACCAGAGGTTGGGTGATGATCTGTCAGCACAGTTCCAGAGAGCACTGGATTTGGAATTGGGAAGAGCTGAGGTCACATCTCACCTCAGATGCTTCTGAGACTGACAACCACCTCAGGGGACTCAGAGCACTAGGTAAAGTGCCACACCAATATGGAATATTATTAAGAGTCAGCCAATAAACATTTATTAATAGGGACACAAAGGCAAAAGACAGCCTCTGCACTCAAGGAGCTCACAATCAAAGAGGATTTAAGCATGGGGGAGGAGGGGGTCCCTTCCAATTCCACAGCTTTATGGCTCTAGGCTTACCACTAAAAATGAAAGACTATTTAGAAGGTCTAGTATCTCAGTGAATTAAATATACAGAGTAGATTATTCATCACAGTTGTTTATTAATAAATTAATGCCTTTTTTAAAAAAAAGTTTCAATCTCTTTCTAAAAATAATCTGTTTCAGAAGAATGGTAGCATATAAAATGCAGTAATAATCCGAACAAGAACACAACAGAGGGGGTTGTGATGGGAATTCAGGCCCAGACAGTTGCCACCAGAAGTTACACAAGGCTTATCCTTAAGGACCTTGTATTGAGCAGACTGTGCAAGGTAACAGTAGAAACTGTGCAGGCTTTAAGAACTTAACATCTACTGAAAATCCCGGAAGACAGGAGCTTGTGGCTAGAATGATTATGCATCAGAAACTCATTTGCATGAACTGACAGATGACAAATATGAGCTTCCAAAATATCCTGGAGAACTCGACCAATAAACTACACTGGAACAAGACCACTATCCCAGAGAGACTAAATGGCTGCCCACACTAACTGAATAAATAAGCTATATAAACCTAAGAACAATGTCTTTAAAAGATGCAACCATACCAAATCCTCAGAATCTCCACAACATATGGAACAAAAAGCTTTTGAAATGAAGAGTTCTAACAGAGAAGATCAAACCCATGTGGAAACAGGATGAGAAACACGTCCTCTCTGTTGTACGGTTTTTGGTCAGGCTGCAGAGGAGGAGATGACATCCTAAGACTTTATTCAACTGCAAAAAGAAGTTATCTTAGTCATCTTTATAATAAACCCTAAAATTCATTCAATACAAAAGAATGACAGCAAGGTAGAGACTTGTATTAAAATGAGTTCTATCTGAGCTTCACTAAAATACAAAAAAGATGAAAAGGATGATTGCGCGTGACGATGGTGATGGTGATGATGATGACGGTCACAACCAAGATGCAGACCATGCTGTTAAATACAGCCACATATGAAATGTTAGAAATTGTGCTGCACTACCACGACCTACACAGAGCTGGAGCAGCCAGGTACCCAGAAAGGGTAGAATTATACACCCAGAGTTTGCTATCTTGATAAATTAAAAGACTACAAATCACCATGCCACAAACACAAATCCCAATATATCCTGGAGAACTGAAAAAGAAAAAAAATACACTGACCTGGCACCACAATATCATTACAGGAAGAAATGTTGCTTCTGACAGCTTGATCCCAACTCTGCTCCATAAGCATCGCTGAAAAACAGCTTCTAAGAGATGACGCTACACTGAACATTCAGAATCTCCCAACTCATGGAATGGACAGAAGAAATTAGTATCACATGAAGACCAGATGTGTCATCTCTGTCATCCTGTTTGCTACTGGAGGTGTCTCAAGCATGCTTTTACCGGGTCTATAAAAGATAAGCTTACAGACCAATTGTATCATTCAGTTACAAAAAGCATCATTTAATCTATCTAATGTAAAAGTCTGCAGAATATTAAATATAAAAGTGGAATATAAATAGTGGAATAGTAAATAGTCCTCTAGATCACTTCTATCTGGAAAAACGTGAGAGCAATACAAGTGACAATAAAGATATTTATCAGATACTTATACTCTGAGCAAGATACTATGGGGAATACAAAGATAGTCTTTGTACTCTGGAAATGTATAATCTAATTTGGGAGAAAAGAGATACACACAAAATGACAGCTAACAACACAAGGCTTAATACCAAATGAATGATCCATCTAATAAATGCTTTTGGAATGCAGAAGGCAAAAGGCCAACGTTCTGAAGCTGCATTAAAGTAGCTGACGTAACATTTCATTTTTATTTACGTCTTCTGTTTTCATGTCACCTTCATTCCTAAACACATCCCTCCCCACTCCCAGAGAGTATGACAAAAATGCAAAAAGAAAAAAATCAGTTTAACAAAATGAACACATCAACCAAGACTGACAGGATAAGCGATATTGCACATTCACTGTCCCCCAGCTTTACAAAGAAAGGAGGGATGTCCTATCTCACTTCTCTCCTTTGGAGTCAGGCTATTCTAGTAACACAGTATTCAAGATTTTGTAGTTGTTCCTATTTACATTATTATATAGCCATTGGATATACTGCATTAGTTTATATAGGTCTGTCCATGTTTCCATAGTTTTCATATTTGCAATTTCTTACGATGTAGTAATATTCCATTATATTTATGTACCACAATTTGTTTGGCCATCCCCCACTCAAAGGGCATCTATGTTCCAGTTCTTTGCTACTATAAAAAGCACTGCCATAAATATTTTTGTGTATATGAGATCTTTCCTTCTATCTTTGACATCCTTGGGGTATATGCCTAGCAGTTCAATCTCTAGGTCAAAGGGCATGGGCATTTTAGTCATTTTCTTAACAAAATTCCAAATTGCTTTCCAGAATCATTGCTTTCCAGAGTGTTCAGCCTCACCCCTGGGCATTACTATATGAAGTAGCAGCATCTAAGTGCTCACTTATAAACAAAAGCATAACAGATTGCAAAGAATAACTTTATCAGTTGTAGAGTATGAGCACTACATTAGTATATAAGGAACAAGGAGCCAAGAGGCAGCTGGATACTAAGTGCTACCGTTCTCCTTGTGGTAAAAGTCTCACGCAACAGGTAAGAAGGCAAGCCAGAAATAGCTCTGCTCTAAGCAACGAGACAGTGAACTCCTCTCGCTGCGTCACCCTTAAGTCAGGCGAGGCTTTCCAAGCATTAACCACTGAGCCACTGCTCCTGACTTGCTGAAATTCTAGATAAGTGTTCCTGAAATAGAAAGGCCTCAAGCAGCCGTTCCTGAAGCCCCGAGGTCCCATTAATTATCCAAAAAGATACTGATAAGTGCTTAACACTGCTACACTGGACCCAACACAGGCAGAAACTAGAATCGTTTCAATTCACCATTTGATCTTCAAAAGCCTCAGCCCCCAAAAGAGCCCAACCCTGAAACAACAGCAAAAGACAAAATGCAACTCAGCGTGCATTCACAAGTCAACCTGCAACGCAGATTAAATCCAACTCTTCTGAAGTCTTCTAAATAATCTTCTAAGCACCAGCAGCTGATTCTGCACCGATGAGCAGAATCTATCCTGTAGCCCCACTCTCCAATGCCTTAAGGAACTTGAAAGATAAAAAGATGGTGAAAGAAACGTCCGGGTAAAAGCCTGCGTCATGACTGCTCTGTCACCATGACAGCCAAGCTTACAGCCTCTCCCCATCTAACACAATGGGTGAGGAGTTACTGCATACACTTTCAGGCTCAGTGGATATGCTGGGCAGTTTTGCTTAACTGCCTTTTTGTCCCCTTCTCTTTTTTTAAAATTCTTTTTTTAAATCTGAGAACTTTCAGGGTTTGGGGGAGAGGAGGATAATTTGGAAAAAATATGGTGTAAAAACAAAAGATATTAATAAAAATTTTTTAAATAAAGTTTTCAACATGACTGTAAAGTATGCATCAAACTGGTTAACGTTCTTAGAAATCTAAATTTCATCAAATAAAAACTTGAAATTATTCATTAAACAAAAGACCATTTTTAAGATACGAATCTACCACGAAATTCATATTAAACTAAAATAACCCATAAAACATGAACATGCTCACTTTGAGAAAACATTTTACTGGTTCTCTAAGTTAGGATAAACCAAATTAGACCCACAGTCTACGAGAAATTAGCTTGAGACAGAATAGAGTTAAACTGACAAATACTGAAAACACAATGCATGCAAATATAACAAAACACAAAACAAGGCAGCATACTTTTGGAAGCTACTGAGGATCACCTAATTATAGCACAGTTAAGTGTTAGACACTACTACTGTAGCTTCTTAACTGGCATCCCCCCTGCTCCAATCCATCCTTCCTTCCAATGCCTGAAAAATCTTCTTAATGCAGATGTTTGATTATCTGGCTCTTCTGCTCAAAAGCCTTCAACGCTTTCCTAGGATCCACCACATAAAATACAAACTGACGATAAAGGCCTTCCATCAGCTTTCCAACCCTTGTTACATCGTATTTCCCTTTACTCAGTTGATATTCCAGCGAAATTAACCACTCATTCGGTTCACTGACGTCCTCCACAAACCACCATGCCTGAGTCCCTGCCCTTACCCTCCATCTCACCTGCAGACATCTCTTCCTTTCTTCAAGTCCCCAGCTCAATGGTATCACAGAGTCTGGGAAACCTCCTCTTGTCCTCCCTTTCCCCACATCCCCCATCCCAAATCATCTACCTGATCTTGAATCTTTCTGGACCCCTCCTATGCATTCTTTTAATATCATGATTTGTAAACATCTCTTCTTCCCCCTACTAGGTTATGAACTCTCTGGTGATAGCTGCTGGCTTGTCTCCTTTGTGGATCTCTTAGCACAATACATCTGCATATAGTTTTGTACAATGTTTACTGAACTGAATTTTCTAGGTTGATAAAAACTACAATATATGAAATAGAACATAAATTAAAAGAATCTTCAAATATCTATTTCCAAGTGTATTAAAATCAAAAGTTATTAAGTAAACTGTTAAAATATTTATTTTAAATTTAAAGTCATTAAGTCAGTGAGCAGATATCTACAGGAAAAAGCCCCAACACTCTGACAGACTGAGAAAATGACAATACCCCACACACAGATCTCTCCATTGCCCCATACCATCTTGTATCATACTTATTTCCCAAAAAGTAGCAGTGCCTGAAGCAGAACGTAAGCCTTTTTAGGAAAGAGAAAATGTCATTTTCCACTATCATATTTCCAGTGCCTTGTGCGTAGCACTCACATGGTGTTTTTTTCAAACCCAGTCTCATGTATTCACAAGCTGTGGAAATATGGTTAAGTATTTCACTTCATACAGCCTGTTTCCTCATCTGCAAAAATAGGAATACCACTGCCTATAGGGCCTACCTCACAGGGTTGTCCTGAGGCTTAAATAGGTAATTTATGTAAAGTGTTTTGCAACCTTTAAAGTATTATATACACCCTCATTATTACTAAGTGTCATGTCATAAATGAATACTGAATTAAATGCCATGCTGTCTAGCAATCCCATGCCCACCTTCACCTCTGTGCCTATGCCAATGTTCTGGCTTCTCCCATTGTGTGGACTGCCTCTCCCTCCAACCAAATTTAAAGCCAGCTCAAATTCAATCTCTTCCAGAAAATCTTCTGACCATCATCTTCGTTTTTATTACTCCCTCCATCCAATTAACCCCCATAGCACTTAGTAAGCAGTACACAATTTCCGGAGGTCCTCTTCTTTGGTGTGTTTTAGTTTTATCTCCCTAAAAAGATCTGAAGTTCCTTGAGGTTAGAAGCTATATTCTATTATAGCTGTTCCACAAGTATTGGCACCCGCAGCTAAGAAAGCAATGCCGAGCTGTTCCTCCCTTTCACATTTTCCTAATTCCTACCCATCCTTTATCTCAGATGCCACATTCCCCTCCATTTCACCCAGTAACTACCTTTTCCCCCTTCAAAGGACCTCTGATGTTATGAACCTCTCTAACAAACTTAAGTATTACTGTATACTAGAGTTATTATATTTACATCTTATGAGCCAGAAAGCCAAGCCCCATTTCTATCTAACCTTTTTTATTCTGCCCCCACCCCAGCATCTGGGTTCAGTTCTCTGAACACACCAATTGTTTAACATTTGTCAAATGAAATGGTATTGAAAATGTAATTTCAATGCATCTTTTATAAGTGCCAAAAGCAATGTGTTAAAAGGCAAGAGAAAAGGATGCTGAAGGGCTTGGGGATACTGGGCCCAGGAAAAGTGCTCTTCAGTGTTTCTGTATTAAGAAGTTGCAACAAAAGGTAAAAATTCCTTAAGACAACTACTGGAAGACGAAGGGATGGGACTGTAGTCATCAGGTGCTCAGGTCAACTGAGGTGATGGAGAGAGCAGAGAGCAAGATGCAAAGGTGTGCTAGAGTCCATAAGCGACCTTGTAACATGCAGGAAACAAAGAGAGAAGTCTGCCCTAGGTGTTTCAGGGTGTGCTGTATGACTCAAGATGCACAATAAGACATACATTTTTGGACACAGCCAATAAGAATCTGTTCTGCTTGACTTTGTATACTTGTTAAGAGGGCTCTTGTCTTTTTGTTTCCCCAGTGGAGTTGGAGACATCTTACTTTCTCCAGTAGAGTAATTAAGGGAGGGTATAGGAAAGGAAAAAAGAAAAGAAAGAAAAAATGGTCACTGAGGCATCCTTTAAAAAAAAAAGTTAAAAAGAACAGAAAGAAGGGAAAAAAGGGCCAGAAAAACAAAACAGCTTTGAAAAATACAGGTTGATCATATTTTATATTTAAAAAGCAAATCAAGCCATGAATTACAAATCTTACTTCTTCAATTTCAATCAAACTCCACCCCCCACCCCAGGCTCCAGACTGCTAAACGTGATCTCTTCTCCCTCCAACTGCAAAGGACTCTATGTCTCTCTTGTCTGGCTAGTTGTCCACATATATGCACTTACAAGATCCTTGAGGGCACAGCAGGGATTAGATCTTCCCCAGAGCTCCAAGCACAGTGTAACAGCTATTCAACAATTAGGACCAGAAACTTTTTTAAAAGAGAAACTCTAGTTAAAACAAAACCTCTTCATCTACAAAGGGAGAGCCAGAAGATCTCAAAAGACAAGGGACTTCAGAAGCCACCAAGTCCTCCCCACACACCCACAAGAATCTACTCCACATGTATAACAAGCTGCCATTCAGTCCCTGCTTGTTCCAGGGCAGAGCAGAGGCAGCCTCTCTCTTAGGGCCATTCTGTCCTCACTGGCATGGCTCTATTCGTTAAATTCTGCCTTCTGCCAGGCCTCCACAATGCTCCTAATCTTGCCCTCTGGAGATAAGCAGAATAAGTTCAGTCCCTTTTTTCACAGAAAAATTCTTCAACTACCTGAAGGCTCTTAGGATCTTCTCCCCAGATTCCCTTCTTCTCCAAGACCCAGTATTCCTACAGCATGGCCTCCAGGCCTTCACTGACATGATGATCTTCCTGCAGCTCAACAACATCTTTGCTAAACTGTGGCCCTCAGAACTGAACATGACATTTATTCTAAATATGATCCAAGCAGAGGAAAGGACTACAGAACTTTTACACTGCCTTTCCTATTCCAAGGCATGATTCTCTTAAAGCAAGCTACTACTTTTTTGATTACAAAATCACACTACTGACCTACTGATCTTACAATCTATTTTAACTCCCAGATATTTCTTTTCAGATGAATTTCTGTCTAGCCAAGCCTCCCTATCTTGTACTAGCACCCAACTTTACATCTGCTCCCTTTAAGTTGCTTCATATTAGATTTGACCAACGTTTAAATCTATCCAGATCTTTTTGGATTGTAACAACTGATATGTCAATTATTCCTTCTAGCTTGGTGTCATCTTCATATCAAATATGTCAATAACATAAAAGACTGTTAACTACATTTCAGGTCTTAAATATCACAGAAATTCTTTTATGAATTTTTTGAAAAAATGGATTATGGTTTAAGGGAGGCAGGATGATATAACAGAACACAGGACTTGGGCACAGAAAGACTATTGGCAAGTCACCTTCTCTGGGCCTCAGTCTCCCATCTGTAAAATGGGAATATTATAAAACCTCACAAGACGATGGTAAGAAGATACTTTATAAACTGTAAAATAGTATTATCAATATAAGGCATTATTATCATGAGGTCATTCTTCTCACATTTTTCAATGGAGCTCAGATAGAAATAGTTCTGGGACAATGACCTCCACTACCATCATCCTTTTAGACTCGATGTTACTAGACAGGTGGATAAACAACTGCATTTGTAAACGAACAAAGTATTAGGCTCTAAGCCCTTCTTCGGCAAGCTAAATGCACTCACTGCCAGTACGAGGAGGAGGAAGCGGATGCGGATGCAGGTGGCGACAGTGCTGGTGATGATGGCAGGGGTAGTGGCAAGGTAAAGAATACATTTTAAGTCAGTTTTCCCATCTGTAAAATGAGGCTAATGATATCTATACTACTCACCTTACAAGAATTACGTGTTCTGTGAGCTTTAAACTGCTAGAGAAAAAGGGGTTATTACTACCTGAAGGCAAGGTAACTAGGCCAGATCCCCCTTCTAATTTCCTTCAATTATATTTCTGAAAGATTTCATATAACTATTAGAAACCATGTATTTCATTAAACAATAATCAACATATTTCAAAACGTTTCACTTGGCCTTGCTAAGCAGGAGAACAATGTTTTATAATTTCTTTAAAGATAAGTGGACATATTTTGTTTTTTCTCATTCACAATGCTTATCTATGTCTATGTGCACTTCTGAGTCAAATGGCTTTTCGGCACACATTATCCAGGTTCAGATATTTTTCTCCATGAGATAACTACATATTTAACTAACCTAACAGCATCAAGCCAGCTGAGTTGGTACTATACAGGCCAATCATATTTTAGGTTTTTTAAATGTCCTAATACAGAGAAACGAAGAGATTTAAAAAGCAAAAACCACCAGCCCACAAAATGTCTTACTGGCCCACCCACACATTAGGAATATGCCATTTCATATCCCTTTCTATCACAAATGTCTAAGAAAACCCTAGTGAAAAAGCTACTAGGAAAAGGCCAACATTATTAAATTCCTTCCAGCCCCTTTGCTGGATTTCTCCAAGAGCTTGGACAAATGCCAACTGACAACAGCTAAATTAGAAGGCTTTGCTATCTCTAATTTCTAGGAGTTTTCCTAACCCACACAATCAAGTCCATCCTCAATAAAACCATTATCTTACCCCAGCAGTATTTTTCCATCTAATTCCACCCCAGTTAAAAGGAGATGAGCATTAAAATACCATCATAAGAAAAGACAAAGAAATTGAGGGTTCTTTTAAGTCTTATATAAAACAAAAAATCACTTTGAGGAACCTCCCAAAAGGCAAAGTTTTGCATTTCAAAATTCGATCACCATTACAAAATAGATAATAAACAAAAAGGGCCATAGTTCTAACAGACAATGTTAACATATCAGACATTAGAAACTATTAAAGTGATTCTGCCAAACCAAATCTAGTGAATAAAATTCCCCTCCTAGCCTCCTTAACCACAGCCCTTCAGCTAATACAGTCCTAGCCCTTCCCACACCCAGTGACATTACGACAGCCATCGTTATCCAGTAGACAGAGGCTCAGACACAGACCACAGGAACTCAGCAAGCTGCTGCATACCTATACAGCACAGCTCCTGGCACCTGGCCCAGATAACCACAAAATACTACACTTACCATGAATGTCCCCTGGTGAAATCATGGCAAATCCTTTCACTTAAACTCCCAATTGCAATTTAAGACCACGAAGACTTCTAGCGGCAATGTACTAAGTGGAATATCGTCTGCAACCAAAGCGACACTAAGGGCAGTGAGATTTTCTTTTGTGTTTGTTGCCCCTAGAAATGGAGACCCTTCACACCTATGTTTAAGCTACCATTACAATGCCTTATAAAACATCTCTCCCTAAATATAAATCAAGGGTCCCATATTTTTAAAATGATTTTCATCACTTCTAAAAAGAAGAGTCATAGAGGAATAATGAAGTAGGAGTTCCTTTACTTCTATTTCTTCTCTTCTCCACTTAACTAAATTCTCTTAATTCTTCACGGCTAGGTCAATAAGCATCCTCTACTCGGAATCACAGTAGCAATCACTGTCTACCAGGTTACCTTTATATAAATATGCAAGTAACTCTTGAGTCAGAAACTCTCTCCTGAAACAAGAAGTTCAAGTATAAGAAATATCTCTCACTTACATGTATCACTGACCCTACCCAGGAACAGCCTGAGAATATGACTATCCAGCATTTTCCAAGGGGAGTCACCAACTTTCCCTACAAGCATGCAGTTCACAAGGCTTCAAAACAAAAAAGTTTTATTTATATAAATAAATTTTACCATATGGTAAAGGAGAGAGGAAGGACTCACACCTAAGCCCACAGGAAGTCAGAAGTCCTCCACCCACTCCAATCTCCAGTAGCACCATTATCCTTCCTATATGGTCCCTAAGCCTCACACCTTTGGGCAGGAAAAGCAGGATTTGGGACTCATGTACACTCCACATTGTGGGTCTTTCTCTCCAAAATTCTTCTCAGTTTTGCTTTAATTTTTTTTGACACTTATTCAGGAGATGTTGCTGGTTACCTCCTATGTAGGTACTAGCTACCAAGTAGATGGACTATGGAGCTAGTACATTGGCATCTCAGGTGACACAGCTTTTTCTCCAGCCTATTTAAACCTTCTGCTCTTATACTTTCATCCATATTTTCATCTTCTACAAAAAAGGGACTCTTTCAGATGTTTTGGAAACAGGTCTATATTTCATGCTGGGTCATCTCATCGCAAGTCTTCCTCATCACTCAGGCATTCCTATCAGCATTTTCCACTGAGTTTTTATGGTTTTTGAGAAGTATTCTCTTCCCCTTTGCTTCAAATAAGTAAATATTTGAAAAAGCACTTAGCACAGTGCCTGGCACACAGTCGGCACTGAAGGTTTCTTCAGGTTCTTCTCTCTCCCTTTTTTACATTGTCTTTACTATTCGTGTTTTTCCTCCCAGTTGAACTAGGCTGAGAAAACTACTCGGGTTTGTTTCTTAGAGATCTCCAAAATTCCAGCAGCTCTCAATGGCTAGCCAACCTGGACTCTTAAGTGTTTGCTGATCTCATCTTGCACTTCCCTACTTTCACATCTGTGCAAACTGCCTTCCCAGGCTTGGCAAGCCTTTCCTCATCACTCCCTGATGAAATCTCACTCCTTACAACCCTAACTCAAATGCCACCTCCTCTATGAAGTCTTTCCTCAGTTTTCAAGTTAAAAGGAATCTCTCCCTTATCAACTGTTCTAGATTTCTCCTTTGTCCACTACATTTCACTGTGCATCATATTTGTTGGTATACTTATTTTATTACTCTCTGAAATTATAAACTGCATAAGTAAGAAGACTGTCATTTTTCATCTCTATACTACCACCACCTAGCAGAGTGCCTCTCATGGAGTAGGTATTTATTAATCTATGGAGTCATAACATTAAAAATCTCACCTTACAGGTGCCATCTTTACCGTTTCAATTAAGAAAGCCCTAGTTCCTAGTTCAGCCTAAATGTAACCACTACTAGACACAGGATAGGGTGTCTTCACTACAGATGTTTTCATCTGAGATAAATCGGGGTGAGGGAGAAGAAGAGATACTCAAATCCTACCACCCTGTAATCTAAGGGCTTTTATAAGCCCTCTAAAGAATGGTCAAGAGTAACATTTATTAAGTTTGCATTTACAGTACTTCTAAAGTTCCCAGTAAACCCCAAAGCAAACAATAGCTACAGCAAGTTTGTTTTGGACTCAATGAGCATATCAAAGGAAGTGATTAAATGCCCTAGTGGAACAGAGTAGTTGGAGAATAGAGAGCAGTATTTTTGTGTGCTGTCATCACCAAAACCAAGTAGGCACAACAAAGACCAGGAAAGAAAGAGGGCAGTGACACATTTAAAATATTCCTTTGAAAAGATGAATGCTTTTCTTTTTTAATGAAAAAGGATAGATCTAAATCCCAAAGAGCTTAGGAAACACAATATGATCAGTATTATTAAAAACAAACACTTAAGTTGAAGAAGGAAAAAACAGCACCATAAAACCTAGTGACAACAGTAACTAGGGAAAGAATTCCACAAGCATATGTGTATGTGTATATGCGTGAATACGAATATGTGTGTGTATACATGTAAACACATGAACATCCATGCATGCACAATAACTTATATACCCTTATGTAAGAAGTAGATGTGTACGTGTATGTACACATGTATGTGCACACATCTTGTTATATAGAGTTCTGTGATGATACTTTTAATCAAAGATTTATAATTTCTACAGTCAATACAAAACTTTACAAAATTAAAAAGTGGTATTTAATAGGAATTTAAGTCCCTGAAGTTAAGTCCCTGAAGTCCTTAAGAGTAAAAGCCCTGGATAAGAACACAATGATGCACACTTTTTAAGAAATTTTAATAAGACCCATATTCTACCTTATCTCCATGGAGAATTATCATAATGAACTTACATGGTATGCTCCTTTTAAAGGGAAAAAAATCATATGAAGCTATTTAGGAAGAAGGAAAAAAATGACCTGAAAATATGAGAAAAATGTTGTCAATATTCCAACTACCATTTTGGACTTTGTCATTACCTGTCTCAGTTCCTGAGCTTCTTCCTCAGAAACCTGCTCATTCACTTGTAACTGGATCTGACTGCTTTCTCCACTTTTGAGGGAAGGTCCAGGGTGCACCACACTTTCTATTAGCCCAGATGCTGGAATGAAAAATTCAAATACAATCATACACTGACATCTTCTGGAAATGTTGAGCAAGTAGGAATGCTAGACTAGTCAGAACCAAACAACAGGTCCTAATTCATAGGATATAGAGCTGGAAGAGAGCTTAAATATTTAACTCCCACATTTTAGTGACAAAGAAATTGAGACCATAATTAGATTAAGCAATATGCCTAGGATCACACAGGTGATACAAGATTCAAACCCAGGCTCTCTGTCTATATAGTTTTTTCTTTTAAAGGAGAAAAAGTTTTTTCAAAATTAGTGGTGAATTTTTTTTAAGATTAAAAAAAAATATATAGAAATAGAAAATGTAAGAAAACCAGAGCCTGATGAAATTTACATTAGTTACATTAGTAGGAACTACAGCATCATTCAAAGTTATTCCACCAAAGGCAACAATTTCAGAGAATACAGGAAATTGCAGCATTAGGCCAAGCCAAGCCAAGCCAAAATTTATGAGGCTCACTTAGGTGGTAGGTGAGTCAGAGGGCTCTCCCGTAGTCAAGCATTTGCTCAGTTTCAGAACCTAGGTGTTTTCCACTGCCTCAGCACTGCCTATTTAACCACCATGGTTTACAGGGCACCTGGGAATCCCATAATCTAACCTAAAAACAAAATGGCAAGTAGAATGACAAACAGTGCTGATCAATGTGGCAGCACAGATTGGGCCCAGAAGCAGCAGGCCACCTGGCCCTTATTTAAAGAGCTGGCTCCTATCAGAAGAGCTGTGAGCTCTTGTCCTAGATAAGAGCTTCGATTAAAGGTCAATATTTGCTTTTTATTTATAATCCATATCACCTCACACTTAGCACTATCCATGTTTATCAGGACCCTTCCAAATATCCCACAAGTGGGTAAAGTAAAGGTTCAACTGCTTAAAGAGGCTGCCCCTGCCTTCCATAACAGTTAGAAGCAATGCAGCATAATAGTGACAGCTGTTGAAGACATCATCAGAACTGAAAAGTAAATAAGGCTAGAGGCAGAAGCTAGCCTTTGGCCTGAAGAACAGGAACCAAACTGGGCATCAATGATACGCATCAGTTAACTTAAGCAAAGAATGATGGAACACGCATTTCTTCCTATACACATACATATGTCCCCAAACAACCTCTTCTTTAAGAGTAATTCCTGAAAATTGCAATTCCCTGAAAATCTCTGGGCATTAATGAGAAGAGGAACCTCAATGACAACAAGAAAACTGTTCAGTGCATTATTCCATGAAAATAACTCAGTCTCTGCCACACTAAACAAGGTCCTTTACTAAAACCGTAACAATGAAGTCAGAAGATGGAAACCGCAAAAATCAAGGTAGATGGTTATTATTTGTTGCAATACAACCTAACAGACAGGAAGGTAACAACTGTCGGACAGGGGTCTACCCAGAGAATCGCCCACCTGATCAAAACCTGCTCCTAAAATGTCTTTATTGTCTCACTTCAATGTGTGAATTCTTCAATCCAGCAGTTTAAATAACTGCGAGAATCCCACCCAACCCTAATCTCCTCAGCACTCACATTCACACCAGCTCTCCTTCAGCCAAAGAAGCCTATTGGCATAATGAGCTCACCTGAGCTTTCCCCTCTCTGCCCTCTCTCTCATCTTATCCCCCTGTCTGAAGAGCCTTTCCCCTTTCCTCCACCTGCTAGAACAGACTCAGATTCCACCTCCTCTTGAAAACATTCCTTGCCTGACCACCACAGTATTAAGTGAACTTGGACCACCCAATCTCCTGCACTGATTCCATCCTGAGTACTCAGTGACAGCTGATGCTCATGTCAAGCGCTCTCTATGCAACATTTTATTCAATATAGGGGGATTCAGTAATTCAATTCAATAACTGTCTGAAAATTTTAAGCCACTTCTGATTTGTATAGTCATGTGTTCATTTAACCAAATCTATCAATCCATAGAATTCCTATTCCCTGGCCTTTCTAAAAAAGTGAAATTTCACTACAACATCATGCATAGCATTCACCCAATGTAACACACATGTGTGAGCCTTCATTTCTCACAGCTACACTTGATTATTCTTTTCACTTGCAACTGAACAGGTGAGTGTGCACATACACCTGGAGGGAAACCCAAGCACTCACTAGAGAACACATTCCCTAAAAGGCTGGTCACCAAGTGCTAAAATTAACTTCAACCACAACCAAAGCTATAATCTGCATCACTGCAAAGAGTTTCCACACAATGAAGAAATCACATAAGTAAAATCCCTATGTGTATCATATGTATTTTTTGTGTATTTCTACACAGTACAACCATACAAATATACACAATGAGAAAGGCTGCCAAAAAAATCAGTCTCGTTAGGGATATGTGTGGCATGTAGGTTTTGCACAAGTAGCAATAATAATTGGAAAACACAGTTTAAAATTAATCACTGTGCTACTTATAAAAAGCTGACCCCATTGTTTCTTTCTTGAAATCATAAGAAAATTATGGGAAAAAATCAGTAATTTACAATTTCATTTTTCTATCTCCTAAGGCTTTCTACTCTTCTCATAATATCTCTTTTTTTTAAGTTTTATTGCTATATTTTGTTTTTACATTACAAACATTTACAGATTACTCCCACTTCATGAGAGGTCTCTTGTAATAAAGTAAAACAGTTAAGTAATACTAGTAGTACGGTGACTTCATCTGAAAGTGCACATAGTATTTCCCATCTGTAACACTCCCCCAACTTCTCTACTCAAAAAAATGAACAGAAATCTAACTCCTCTTCCTTCCACTCCTACACCATTAAAAAAGAAAAACAAATTTCTTCTAATTAATATGCACAGTCAAGCAAAATAAATTCCCTCAGTGACTCTACAGAAAAAAATACATCTCATGTGTCAGCCTAAATATGTCACAGAGCACATTCCATCATGAATGGTCAGTCTTGATCATGGCTGTTTTTGAATGAATGGATCTGGTCCTACTCATTTCATTCCTCATCAGTTTACAAAAGTTTTCAAAAAGTGTTCATCTTTCTAATACTCATGGCAGAGCAGAAACGTTCTGCTTCGTAATGGAAATGAGAAAGAACTTTCCAAGTGAAAAGTTGTGTATTTCAAGAGTGACCTAGAGCAGGATGTCAGATAACACTGGAATGCAACTGCTCTCAAAGTAAATAACTGATAGACCCTACCTATTTCTATTTCCAAACTGGAATTATAAGATAACAGATTCTTTAATAAACTCTGTTTATGAAAAAACTAACTTTAAACAGGATCTCTTTTGGATAGCTACATTGAGTGTGTCTGATCTCACTGATTCAGATTCCCTCCAATGATGCAGCCCGCCTCTCCATGCCTGTCCATCCCATGGGATCCTGGTCCATGAACTTCCTCAGAGTCACCAAAGGGGATCCTTTCAGGGTGCTGGAGTCTGTCAGTTAATGAAATTTTTTAAGTACCCACCACTATGTGCCAGGCACCGTGTCAAGGGCTGGGGGTACAAAGAAGACCCCTACGGAGCCTACGGATACTCTATGCAACTTTCCAGCGTCTGCTCCTGCGCAGTACATGTGGGTTCCCTGTGATCACACTGCCACCGTGTGGCCATAACTTATACTTAATAAGGAGACTCATGAAGATTGAATGTTTCTGAAGTGTCATACAACTCGTGATTTCCACCACCTCCATTTTATTAGTTTCCAACTTGAAGAAGTAGAATACAAGTGGAAGGAGAGCTGCATCATCCTTAACTAGCTGACTCAAGGGGGAACAACAGTGATGATGATGATGATGAAGGCTAGCATTCACGGAGTGCTTTAAAGTTTTTTCACAAAGGGCCTTACATATATTGTCTCATTTCATCATAAAATACAACATGGAGAAATGAAGTCTGATAGCAGGATTTATATAACTTTATCATATTAAGTCTTCCACAGATTCAAAACCACTTTGCCTGGATGTGTCAGAAGTTCTAAAGTTAGTTTCTTCCAAAACACAAACAAAACAAATCAGTGTGTGAACAATTTTTGTCTAAAGTAACAAAATGATAAAAATTAAATTTTCAGTTACTTCCTAGAATATTCATGATAAATTCGAGTTGACAAACTCAGATTTGGGCTCAAACAGACCGTAGGAATTCATCTAGTTCAATTTATCCTTGGTCATTCGCTGGTCTCATGGAAAAATCATTTCCAGTGACATATACAGATAGATACAGATATGCCAAAGATTTAAAGTTAATTTAGAGGTATGATAAACGAGTTCAAATCCAGCTTCCAACACTCACAAACTGTGTAATCCTTGACAGGTCACTTAACTCTCTTTGCCTCATCTTTCTCATTTATAAAAATGAACTGGAGAAGGAAATAGCAAACCCCTGCAGCATCTGCAAAGAAAACCCCAATGGGGTTATGCTAAACAACAAATAAGAAAATACATTAATAGGACAGCAAATAAACAGTCTGAAATTCAGTCAGTTTCCAAAGGGCCCCAATGGGCCTGTATACCTTGAATAACAGGGACAGGAACTAAACCCATAATTCTGTTGGTGCAGGAAACTCCTGATAAGGAAATTCCTTCTGTGCTACTAATAGCATTGGGAGATCAAACCCTAGGCAAGTCTGTTGTGGGTCACAAAGGGAGTACGTGTCAGAGACAGGCCCTGAGCCAAGGCTCCCTGGCTCTGGAATCAATATGGCACAATGCCTCTCAACTTGAATAAAACCAAATAGCATGTTCTAGTGCTACTTACTCTAGTCAAATGGAGGAAAAACTGCGTCACATACTACCTTCTTCTGTATCGACACTGTCTCCCCAAGGGCACATCCCATTCGCCTCCTAAGGGTCCCAGTCATGCCCTGAGCAGGTGAGTACTGCTGATCCTATACTTACAATATCCATTCCCTACTGAGATCCCACCTCTTCTAGGAAGCTTTTGCACACTATATTCCAGACCATGATAACCTTTTTCTTCCCCTGGCAAGTTTCCTGATGACAAGGCCTATTTGATTTTGATCTTGGTACCCCAAAGCACCTAGCATAGCAACTGACCCATAGCAAGTACTTAATAAATGCTTTCTAACTGACTTAACAGCTAGTGAGTATTTACATGTTGCAATATTCTTTACATATGTTATCTCATCTGATTTTCACAGGACTATTATTATCCCCATTTTACGGATGAGGAAACTGAGGTTAAGTGACTTGGCCAGGGTCAGAATGGGCAGGTATCTGAAGCTGGATTCTACCTCAGCCCTTCCTGGCTCCAGTCCAGTACCCTACCCAATGGACCACCGAGCTGCTTCCCAGAGCATTTCCCACATGCATCATTCATTTAAATGGCAATCAGTACAGCCTGCCTTACTGCTATTTATCTTTTTATAGAGGGGGAGCCAGCACAGATTGGGCAGATAAGGATAGGTTCAAATCTATCGGAATTGTTGGAGTGGGTAGCCAGTTCAACGAGCTTACAGATAAACTTAAGCATCCTATCTGACCAATCAAATTATAACTAACTTGCTGACGAGGCTAGTGTACAGCAGCTCTTCATCCTTGGTGCCTAACAGAGACTTGCAGGTCACTGCTGGCCGAAACACTGATCATCCACCTCACAATCTGGGCACCCTAAATCATGATCTTCCTCATTCAGTCACCCCAGAGCAGGTGCTTAACAAATGTTCATTATTTTCCATGAGGAAAAATAACTTATTTTTGTATCATCATTTGTATATCCAAAGGCCACCTTTCCTTGGATTTAGGTGAAGAGCACTCAATAAGGTATGATGACATCTTTGACTGCTTCTCTTCTTGCTCTTTATTGTGTTGCTCAAGAGAAAAATAATGGTAGAAGAGGTGGTAGCGTATGTAGCACTCCTAAGGAAAGGAGTCAGGGACAGCAGGGCTCATAAGCTCCAGACTTAGCTCTCAGACTGCCTATCCAATACTATCACCTAAATTTCAAAAATTGAGATTCCTATCTTACTTCAACCAGCTCCTTTGGACATTTTTGGCAAGAGGTTCCCCAGATATGAACGCTTAGGTGTGAACTTTGACTCTTCCCAACCATGTCCTGTGACCTCTGCCTCTGCCAGCAATCCCTCCTCTCTCTCTAGTAGCACCAGTCCAACACAAGTCCTCATTACTACCTGCTTCAACCAGTGTAACAGTCACATTTTCTTGCTCTCATCCACCTCTGAGACGGCTACCAGACTCAACTTGTTTATAGAGAGCTACAGGCATGTCACACCACTCAAAAAATCCACAACTGTCTACCAAGCAAAAGTCAAAGTCACTGCCAGGAATTCAAAGCCATCCACAACCAGACTCCAATCTACCTTTCTAGCTTTTTCATTCCCTGCCACTGACTCTCTGAACACATCCTCCATATCTTCATCTCTCTACAGGGTTCATGCTCCTCTGTACACAATTCTACACCTCAGTAAATGAGAAGCACCTCTAAAATGCAACAAAATCAGCAATGTCAGGAAAGAGAAAATGAAAACAACAAAAAGCACTGACTGTGAGTCATTGTTGGAGTCACTGTTAGTGTACTAGGTTGGAACATAAAATGTTTAAAAAAATGAATGTTACAAATTGTTTTTAACATGTAATTAGGGGAAAAATATTTTTTAAAAAGTGTCCTGGGGAGACTCTGCCTCTTTCTCCCCACCAGCCTCCTCAAAGTCAGTCTCCAGATTGAAGAAAGTTAGTAAGAGGGCACAGTCCAGAAGACTGAGACTGAAGAGACTAGGATCAACTACAGTGGTCTCTTGGACTCTCCCTACAGCAAAAGCCTAACAAGTCACCCTAAGGTGGTCTAAGGCCCATCAAGGGCCTTAACTCTTGTCCAATATGGTTATTTAAGACAACAAAGAACAAGCTGCAAGTGCTAAAGATAGAGCACAAAAGCACTAGGTCTACAGAAGAGAAAGGACTGAGGGCAAGAAGCAGGTAGAAAAGTAAAGTAGAAGAGAGATGGAGACATTGATAAAGGCAGAGAGCTTTATACAATGACCTCAGAGACACAGGAGGTGAGATGGGGTTGATACCACCTCTACTGGAGGAGTGTTTGGGGGAGGGGGTTGGGAGACAGACCCTTCAGGAGAAATTTTTCCCAGACAGGGCTGGGAATCTCAGTAATAAATCTCTGTAGGGAGAGGGAAGAGGATGGTCATAGGTTCAAAGAAAGAGTGGATGTCATGACATCAAAAAGGACAAGGACAAACGGCACAGGGAAAATGGCAAAAAGACAGGACTGTCCCCATCCTCCTCTGCCCGCCCCTCCATCCCAGGTTACAGGGAACTGCCCACTGGTCTCCATCAAGAGTTAACACTGCTGGGAAAAGATCCTAGAGTGTGCTGAAAGGGGTATAATAAAAACAAAAATTCTTGGAGAGGGCATGCGTGTAAGCCTGACCAATGAATATCACTGAAATAAAATAATGGAGGAGTAGAAGGAAAAGGAGAAGCAGGCACTTTTTATCTGAGGTGGAAGAGGAGGGTAGAGGAGGTAGAGAAAGAAAGGATGAGACAGACGACTAAAAGAATAAAGAGAAAAGTAAAACTCTAGAATTTAGGACTGGACAGGGCAACAAGGGAGAAGAGGAAGTGGGGTAGAAGACAGACCTTGATTGTATTAGAGAAAGCAAAACAAAGCACAGGTACTAAGTGCTGCTTCAAAAAATAAGAGAAGGAATATCTACACATACATGTGTGTATATATCAGCATATATCTATATAAGTACAAACACATATACCTCATGTAAATATACACACACAAATATATGTATATTTAATGGAAGAAATCACAAACTTACCATAATAACCCCACATGTGAATGGATACAAGAAAGAAAATAGGAATGGATAAACAAAGCCCAAAAGTCTGCTGTATTAAAGAAACACTTTTTAAAATAGAGACATAAACAAAATAAACATCAGGAGATGAAACAAAATCTATTATGCTTCAAGGAAACCTGAGAAAGGCAGGAGCTGCAACCATGATTTATAACAAAAACTGATGTTGAGAGAAATTAGAAACTATGCTACGCTTACAGGAAACAGATAATGAAGAAATTATTAAATATGCTTGCACCAAATGGTGAAGAGCATGTAAAAGGAAGATAAGGTAAACTGCAAAATAAAATAGGCAGTAACATGATAACCAAAAACTTTATAACCTGGAAGAAATCTCAGTAAATCAAACATAAAGCTTTTAAAAAGAGATTTTTCTGCTAATTCAGGATAAGATTTTAATAAAATTTTGGTTGTGGAATTAAACCTAAATAGGTACAAATACCACCTGCCCTGCTTCAGAATTTGTTCTAAAAATCAATTAAACCTATACATAAACCTATTATAACTAAAAGAAAAACAAAAATTATAAGAGTATAGAGTTAACTACCTTCCTTCGAAGTGACAAGCTATGTGTCACACAAGTCACAAGCAAGAACTTCCAAACTTAAATTGTGTAGTGTAGTACATGGCATGTATTTCAGACTTCAATAAGCTAATCTGGTTTTTCCTTCTTTCTCTTTTTTGATTTTAAAAATACTATTTGTTATATGGAATGGCTTTCTGGAAGAGGAGAGGTAGAGAATGGGAGAAAATCAGTGTGTAAAAAAAAAACAAAAGCCATCAATAAAAACTTATTTTAAAACAACCAAAAAAAAATCCTTAAAATTGTTCTCTATACACAAAAAAAATGTGAAATTCATAGATCCCAGGGTTTGGAAGACATGGCATATAAACGTATTCTGAAAAGCACATCTTGGAACAAAGAGGACCTGGGTTCTAAAAGACCAAATAAGCTCTAGCCATAGCAAGTACTGTTGACATAGAAAGGGATGTGTGTGGGTCTGGTGGTTGCTTCTTCCCTTCAAAAGATAAGCCCAGTCAGGCAGTCTCACCAGCAAAGCTGGTCTTTAGGTACTTTTAAAAAGATCAACAGCACTTTATGACACCCTGAAGGCATGGAAAGGTTGAGATCTGCCAGGATGGGAGGAGTGATCAGACCAATGCAATCACAGGCCCTTTAAAAAGCCCCCATCAGGTGAGGACATCTCCAAGGATGACTCATTTGGAAGAAGTAGGATAGTTTCGACCATCACTTTCCAACAGAAGGTAGTTCTCTGCCTGCCACTCACCTGCACGCCAGATGGCACTGCCCTTCTCTGCTGGTGGCGAGTCTCTTGTGCTTTGGAAGACCATCGCATCTTCTAAAAACTCGATTTTCTTGCTGAACTGCATTTCTAAAACTTGAATAACCTGTGGCATCTTTGCCGACAATAGTCGATAGGCTGTGTCTGGCTTACCAATAAATCTCTGGCGTATACTGATTTCATAAGGGGTGTGAACTTTAATGTCATCTACATCTTCCCTTTCAAATCTGTGCAAAAGTTGAGAATTAGAGTCACTGATTTCCAACCCAGAAACCAAGACAGTAAATCTTCCTGGTTTAGCATGCAACTCGGTGCTTTGTGAAATAATTGCTGGGATTTTTATTATCACCCCTGATTTTCCAAATGCCTCAGATGTGGATACTGAGGTACTTTCCTTGGGTTTTGTGTCAGAAGAGCTTTTCCAGGGTTTGGTACTAAAGGGCCACCAAGAAGGAGATTCAAGTTCCGTGAGCAACCTAAAGAAAAACACAACAACAAATCGAACGTTCAATAAAATAAAGCCAAATCTTTCAAGAATGTGTTCTTACAGGCAATTCTGACTTAGAAGAAATCGGAAGAAGTCAAATGCACAAGGAAATACAGGGAAGATTTTTTTTTTTTTTTTGTCTCAACACTAGAGGCAGTGCGGTATAAAATAGGAAGAGTAAAAGTCTTGGGAGTCAAGAGGATTCCCAATCCAGCCCAACGTTTACTGGGTATGGATGACTAGAAAATCCTTTCCTCCTGAGGTTCTGTTTCCTGTGTTCTGTTTTAACTGTGAAAAGAATATATAACCTGTCATATGCCTACTTCATGGACTACTGAACAGAAAGTAATTAGTAAACACTGTATGAAAATGAACTTTTAGCGGAAGTCAAACATACAATGAGCACAGAGAATTCTATCAACTAAAATAAACTGGAACTTAGGAACAAAATGTCTAAAGGTCCTTAGAGGGGAACTAGTTTAATGCCTTCATTTAGAGGCAACTCATTAGACCCATTAGGAGGTATCTCTTTTAAAAAAATAACAATAAGCAATGAACTAATGATAGAAAACAAGATTTCGAATCTAGTCTTAGATTTTTGTCTCTTGATATCACTATGACCTTGGGCAAGTCACTTAACCTCCACGTGGGGCTCTATGGGCCCCAGTTCCTTCATATATAAAACAGGTACAAATACCACCTGACCTGCCTTAGAGTTTGTTCTAAAAATCAAATTTAAGAAAGACATAAAAATAAAAACTCTGAGCAGGAGGCATGAAGACTTACTTTCTTAAACTGTAATACTCATTCCACCTATTCTTTCATCATAAAGATGACTCAGGATCATCCCACCATTCATCTTCTCCTCTCTTCACCCACTAACAAATGTTTCTGGACAAAGTCACACACTATTCCTACTAGCTTCACTATAAAAATGTTACCTCATCTCAAGTGGATCATCACTTCTGCACAACAACCTTCGTATTTTTCCTCGACTAACTATCATACTCTTCCCCCTCCAGTAACCATTCCAAATCTCCTTTATAGTCAAGCTTCACATAACACCTCTTATTCCCTCCCTCTCATGAGATGGTCTCACTTCCTACTCCACACAGAAATTAGAGGCCACTCCACCTTCCACTTCTATCCTGCTCTACACCCCAACAATCCCTTTCATCATCTTCGCACATTCTCTCATCCCTTAATCCAGTCTGATGGAAAGGGAACCTATTCCTCTACAAAAATGTCCAATCTCCCTTTTATCCTTAAAAAAAAAATCCTTCATTTGGCCCTGTGACATCTCAAGTTACCAACGTTCATCTCTTTTCTTGCATACAGTCAAAATCCTAGAAAGGGTTATTTACATTTAATTTGCTCCACACTGAGGTTAAGTGACTTGGCCAAGGTCACAGTGCTATCAAGATTGGAATCTAAGTCTTGCTTTCATTTCATAACTTCACTGTTTATTGTTATATATATTTTTAAAAGAGAAATCTCCTGATGGGCCTCAGTTTCCTCTAAATGAAGGCATCAGCCTAGTTCCTCTCTAAGGACCCTTCTTAGACATTTTGTTCCTAAGTCACAGTTTATTTTAGTTGGTAGAATTTTCTGTGTTCATTGTATGTTTGACTTCCACTAAAAGTTCATCTTCATATAGGGTTTACCAATTACTTTCTATACAGCAGTCCATGAAGTAGGCGTTTCACATGTTATATATTTCCTTAGCTCCATTTCCCCATGTTCCCCTTTCTTCACAACTCCTTCTAATCTAACTTTGGACCCCACATCTTCACTAAAAACTATTCTCTCCAAAGTTACCAATGAACTCAACTGCTAAATCTACCAGCCTTTTCTCAGTTCTCACTTTACTTCTCTGTAGTTTTTAAAACCACTGAACCTCCCCTGTGCTCCTGGATACTCACCCTCCCCTCCCCTAGTGGGCACAACACTACTCTCCTTTGATATTTTTCCTGTGTCTTATCATTCCTTCTCAATTTCGTTTTCTGGATCCTCAACCCGCTCCTGTCTAATCAGAGGCTATCTCTCAAAGCTCTCTCCTGGGTCCTTTACTTTCTTTATAGTCTCTACCTTACTGATTTCACCAAGTTTCATAGACTCAGGTGTCACTTCTATGCCAATGGCTCCCAATCTGCATGACCAGGTCTAATCTCTCCCCGAGCTCTAGTCCCACGTTGTCAACCACTTGCTGTATACATCCCTTGACATCTCAAACTGAACTCAAACAAAACAGAACCCAATCTACTTCCTCACTCCCCACCCTCCCAATTCAGCCTTCCTACAAACTCCTATTTCTTTTGTGAGCACCACCCATCACCTCAGTAACTGAGGCTCACAACCTAACAATTCCCTCTGAGCCTTCCCTCTCCCTTGTCCCCCTTACCTAGTGAGCTGACATAACGATAATTATGAGAGTTAAAGATCTTCCCCACCCATTAATGGGCCTGTCCACTAAGGGAAATTTGATTAGGGGAGCTATGTTTTGTAGGAAGGCCCACACGGTTCTGTTAATTTCAAACGAGGCACCAGTTCTCAAGGTCTTCTGGCTCTGAAAAGTGTACAAATACTCTGAGGTGAGGTTTTACTCTGGGGCTTAGTTTTTGGATGAGACTCTGGGAAGCCACTAAAGAGCTCCCGACTTTGAAAACCCAGATGTTGGGACTTCTCTCTCTGGTAGCTAAGTATGTGTGTGATGGTTAGGCAGTTTGATCTGTCTGTTGATCTGTGATGTATTGCTTATCATCAAGAAAGGTGGAAGCCTTGTCTGTTGCTTTTTATTTGTATTTTCTCTGAAGTTCAAGGTGCTGCCTTTTTCCCCTGAACTAAGTGAATGATACATGTGCCTGATTAAAGTAGATTGTTGACCCCTCAAAAGTTGTTTTCCTTTTAGAAAAGCAGATCTAAGAACCTGTGCAGCAGGCCCTCCTGTGTATGTCAGGGTTCTTGATGTTATAGCTAATAAATCTTGTCCTCCCACCTACAAGACATCTCTTATCCACCTGCTTCTCTCCATGCATACAACCTTTACCCTTATCATTATCATCTCTCTCCTGGACTATTCTAATAGCCCTCATGCTTGACTTTCAGCTTTTCTCTTCTCCAACCTATCTTGTATAGCTCTGCCAAACTGATATCTTTAAAACACAGACATACCTAAGTCATTCCCTTAAATGCTTTCAATGGCTCTCTGTTACCTTTTGGACAGAATACAACCCCCACTCTCACACGCTCCCTACCCCTGCTGGCATTAGAAGCCCTGCACAATCTGGTCCCCGTTTATGTTTCTAGTCTTATGTAATATTTCTCCTATTTCTACACTCTATCATGGTTAAGCTAGCCTATTCCCCTGACATTTCATTTTCTTTGTACAGGTAGTCTTCCACATCTGAAAAGTCCTTCCTTCTCATCTCCACTCTATAAAATTCCAAACTTCCTTTAAAACACAACTAGGTGCTACATCTTACTGAACAAAAGAACTTACACTCAACACCACCAGTTACTAGCATAATCCCTCATAAAATTACTTTGAAAAATTTAGTATATACTTCATATATGCTCAATAGTATGGGTGTTGTATCCCCCCAGTAAAATGTAAGCTCTATTTTCATTTGTCTTTATAGAGCCAGTACCTAGCAGAATGTCTTGTAGATAGTAGGGTCTTAATACAGATATATAGACAAACATAAACACACAAACATATATCTGTATGCATATACATATGTATGTACACATATAAATTTATGTGTGGATAGATATATATGTATATAGAGATATAGAGATACATACACATACAGATCTATTCAATAATAAATGATACAAGAGGCCCATCAAAGTACTTCATTGTCTACTGGTAGATAATTGCACTGGCTTCTCAGATGGGACCTTGTTGACCCAGCAACTTTAGCACGCCTCAGGAAATCTTTTGGTATGGGGCAGGTGAGGTGCCCAGGCTGGGGCAGGAATTGAGTTTCACTGAAACATGCCAATCCCATCTTTAGAAAGAACTACTTCCAGTTGCAAATAAAAGGTGGGCTCATTTAAATCATTCTCCAACAATTTTTTAAAAATATGGTTGTAAAAGACCATAGGACCTCAGAGAGCAAATCTCTTCTTTTCTTTTGGAGAAATTCCCTCTCTGTCATAATTAGAAGGCTTCAGGATCCCTGGAAGGACCTAACTCTAATGAAAGAAAAAGATAAAAACCCAGCTGGACAAAGGAATGGAGGAGAAACAATGTACCATGTTGGGGTATATCATTTTGACTTTCTTTACAACTAATCCCAGAATGGAGAATATGAAATCAGTTGCTAGAGAGCTGGATACTGACCATCCATGGCTGGGGGTACAAATTTCTGACCTCCTACAAGACAGGTTAGAAATCGCAGGAACTACTTTTATGACAGGGCTGACTACTGCTCATCACCACCATACTCACAATGTAGAACTGGCAGAAACTCCTTTTCTCTGTACTAACAAAAGTTCTTGCCAGGGGTACAGTGGTAATGCTACTTTCCTTGGTGAAAAATCTTCTGGAAAAGGATGACACTGTAACTCATGAGATACAGATGGATGCTACAATTCAGAGAATGCTGCTTATCAACAAATCAATGTCATCCTAGTAATTCCAAAAGATCAAATACTATTCCCAAAGATAAACAGCAAAGCCAAAACACTACAAACCTGAGACTGGATCTATAGCAAAACACCCAAGATGAGTGTAAATACTTAATGCATTATAGGAAAAAATCTGGAACCAGATTATGTTAATTAGTATATCATTTATTGTAACATAATAAATTATATTAATTATACAATTAAAAATTATAGGAAACATTCTGGAATTAAAGCATATGTAGCCATAAGAAAGGGGAGAACTAAAGTCTATGCTATTAAAGCACCTTGATCACTGGTTACCACTGGAAATGTTGCCAAAACTAAGCATGAACTTTACTGGCAGTGAGTTTTTCCAGCATGAAACCACAATATTGCTTCAGGGGTGGGGACGTGTGGCCGCGAAGCCCATGTGGCCTTCTAGGGCCTTGGGGGCGGCCCTCTTATTGAGTCCGAGCGTCACACAAGTCTGGGCTCAGTCAAAGGGCTGCCCCTGAGAACTCTGAGGGCCTCTTACGGCCTCAAAGTCTCAGGTTCCCCACCCCTTGTAGAACATAGCCAAAACATGAACTATGCAGCCAACGGCCTCTGCAACGTTCTGTTATCTAATTCTGCAAAGATCGCTCTTCCCAACTTAAAGTCTTAATTTATATATGCCCATTTGTGGTATAATCAATTCTATTAAGCAGGCTTTGCATGCACCATAGACACAAGAAGTAATAGAACTTTCTGTCCAATTCTGAGGGCAAGAAATTTAAGTATAAGATTAGGCGATCATCCTTTTGTATGAAGTTAAGACCCAGTTAGCTTCAGGTTAGCTCAGAAGTCATGCACTGTACCTGTCGGCTACATCCATATCTGATTCAATCTTGTCCAGTCCTTTCATGATGTTATCAAACTGCTCACCCTGATGGTGGAGAACTTTTGCTGTATCTTCTAAACGTTTCTGGGAAGAAGCCATTATGCCTGTCAGTTCTTTACCCTTGGTCATCTGGGGAGAAGGGGCCTGGGCTCCTGGGTGAGACAACAGCAATTCCCTCCAGAAATGCTCAATGATGTTGAAGACCACATTCCTGCTGGGCTGGAAGGAACTGAACCAGTGCTTAATGTGGTCCTTCTCCAGAATAGTGATAGAGCTGAAAATGAAGTGAGATGATTCTTTTTTAATCTCATTGATGCTTGAAAGGGGAAAGCTGACCAGTAGTTCTCCATTCTTATCAGAAAAAAATTTTAGCAAAATAGGAGTCAATGAAAGCTTGCCAGGGATCCATCGTTTCTCAGGTTCCAAATAATAAGAACACGGCCATGTGTGGATGCAGATGTCTCTGTTCATCAGCTTGTTGGGCCAACTACACAGAAAAGGATCGAATTTTTTACCTTTAAACAGGAACAAGAAAAAACAAGTTAACAAAGACATATTCCTCCTTTGATAACAAAGTCCCCACCAAAAAAATATTTGTAACAACACTTTTTGTGATAACCAAAAATTGGAATCACTGTGTTATAGCTACACAGGAAAGAAGAACAAAGAACTATGTGAGATCTGTATGGCAATTATTTTCACATTTCCAAATGCCACTCAGGAGCTGAAGACGGGTCTTCTTTACTTCTGTCCCAACCAAAGTCAGCCTTCAGCAGAGTGTGTGAGGACTCTTTGGGCCTTGGGACACTGCCTAAGTGTGATGGACCTAGACTTGGTTTCTTTTAACCCCAAAGATGCCCAGAAAGCTGCCAATTAAGCCTAAGGCCACCAGAAAGCCCTGCTGGCAATGCTGTCTGAGAATTAGCCCCCTGGGTCAATCTCATCTGTAAGACAGCTTTCTTCCCTTTTACAGAATACATGAGACACATAAACTTATGAGATAGGGAGGCAAAATTAGATACTGAGCTGCAATTGTCTCTTCTGGTTTTCTGTATAGCAATAATATCAATATTGTTCTAAAAAGTGATTCCTAGCAGCTTTTGTCTCCTTTTTCACCACCCCACACAGTCCTGAAGACTACATTTTTATTTGCTTCATGGGTGTCCAGGGCCAGTAAATTCTTTCCCTGGCAGGCTGTCTTCATTTAGCTAGCTTGGTTTTGGATAGTCCATCATTGGGACTGTATGCCAAGTTTTTCCAATTTGGCAGAATCTGTGAGAGCTGACCCTCCACCAGCACAGCCTTCAAGAACCCAAGATTGGTTTCAACGCAAAATAAACACCAGAGTAAAATATTTAGAGAAACTTCTTTATTTCAGAAATGTTTGCAGATTAATCTTTTTTTTCACTGAGTGTGGTTAGGAAACAGTGATCAATAATCATCACTATCCCTATTTGCTGAGACCCACTCTGAGCAAGGAAGGCTGTGTGTAAAGACTGGAAGAGATAAGTCAATTCACTCTTAGAAGGGTGACCTGGAATATCACATTCGAAGCCCTATTGATTAGATGTACCTAAATCTTCATATCCAGAAAATATTTATCCATTCTACCCCTGCTTAGTTTTAGAGACGGGAGGGGAGGGGAGGGGAGCAGAGGGAAACAAGCAAGAGAAGAAAAAAAGCACTGAATATTTCTCAATGTTTAGGATATAAGAGAAGAATAAGCACCTGAAGAATACAAAATGGCTAAGAAGGAAAGCAACAGGCTAGCTGTAATAATACCACCACCAAAATGTATGCAATACCTTTCCTCCAAAAAGCACAAAGGACCAAACCAAAGCCTAAAAACAAAATGAATGAGGCAAATGTAAGGAAAACAAGTTCACTCATTTCTTCCAATATAAGGACAAAGTTTTTTAAAGTTATTTGAAAATCTTAGTTAAAAACAAGATTTTTGTTTGCATGCTGCCCCAACTACCTGACTCACTATATACTTCCTCAAACTTAGCCCTTAGATCTTCACTGGTATAAAGTACAACACATATTTCCAAGGACATCCAAGTTCAGAAAGATCTGGGAATTGAAGAATCTTACTGTCGGAAAGGGACTTTCAGAGACTTTAGTCGAACCTCCTTCCTTCACAAATGAGTAATCGGAAACTAAAAAGGTAAAATATGTCTCCACAAAGCTACAATCTGTCAATCCAAACTCCCAGTTCAGGGTTCTTTCCTCTACACTGTGTCACCTAATGGGAGGGTTAACAAAGAAGAGCCAGAAAATTAAGACAGTGAAATTACTGGTGAAGGACTTTAAGCTCCTGTCTGGTGACCCAGCAGAAAAAGAGGTTAAGAACTGGAGGAAGGTTGCAGAAGAAAGAATAATAAGGCAACTAGGGAAGGATATGTGCCATATGCTTTGCGCATCATGAGGAAAATTGACAATATGGTGTTTTATCTGTAATGCAGTGTAATTTCTATGATGCCCATATGCATCAGTTCCATCATACTTGTGCCTCCTGGGTAAGACAAAAATAGTAAGAAATCAATCTTTTTACTCAAGAATTTCTAAAATGGCCACATAGCAAGCAACATACTACATCCTTTTACATTTAAGGAATCTGCAGTTCTGCAAATATGTGTTAATTTCCTCAAGAAGTGCAAGGAGCAACCCCTCCATGATTTCAGACCATCTTCATAAGCTGCAATGACAAAAAAAAAATTAAAAATAAAAAACCTTCAACACCTAAGTAGTCACCTTCAGGTGATATGAAGTTGGCTCAAGTGCTCCTCTCATGACAGATAGCCAGTTTCCAAGCTCATACTCAAAGCCTCTTCAGCTTGACAGAACTACCAGAACTTATAAATCTTCTGCAGTTGTTTTTAAGACCCAGGGTCACCACAGTAAAGCATTAGATGACAGCTTTGGTCCAAGAACAAATTATATTCCTTCAAATAATTTACAAACAATCATGGCACTGACCTAAACTGTATAACCACTTAATGGCAGAATTTGAAAGAAGATGGAGGTGTTCCTATTAGCATTTTTCCACCAGATTTTTATTTTTCAGTAGAACAATGGCTGAAATGCTTTGCAGTTGGCTGCTGTTTGTTGGGTTTTGTTTTTCCCCATTACCTGCACCTCCTGCTCCTTCCCTTCTTTCTTATATCACTCCCACACATTTCCTTAAATAAGTCTCATTTCTGACTTCATAGAGTAAAACCTTCTACGTTTTGGCACGGTTTCTGCAAGGGTACAGCAGAAAGAGTAAAGCTGAAGCCAAAGGGCCTAGGTTCAAATCTTGCCTTTAAAAACTTACTAAACTCTTAAAAATCTGTGTAACTTTTGGTAAGTATTCTTACCTCTCTGAGCCTCATTTCTTTATCTATTAAAAAAAGGAGTAATGGAGAAACTCAAGCTTTCTCAAGGCTACAACAAGGTTATTCAATGTCATCACTATTATTTGCTAGAAATGGTAAATATTACAATAAAACAAGATAAAGAAATTGAGGAAACAAGCATAGGCACAAAGAAATAAAATTCTTGCTATTTTCCAGTGATAGGATGGGTTACTTTGAAAACCCCAGAAATTAACTAAATACAAATTTTACTTAATTGAAACAATAGCTTCAGATAGTAGCAGCATATAAAATAAAGCCCATGAAAATCATTAGCTTCTCCATGAAATCCAAAAGAAAGAAGTTTATTCTTAATAGATATAAAATATGAAAAATATATGGGGGTTAACCTACCAAAAAACACTGAAGATTCACATGAACATAACTAAAAATACTGCTTAATAAAGGAAGAAAAACTAACTGGAGATAATGACTGTTGATAATTGTGTCATGACAAAATAATAAAAATGATGACACAACCTAAATTAATACACAGATTTAGAAACATATCAAACTACCAAAAGGTTACTTTGTAGAACTAGAAAAATAATAATAAAATTCATCTAATGGAGCAAGACTTCAAGTATCTGAAAGGAGATAATGAAAAAAGAATGAAGGAGGCCTAGCAGTATCAAATCTCAAATTATACCATAAAGCAGGAATTATCGAAACCATTTGTCACTGGCTAAAACAAATATAGAAAAGTTGCTCAACAGAACACATAGGCAAACAAGACTCAGAAGCACTCAAACGTACTGTGTGCTAAACCCAAGGGCGTCAATTATTGGGCTAAGGACTTTATTATTCAACCCAAACTACATGGAAAATTGGAAAACAATCTGGCAGGAATTGGACTTAAACCAATTATCTTCTACATCACAATAAGCTCCAAACTGATACATGATCTAAACATAATATAAACATAAAAAGGTCATAATTAGAAAAGAAACTAGAGGAAGGGAAGAGATACAAATAAAACACTTGTTACTAAGTTATTTTAAAATATGCTTTTTAAAACTATGTAGCAGAATTTGATGGTGTTAAAATATTTTGGCTTTTTTCCCATACTGAAATACTCACATTGGTTGATGACTGACAACAAAATAAAATCTCTTTCTTTTAAGGACTAGAGGAGATGACCTTTAACGGGGCTGGATTCCATGACCTCTAAGGTCACTCTCAGTACTAATCGATGATCCTATCAAGTCTAATATCGTTTCCAAGAAAAAATAGTAACCTCCCCTTTCTCTAGGCTGGTGGCCCAGGACCCAACCCATCAATCGATACCCATTACGCACCGACTCTGCGCCCGGAAAGAGAAGACCTCTGAGTCCGTCTCCTCCAGGATCGCTACGCCCCACACCTGCTTCTGGCCTTCCCTGAATCACACCGCCCCTCCCACAGACACAAAGCCCTTCCCCGCCAGCGGCAGCTGCGCCTCGGCTCCCCTCTGGCACCAGCAGCACAGACATCTCCCACGCAATCCCGGCGGTCACGCCTCCTTTACCACCTCCTACAGGGTCCAACGCCGGTGCCGCCTCACGGCCCAGCCTTCCGTCTCTACCATCGCCACACCTACACCGCGGACAGCCGCCGACACCCCCCTCCCGCACTTGCAGCAGACTCTCCCCCGGCTCCTCGCTCTCTCCCCCTCCCCAGAGGGAAGGAAGGCCGGAACAGAGCCGGGAAGAAGAGGGGCCGGGGCGGGGCCCTGACCTCGGCGCCCCCCCTCGCACGCGCTGGGGGACGGGGTCAGCCCGGCCCCTTCGGAACCTCAGTTGTCACGCTGCAGGGGGAGGGGGAGGGGCGTCTCTTAGGCGGGGGGGCTGCGAAACGCGCCCGGTCTCCGCCGGGGGGAGGCGCGAAGGTTCCGTCACCATGGGAACGCGGAGGGGGCGGGGGCGCGAGGCCGGGAACCCGGCAACCCCGTACGTACCGGGGGCTGGAAGGAAGGCGGAAGGAAGAGCCGTCCGGAGCAGGAGGGCAGGCGAACGTCGCGTAGTGTGGGCGGCTGGAAGGGCTGCGGATTAAATAGGCTCCGAGGCAGCTGCAGGTGACGAGTCGTCAGCAAGGAGCCGGGAGGCGGCCGGTGGTTGTTGTCGTCGCCAGGCACGCTTCCGGTCCGCAGCACGCCGCCGCCGGCAGGGGGCGGAGTCGGAGCGCAGGGCGCATGCGCACGCGGCCCAGTCCGAGCGCCCGGAGCGCGGAAGCTGTGGTGCCCTTGGCCTGCGGCGTCGCGCTGGATTTTACGTCACACGCCCAGGCTTCCAAGTTCCTAGGCTGTTTCCCTCCTCTCCCGACCCGTACAAGCCCAGCCCGGAAGTGATTCAGCCTACGGGGCGGAGTCGGGAGGCGGTCGTGCGCAGGCGCGGCTACCCTGAGCGCCGTCCCTGCCTGTCCCCCGGCCGGGCTCCCTCGGGAGGTACCGGCCGTTTGTGTCAAAACCGCCGCGTCTGTTGGAGACTCTTTACTTCTGTAAGTAGGGGCAGTCTTGTGTGGAGCGGAGCCGGGGCCTGGAGTCCGGAGTCCCGGGTTCGAATCCCAGCCTTGCTGTGAAACCTCCTGCAGGCCTCACTCCCTCTCCGCGCCTGCGGTCTTCTTCTACGTCTGTTTTGTAACGACGCGTTTGGACGGGGTGAGGTCAGACAGCCCGTAAACACTTATTAAGCGCCTGCTGTGTGCCAGGCAGCGGGGGGCGGGGGATGGGGCGGTGGGGGATGGGCGCTGTTCACGGTGCCCTCCGTCCGCCTGTGCTAGGTCCCTCCGCCGAGGCCGTTGCGGCGCGCTGCTCCTGACCGCCAGCTTTGTGTCCCCAGCAGAAGCCCCCTCCAGGCTGCCCGTCCTTCCCGCTTCGTCGGGGGCAGCACTTGGGCACCGCCTGCAGCGTGGCCGGCCCGTCTTGACCTGAGGCCTGCCCGGGGAAGGCAGCGGAGGCCGGGAGGGCCTCGCCGCCGGCGTGCCACATGGATCGGGAAGCCTGCCGGCGTGCCAGCCAGGCCTTGGGCAGCCGCCAGCGCGCCCCGCCGGCCTACGAGCGCTTCTGCCAGCCCCGTGCCCGCGTGGACTACATCGGGGCGGAGCCTCTCACTTACCCGGACTTCTTCAGGGGCTACCTGCTCCCAAACGTGCCCTGCGTCTTCTCCCCCGCCTTCACCAGGCGCTGGGGGAGCAGGAGGCGCTGGGTAACCCCGGAGGGCAGGCCCGACCTTGACCGCCTGCTTCGGGATTTCGGTAAGCGCTTCGGCCGGGAATGCCCGTGCAGGGCCGGGCCCTGGGGGACAGCGCCCGCAGCCTCGAAGCCCGGGGCCCTGGGTCAGGTTCTTGTGACCAGAGGCCCCGGACGAGCCCCAGGAAGGCGGCTTCGGCCGCTCCCTGGCGTCTGGACCCAGACTTAGTGCTGAAAGGGAGGCGCAAAGATCTGGCGGTGGTAAATGACAGGCCTGGGCCTGGAGCCCGCCAGCCAGGGGCCTTTCCTGTCTTGTCACAGTCAGCCCTGCAGCCTCGGCAGATGCCCGGTGGCCTTAGCCTGCTTGCTGCTTGTTGACCATGTGGTCAAGACCTGGTTTATGTGTTTCTTAGTTTCCCTAGAGCAGATCTAGGCATCCTCTGAGGAATTACCCAATAGAACCTAAATGGTCTGGTCTTTACCTTCAGAGTTTACAGGATGATTTTTGAGGAAAGAATACAAACAAGTGTCCAAGAAAGAGGAATGAAATAAATATGAAGTAAAACCATGGAGTGTTGAAACATTATAACTCGATAAAAGTAAAAGACCAACCGCGAAGCATTTCCACTGTTCTATTGAAAAATAAAAATCTAATGGAAATACAGGAACCTTGTATTAATATAGTACTCAACGTGCTGGAGGCCCATAGAATCACTAAGGAGGTTCCAAAGTCCGAAGCCTAGAGAGGATCATGGATTTGTTCTTTTGGATAGGGTCATGGGGGGAGTTCTTGATCAGCCTTTAGTAGGTAGGAATCAAGCCTTTATTAAGCACCTACTGTTTGCCAGACACCTGCTATGTAAAACCAAGGGCTTTATAAATATTTTCTCATTTTATCCACTCAGCCACCCTGGAGGTAGGTGCTGTTATCATCTCCATTTTACAGTTGAGGAAACTTGAGGCAGACAGAGGGTGAGTGCCTGGCCCAGAATCACACAACTAGTAAGTGCCTGAGGTAGGATTTAAACACGAGTCTTCCTTACGTGCTCCTATCTCCTAGTAGGAGGACAGTGTTTAGTAGAAGAGGGGCAAAGGCATTCTGGAGGGTGGGAAAGGCTGAAGAGGTAGGAGCAGCTTAGCTAGTGCTGTCTTCCAGCAAGGTGGTAAGAAAGATATTTGTTTGTTTTAGGGGATGCAGTGGTTCCTGTGGCAAACTGCAGTGTTCAGGAATACAACTCTAATCCAAAAGAACAGCTCCCACTGAGGGATTACATAAGCTACTGGAAAGACTACATCCAGAACAACTATTCTTCTGCCAGGGGATGTCTCTACCTTAAGGACTGGCATCTGTGTAGGTAAAAGGCTTAGAGTGTTGCTAGACCACCAGGTATTGACTTGACCTTTGTCAGTTTTCTGAAAATGGACATATCTACTTCACCATGCATTTATTCAGCACCAAAAATTGACTGTAATGGGAACACAGAAGACAGGAGTAGAATTTAATATAGGTAAATAAAGGTAATTTGAGTTGAGAGTAGTAAAAACTAAGGGAAGGCTTTTCTTATGAAATGGCACCTGACATCAGCCTTGAAGGGAGATGCTGAGTACTCTCCCTGAAAGAATTCTGCCAGTGAACTGGTAAAAATTTGATTTAAAATGAGAATCATCTCCTACCTTATCCCTGTCATTGACATTGTCTATAGAGGAGTTCTCAGATCTTACTTCGCTAAAATCAAAACACCAGATAAAGTGTCAGCTTGTATATTGGTAAATTTATATCCAAGGTAAAGGAAGTAATGAGAGAGACTTTTTCCTTTGGACCTAAAGTTGAGGGCATTAAACTAGGTAATTCCCTTCCTTCTCTGGTGTTTTATGATTCATTGAAGCCTAAGATGAAGGGAAGAGAAAAAACCTGACTGTCCTAAATGACCCAGATGATTTATACCCTAAACTATTGAAACAATATGGAGATGTCATGGAAGAACTATGTAAGTGTAACGAGATGACTACACATCACTCCAAGACAGCATGTGCTAACCAATTTAAACAGTCTGTGCAGCTGCATTTCTTGCCTTCTCAATGGGTGGAGGAGGGGCAGGAGAGGGACAGAATTTGAAAGTCAAAATCTTTTTTAAATGAGTGCTCATAAATAAATAGTTTTAAAATAAAAGAAACAGTATATGCAATAGAAAGAAGTTCAGAGGAGAGAAATTTTAGAAAGGGCTTGAGCAGTCCAATAAGAATTCATAAAAGAGCATTCATATACTTGAGTTGATAGTGTTCCATTTGTCATAATCTTTTATGGCTGAGTTCAAAAGCCAGTTCCATGGAACTTTTCCTATACCCTTGTAAGGGTTCTAAGTTGAGCAAGGCAATTTTCTAGTAGTAGCATTCAGGACCCCCCACTGTGCTTCCCGCATTGATTATCAGTTCAGAGAAAAAGATGAGGGGATAGAGAGTTCTCTTCTTTCCTATCTACCCTATACCCCCAAAGGAATTCTCTTTCAGGAGATTAGCTGAAATTCCTGCCCCTGGGTTATCCCACTACTAAAATCCTGAATTCCAAACTGACTTGCTATTTTCTATACCCACAAAGCATGACTGAGGCTCATCAACCGGTTCCAGTATGCTTCCCATGTAGCATCATCAATGGGCAAATTAATCAGCATTTTCTCTACCTAGTTTAATGCCTTTGTGTGATTGATCCTCTCACTTAATCAAGGTACCAGGACTAGAGTTAGTTTTTGCCAAATTTTTTACGTGGAGTGGGACAACTGATTTCTTAGCCTTCACCCTTGTACAAGAACAGAAATGAAATTGCCGCTGCCCTCAGAGAGCTTATGTTCTGTTGGGGAAATAACATGCATGCCAAGTACTTTGGAGGACAGGATGCGCTCCTAGTGAGGGGTGAGGACAGAACGAGCTATACGAGTGGACATGTGAGAGATGCTGTTAAGGTAGAATCAATAAGATTTGACGACTGACTGGATCTAGAGCATGAGAAAGGAAGGATTGAGGACAGCTCCTGTGTTTAGGAAAATATCCAAGGAAAGAAGATGGGCATTAGAGCCTGTAGAACCATGGGGCGACCTCTCAGTGTTTTCTCTCACCCTACCTTTTCTCTTCTAAGGAATTTTCCAGATCACCGCATGTACACCACACCAGTGTATTTCTCATCTGATTGGCTGAACGAGTACTGGGATGAACTGGCAGTGGATGATTATCGTTTTGTTTACATGGGGCCAAAAGGATCATGGTAAAACTATGTTTTGGACTCTTGGTGGGGGTGGGGCGGGGCCTGCAGGGTGTCTTCAGCTCTGTGGGGTTCTTCAGGCTCCTCCCTCCAGTCCTTTCTACACACTGCTATCAGGCTCATGGGTTGCCTTGATCACAGTGACTTACTTAGTGGTGATGAGCCTCTTGGTTCCTTGCTAGGCTGGTCCTCAGAAAGCAGACACAGTGTAACTCCAAGATTGTAGGGTAGGCCTTCCCAATGTGATGGCACCAGCTCGGATGGCCTTTATGACCTGAGATCACTTCAGTACCCCAGGGAGACATCATCACTCTCTTCATCAGTAAGTTTCAGTGGTATCCTCATAGCTATGAAATAAATTTCTTACTCTTTATATCAACATTTTCCTGTCCTCTGAAATGTGTTAGGAAACTACCTTTCTCTCCTTTCCTCTCACTGATCCTTGATACAAAACCTCTAGTCTAGCAAAACTGACTGCCCTCTGAAAATACCTTGTGGTTTCCTACCTCAGTGCCTCTGCTCATGTCATTTGCTATTTCCCCTCTTTGCTGATATGCCTTCTCTAGCCTTTCTCCTTTGCCTAAATTCCAAGCATCCTCCATCCCTCGTTCTGGTCCTTAGGAATCATTGGTCTGCAGGTGCTTGAGATCCCAGATCCTTCTCTTCTCACAGCCAGTCCAGAAATCATTGTCTTTAGGCCCAGAGCTCTATCACCCTGTACTCTTTACTAAAGTTCCCTGATTCCTGGCCTCTACATTTAAGCCATTGTTGTTTCCCAAGTCCAAAGATCTAGTATATCCAAAATATATTTCCATACCCTCCACCTTCTCTCTGTTCCTGAAATTGCTACCATTGTTCAATACAGGTTTCACCTTTTTTAGCACCCACTTCTCTCTTTTTTTCCTCCTCCATTCCCATTCAAAACCATGAATGTGTTTTGGGAAGATACTGGAAATGAAATGCAGAATCTACAATTATACGCAAATTCAGAAAATAATTCAGAACCACCTTACAAAGTAAGTGTGTATGAAAAAAAATCTACCCCACACTAGATGGGCCTAAATTTATTTAGCTAGTCTCTACTGAGGTGCCCTCTGACCTAAGCTTGTCTATCAGAGGAAGTCACTGCATCTCTTCCTGAGTCCAGATAAGAGTGGCCTCCACTCTTCAGAACATAGAGCACAGTTTGGGATCCCCTCACCTGTCAAGCACTGCATGTTTGGGTCTAAGGGCCAAATGTTTGCACCTGTTCTTCTCTATGCTGCTCCACTAATTTATTTTTCTGGGTTTTTTTTAATCCAGTTGCAGATGGTTTTAATAATAACCACTTTATAGCATAATTTGAGGTTTAACGATACAAATTCCTTCTTTGCCCCCATCATCCTTTTGTTATTCTTGCCCATTTTTTCCTCAGTATAAATTTTATCACTTGATTTATGAAGGAAACAGAATCTAAATAAAAGACTGAAAAAGTCATTCAAGTAATCATTGTAACAGTAAATGGAAAAATTATCTACAAAATTAGAACTTTTTTGCAGGCCACTGATAATAAGAGGTCACAAAGTGCTTTAATACTTTAAAAATACTTTTCTCACAATTTGCTGTGTAGGATAATGTATCAGCCCCATTTTACAGATGAGGAAACTGAAAATCAAAGAAGATACCTGACTTGCACAAGGTCATATAGCTAGCGTTAGAGACACAACTCACATTTAGGTCTTTATCTCATTAATGTTCACAGATTTTGAAGCATCATCAATATTACCTTGACGCATATGATGGGAAGGTTGGTTAAGGATTTATGGATATGAAAGATGGGACTAAACTTTCCATGTTTTGTGTCACAGGAAATTTTTTTTTAACTGAATAAAATTGACAGTGCAGCTCATTGGCTCACTCCACAGGACTCCATTCCATGCTGATGTCTTCCGCTCCTATAGCTGGTCTGCCAATGTCTGTGGAAGGAAAAGGTGGCTACTCTATCCCCCAGGGCAGGAAGAGAATCTTCGTGATTGTCACGGGAACTTGCCCTATGATGTTACTTCCTCTGCCCTCCTTGACATCAAAGTGTACCCCAAATTCCCCAAATGCTGCCCACCTATTGAAATCATCCAGGAAGCAGGGGAGATCATCTTTGTCCCCAGCGGGTGGCACCATCAAGTTTACAACCTGGTAAGATCCATGAAACCTCTGTTAAGTTTTCCTTTATTCTCTCCTTGTATTGAAAGTGATCTCCCCCACAGATTTTTATTAACCCTTCATCTGGACTTCTCCTTTGCACTTGTGACCTTCCTTCTTAGCACTGGATCTGGAGTTAGAAAGACCTGAGTTCAAATTTGGTTTGGACACATTGTGGCACCTGTTTGCCCCAGTTTTCTTAACTGTAAAATGGGGATAATAATAGCACCTACCTCCCAGGGTTGTTCTGAGGATCAAGTGCTGAGCACAGTGCATGGCGGATTGTAAGTACTATGTGGATGTTAGCTATTATGATTATATATGTATGTTTTATTTTCTGTGCTGGATGCTAGCTCCAGTACTTACTAGCAATGTGATTGTGGGCAGGGTACTTAAACCCTCTGAATCTCATTTAGTCCCCTGTAAAAATAAATAGAGATTATCATGCTTGTACTGCCTACTTTACAGAACCAAACGTGACCTTTGTGAAACTTTAAATGCTATATAATTATGATTTCATATGAAAACAAATTTAGAATTATTCTGAACAACCTAAAGTTAGGCTCTTTGTCATCTTCCATCTTTGAATCCTCGGGGCCAAGCCCAGAGACCCCCACATAGTAGCGTTTAATAGATGTTCATTGATTTGAGTTCAGGTCAAGAGAATGGATGGGTTTTGTTCATTTAACTCAAAGACAGATGGCACCTGGGTTCAGATCCATCTTTGACATGAGAATAATGATGCCTCTTATGCCTACCTACTTCAGAGGCTTACTATGAGGGTCACATGAGAAGATAATGTGTGGAAATACTTTTGAACCTCAAATACTATAAATGCTATTCTGTGTGCAAAATTCCATGAATGTAAATCTTTCATGTGTTTGATTTTATTTTTTTATCTTTATTTAAAAGATAATTTTATTTTGTCCCCATCTACATGTAGTGTTTGACTTTAAATAAGCATTTTATAGGATCATAGAACACAAGATTTAGAGCAGGAAAAGACATTGGAGGTCAGTGACCTCAGTCCTTCCATTTTGCAGATGGGGAACTAAGACCTGGAGAGGCTGGCTTGCCCTGGGTCTGAAGCAACATTTCAGTGCTTACCAGTGCCTGGCCCTGTGCTAGATGAAAGGGAAGCAGAAACTGAAGGCATAGTACTTGCCCTCTAGCAGCTCACAGTTAAGCTGAGGAATTAAGATATACTGGAAAAGGATGAAGCAGTGTCACATGTTCAGGTACAGGAATGACAGCCTCTTGACCAGGGTTGGAGTGTAGGGCTTTATACTGAACAGGAAAGGTGGGGAGGGGGGAACCTGTTTGAGGATGTATGTCTGCCAAGTTAAATCCCAGTGAGAGAAGCCACAATGTAGATAGAATAGCAGGAGAAAATTTATAAGAGGGAATAATCAAAGAAAGGAGCCGTCAGTAAAAGCCATGGAGATGAATGAGAGATCCTAGCATGAGGAGGCAAAAATGATCTCACAGATATTACCGAGATTTGATAGGCTGACACCCAGGGGTGGAGTATGGGCCCAGAATGATATGTTTTATTCAAAGGAAAGTGATTAAAGTAGGGACTGAGAAGCATCACACATGAAGATACTATCACACGAGGAAATCCAGGAAGCAGGGAGGAAATCTGGTAGAGAACACTTGGGTGCATTTCAACAGGCAATATTGTCATGGCCACCTGGACAGAGGAAGAACTAGATGAGATCAGGCCTCGAAACATGATATATAGTAATGATAGGAGACTTTAAGTGTCCAGACATCTGCTGGAGCTCTCAGCCAAAAGCAGAACTGCTAATGATTTGTTAGATTGCTCAATGATAATTTTATGCTTCAAAAAGTAGCAAAAGCACTGCTCTGGATGTGGTTCTCATCAACAAGGAGGAACTTAATGAGTGAAGTAGAAGGAACTTTGGTAGCACAAGCGGGGAGAGAGCAAACACTGACCTCTCTGTCTTAGAGTTTGTGACAAATAAGGAAAGAAAAACCACGCACGGTCTGACACATGCCCTGCTTTGGGGAACACCAGATTTTAAAGGGTTCAGAGGCCTCAGGATTGTGCCATGTGAGGATTAGTTGAAGGGGGTTGAGATGATGAGCCTGGAGAAGAGAAGCAAGGGTTTAATGGGCACATCATAGTAGTCTTCAAGTATTGGAAGGCTCTTGTGTGGAAACAAGATTTAGACCATCCTGTCAGGCCCTAAAGGACAAAACCGTTAGCAGTGGGTAAAAGCCACAATGGCAGGTTTTGGTTCAGTGGGACATACCTACTAGTGTTGAGCTTAGCACCATTAAGCCCTGGGTCCAAAGTCTACCTCCATTCCTGGTTGCCCACCAAGCAGTTAACTGATATATGCCCTTCTAGGGGGTCTTTACATTTTTGTAGGCACATGTAAAAGGCTAATCAGAGAGCCAGTTGGACCTCCAGCCCTTGCTACCTTTTGTTTTTCTTCTTTTTTGAGACAGACTCTGGAAGTAGCCTAGATGCCCTGGAGCCTACTCCCAGAACTGATTGAAGCTTTAATATGCTCTGATTTTCTGACCTGGACTGATTTGCCTGTCGTTTAGCAGCCTGATGGCCCTCCACCTTGGTGCTCACCGTGTTGATGCCCTCTACCTTGGTGCTCACCGTGTTGGTGCCAGACTTAACGTAGATATCCAGTCTGGCTTCTCCCATTTCAACTCATGACTCCCCAACTGGACCTACCTCAGCCTCCCCAGCAGCAGGGGCTACAAACATGCACCACTGTCCTTGACTTCTTTTCATTATCTTGACAAGAATGAGACTTAAGACATCTTCTTTAGAGTCTTTCATCTGGTGACTAATTGCCATTGGCATCTGTTAACTCCCTTGAAATGTCACCTTTTGATAACCTCTGCTGGCTGTTTAGGGATTCTCTTAATACTCATTTTAACCCAGTTTCATGTGAATCACTCTTCTAGGATGATACCATCTCCATTAATCACAACTGGATGAATGGCTGCAATGTAGCTACCATGTGGCACTTCCTCCAGGCTGAGCTGGATGCTGTGCAACAGGAAATCTATGAGTGGAGGGACACTATGGAGGACTGGCATCAGCACTGCCAGGTAGGATGAGGACAGGATCATCATTGTATTTGTGTTTACTTAAGACAGGAACTATATGTAAGGTGGTGTTGGGTTTTGTTTTTTTTAATCTTTGTATTGGGTTTTGTATAAACCTTTGTATAAGGGTTTGCACAAAACAACATGAAGGTTACTCTGGGTTCTGACAATAGATTGAGCCTATTTTCTGAGGACTAGCCTAGCTAAATATGGAGAGGTTTATCACTAATAGACTCATCATTTGGTGTTGACTCATCACTTGATCCCAACAAAGAAATACACAAAATAACTTTTTCTTCAGTGTTAGTAGCAGAGTAATAGGAAGGGGGGCACAAGTGCTAAGAATCACATTATTTTAAAGATAGTCTATAAACTTTTATTTGACTCTGGGTATTCTGGATATGAAGTCATTCTGCAGCAAACAACAAGTTGGCATGCTGCTAGAGCGCATTTTCTGAGTCATAACAACATTGACATGTAACCAGAAGACAAAAAAATGTTGCAGCTAAACAGAAGGATGACTCAGAGTACTCCTCGGAGACAAAGACGAGTAGGCTTTGTCATGTACCCCAAGGCCACAAGAAGCATGGGTGTTTGGCATCTATCACAGCACTCAAGAAAAGTATTTTCCAAACCATGAAACAGCTTAAACATGAACATCAGTTGTAGAGTGAAGAGATATAGAAATTCTGAATCAAAGTATACTCTGATACTCAATGACTTTGTTGCAGTAGTGAGAAAGGCAAGGATGGTCGAAAATAGGTTGGAAAATGGTTCAGAAAAAAGAGGATAGAAAGAGGCCTAACCCTTGAAGTCCATTTAGGACCTTCACATGTTTATATTATGAACATTCTCTTTGAGAAAAAAAGTAGTAGTCTCTAGATGTGACAAGTACAAATAACATCACAAAAATGAAAGTGATTATATTTTAACAGACAGGAAAAGACCTGCTATTGATGAGGTAGCTGATCCTGTCAGTTTTCTGTGTTTATTTAAAACCATCATCTTGTCCAAACAAAGATTACAATTACTAAAAAGAGAAGAATAATGAGAATGGCGTGGTGTACCATTGAAACAACTTTATTCTAAACTATTCAAACAATCGACTGATCATGAAAATGGGGAAATGAGCAACAGAAATGACATGGATACAAACTGTAATAACTTTATGTAAAAATTTTAGCAGTGTAACTCAATTGCTATAACAAGACCAGAAGAGCCTCTAATTTGGCTTGCCAAGCAGAGAGAAATGATGGCCAAAGGCATTTTAAACTCCCTTGTAAAATACTTATGAAGGATAACAGATGATTGTGAATAATTTTATCCCATAAAGCAGAAAAAAACAGATTAGAGAGCTAGGTAGAGAACCAGCTAAACAAAGTCATCCCAAGGGCATTTAAAGACATAAATGGAAGGTTAACAAGCAGAAGAAAATGGAAAAGATCTGCAAAGAGCATTTACGAAAACTGTCTTAATCATCGATGACAAAGAAGCCATCACCCTGGGACTTTAACGTCATGGTCCTGAATGTACTTATAGGGAAGGTAGCATTGATACTAAAAAGAACAGTGACAAAAAAAGCCGTGGACCAAGTATACATAAAGGAGATCCACACGGGAAGTGACACACTTAAGAGATTGTTGAGGGAGGGATACAGAAGGTATCTGAGGGAGGGAAAGATCAAAGGTGTGAAAAAATCTAGAACCTTATTAATATCAAAGAAAAAGGCAACCAAGAAAACATGCCTACTTTTGCATCGATGCAAAATCTTTATGGCATCCTTAGTGGGTATGTTAGTATAGAGTAAGCAGGCTTTCACAAGAGATATTCAAGAGTGGTCACATCTTTTCCATTTTACAATTAATAAATCTTGTGAACAACACAAGATTCTACTGTGCTTGCTTTGTTGATTGTGAAAAAGCATTTGATTAAGTAGAACAAAAGACCACTTAAACACCCTCTTTGAACAAGATGTTTCCTATCCACATGGTAAAAATTTATGATGCTTTGAATGACATAATAACAGAAATAAACTCTGATCATAAACCTCAGCCACCACAGGCATTCATAGGCATACTGTGATAAAGGCAGTCCACAACACAGTCCAAGTTAAAGAGGGATTCACTGTGGGTGGGTGATCTTCCAGATGCTGCTTGTGGATGACGTTGTTGGTTTCATCAGGAAAGGGATACAGAAGGTATGGATGAAGGCCATTGCCCAAATAATGACATGCATTTGCATGTATATTTGGGACAGATAATGATGATGGACAACATACTGGACTAAGATTGCCTTTGTGAGACTTGGAAGCATCTTAATGACTCCAAATTTGCCTTTGTAACAGAAGCCCATCTTGCAAATACCAGTATCCTACAAGTGTTATTACTATATGACATCAAGGTCTGGAATGCAGCATTTTCTGAAGAACTGAAATTAAATTTCCCACAGAGGACATTGTTAGTGTGAGTAGGTTGGACCATGTAACCATGTAACTTCAAAGAAAAACAGGAGTAAATAATGTCATTAAGGAAATATGTCATGAGAAGATGGTTAATCACATGGCCAAAAATGAGGGATGACAAGTGGACAGCCAGAGTTCCCCACTGGTATCCTAATAATATTTGAAGGAATCAAGGAAGGCCTCCAGCACCCCGAATGAATTGTGGTGAACTTAAAGGATGGTCATGGTCAAGTCTCACAAGTTGGGCAAGAATAGATGAGCGATGATTGGCATCATTGAGGAAAACAACCAAACAAGATCACAGGTCTTTGGAGTTTCCATATAGGACTAGCATAGTCCTACTGCTTTATGTTTGTTATGTTGGATTCAGTTGCCTATTACTAGATCATGAGGTGGGCCTAGCTTAGAATCTGAAAGTTGCCCCCACTCCAACTATCTATCAGTAATGCCTAGCAGTTGTTAGAGGAAAAACTAACCAGAGGGAAGGAGCCTTAAAAACTTTGTCTTGCATCCAACCCTGAGCAGGCTAAAGTGACAAATGGGAACAGGGGCTTTAACCAGACCAGCCTTGAAATTAGAGATCTGTGCTTTATAATTCGGTCTGCATTTTTATTTTTTTTCTCTTGGCTTTCTTATTTTCACTTCAGTTTCTCAGGAAAAACCCCCCCTGGTACATTGAGAAAAAAGGATTTATTTATATTCAGGCCAAAGTAGCTTAGGAAATTGGAGAGCCTCTGATGTCCAGGCATGATAGTGACAGTCTTTGATCTCATTACCTGGTTGAAGTGTGTTGAAGCAAGGACACATAGGCCAAGATGGGAAAGAACTGGGGTAGCAGTGATGACTAAATAGGCCATAATATTAAAAGATCTCTGAACTTGATGTCAGAGAAACTGTCACCCACTAGTTCTTTGACCCTAGAAAATTCATTTTCTCACTCTCTAGGCCTCAATTTCCTGGCAGATGAGGTGGTTACTCTAGATTTAGAGGTTCTTAACCTTTTTTGTTTTGAGACCACACATCCCTTTGGCAGCATGGTTAAAGCCTATGGAGCCCTTTTGAGAATAATGTTTTCAAATACATAGGATTACAAATGATACCATTGTACTGAAATAAAATTGTAATTCTTTTTCCAATCCAAGTTGATGGAACCTCTGAAATCTGGGTCCATCAACCTCAGGTTAAGAACTTCTACACTAGATGAATTCTTAAGTCCCTCCCTGTTTTAACTTTTGTCCTTTACATCGAGGCCCTCCACAATATGGTGTCAGATTGTCTTGCTTTCAGACCCTCCACTCCAGCCAGATTAAGGGTCCTTATTGCCCTGCACCTGACCCCCATTTTACTCACTGTGATGTTTTCCTCTCTGCTTCTTCAAATTTAACCATTCTTTTAGGTCCAACTCAAACTCCTCCTCTTCTGTCAAGCTTTCCCCAACCAACAGAACATATTGATCCCTCCTTCCCTGAATCCCTCCTCTGAATTCTGAAGATGACGTAATCAAATACTGCCCTAGGATATTATGTGGTTCTTGTTACTGTGTTGTTCAGCTTTTCACGTTTTTTTTATGTCAGTTTTCTCCAACTAAACTATGAGCTACTTGAAACTAAGGACACTGTCTTAAACTGTTTCTGTCCCAGAGGTTCCCAGTTTAAGGTTGGGTATATGCCCAAAGGGCCTTCAGGAAATATTTATTGAATGAAGAAAGTGCTTTGGAAAGTATCATTTACAGCATAATCTCACAGTACTTCTTTTTCTTTCTGATTTTCAGGTGATCATGAAGTCATGCACTGGAATTGACTACAAAGAGTTTTATAATTTCCTCAAAGTCATAGCAGAAAAGAGAATTTCTCTCCTAGAAAAGGTTCCTGAAACCAAATCCTTGAAAAATATTTGCACTGACAGCCCTGGGCTGGGCCCGCACCATGCAGCTTTTGATTTAAGTCGAATTGCTGATGTGTTAGCATCCTTGATCACAAACCTAGATTTCCAGAAATTAGAGACTGATGAACTTTCACCACCCCCAGAAGACCTGTTCAGCCACTTGAAAGAAATAATAAATGCTTTTTCTCTCTAGTTAAGCTTTTTAATTAAGTAGTAAGAAGTAACTATGAATGGGTGCCCATCAACAGTCCACCTTGCCCCAAAAGTGACCTTGAACGTAGGAGTCACTGGGAATTCAAATCTAGCTCTGCTATTTACCTGTGTGACCTTGGGGAGGTCACCTAACTTCTTCATTCATGAAATGATGAGCCCTAAGGTCACTTCTAGCTCTCTGGGTCTTGTAATACTAGGACTATAAATGAAAAGCCATTTACTATTCCTACAACTTCCCTGAGATGCAGTCTAGCAGAACTGATGTGATAAAAAGAAAAGAAGCTAACTTCAAAATTCTACCAACAGATGTTTATTGACCTCTGTTCTTGAGGTGACCCTGCAGAGCCAGGGCAGCCAGAGATCTAAAGGCCTAAGGCAGCATGTCTCCATCCCAGGTGCCCATGGAACCCCACTTCCTGCATGGGCTCCCCCAAAGTCATCCCATAGCAGCCCCGAAGGGATACCATGACCCGTGAAGCAAAGCAATAAGCATCAGCAGCCCCTCCCCTGCCCATCAGCTCAGCCTCTTGACTCCCAGGCTTCTGGAATCACCCCAAGTGACTCCACCAGCTGTGCTGCTCACTTGGCACAAACAGCTGCCCTTCACTCCAGGAAAAACTGCCCCTTGGCTCAAATGGGTCATTGTCTATTGGTGTGGAGCAAAGATGATGAGAGTGAGTCACATGTGGGAAACAGAGACTTGAATTCAAGTCCCAATTCTGATTCTCTCCATGGAAGCCTCTCACAGCCTTAGTTTCTTCATCTGTAAAATGGAGCTGATCATACTGGCACTATTATGAAGAAAGTGCTTTATAAGCCAACAGGTCCTAGAGGAATGAGAGCTGCTCTTATAGTGACGGTTGCTAAAAATGCTACAGCTGAGAAATGGGGTGGGGGTGGAGAGGATCGTTCTTAAGTTTATTCCCAAAGCTTGGTACATATACTCTGTACTCTAACCTAGTACTTTATGGCTAGCTCTCAGACCTTCTGTTCATTTGTATTCACCCTTATATTCTAGCTGGGTCCACCCAAGGGACAGGATCACGTAAAGGACAATGAAAGGCACTGGGGTTCTGCTTTTCGGGCCCCTGCTTTCCACTCCCTTGGCTCCTTGGGAAAAAACAGAAGGCTGGAGTAGCAAGGGTACCTAGGACACATGAGGACAGTTATTCTTGCCTGGATCACTCAGTCCTGGCTCTAAGCACAGAGAATCTGTTTCTCTAGGGCTGTCTCCACAGTGTACGGTCCTTGAAGGGAGACACTGGCACAAACATTTCAGTATTCTCCACAGCATCTCACAGTAGCTTTGTACACAGCAAATGTTCTATTTCTTTTTTTAAAAAATTCAAAAAATATTTAAAGTGCAATATTATTTCTCCCTTAAATTGATAACATCTTCCCCAAGGCAAGGATCAAGGAAGCCTAGCCCAGTGGAAGACCCTAGAGCCTGCTGGGTAGTCCAGCAAGAGGAAACTGCAAGGAGAGGGGAATGATCCATTTCCTGAGGAGCAGCACCCTGAGCAGGAATGGGTATTTGCCTTGGGTGGCCTAGACTGTCTCCAGAACTCCCTCCCTGGGGATGGGAGGAACAGGTGGTTCCTGTAGCCACAGTGATACTCTATACATTAAAGATAATTAAATGTCATCAGCTCTCCACTCCTGCTGTGTGGATATGTCTACCGGCTTCTCCTTTCCTGGCCTTCAGCCAGACGCAGGCCCAAGCCCAGGCCAGAGATCCCCTAGCAGGGTCGAGCTACCAAAGTGCCTTCTGATTACAGACTCCAGCCAAGCGGTGCAGCCTCATGTCCTCCTTCTGGATGTGCTCATAGCAGGACTGGGTCAGAGAGAGGGAAAACAATAGTCAGGTACCCAGGAGGAAACCAACCCTCAGCACCTAAGGGGGTTGACCATCCAATGCCACAGAATGCTAGAGCTGGAATAGGTATTAAGATCTAGTACAGCTTAATTTGTAGATGAGGAATCTAAGGCCTGGAGAAATGAAATAATATCCAGTTTTTCCATTACACTAGTCTGCTGCTACCATGGTAGAGAAAGCACTGGACTTGGAAGCCCAGATGCCTGTGTTTGATGAGGATGTGATCCCACCTCTGGGGATAAGGACAGGGATAAGAACTAAACTGGTGGTTTCATTGGTGTAGGGTGTGCCTCGATCAGGCAGCTCCTACCAATACAGCCTGACACCTTTCCTACCAACTTACAACTTTAGACAGTTGCCGGAAGCACAGAGAGAACTTGTCTGTGGTCACACAAACAGCATGTGTCAGAGGTAGAACTAGAACCTGGGTCTTCCTGACTTGGAAATTGGCTCTGTGTCCCTCTCCCCTCTCCACCCCACCATATCCTTTATTCTGATGTGCACTGAGAGGGACTTAATTACTAACATTCAAGGCAAGAAGCCTCCTTTCCAAAACTTATGAATTCCAAGACTACCCCCCCCAAACCAGAAGACCAAGGATCACCTAACCTTACTTTCCAAATACATGCCACAACTCAAAGAGAAAGGAGGAGAGAGTAGAAACTCTTAAATGGACATTTATTGAATAACCACTTACGTGCAAAGTTTGAGTCACTGTGTGAACAGTTCCGTTTACCCCAGTGCCATGGCTAGAGACCCATCTTAGAGCTGCCTGACAACTGACCCAGGTAGCAAAGATTGCTGTATGTATGGATGGCAGCATCATGTAGTGGAATTTCTATAAACCTGCATTATTGACCTTAACACTCATTTCTTTCTACCTTGTTAAAAAGGAAAGGGGGCTGAGGGAAGGGGGGAAGCTTCATTATTTCTAAGGTCCCTTCCAGACCTAGCCCAATTCTATTAATAAATTAGATCTGTTCCTAGAATGAAACCAATGCCCCCTTCTTCCCCTTCCTCGGCTACCTCACCTCCAGGGCTGTTAGCAGGAAATCATACAATCCTCCTCTGTGGATGGGGTCCATCATGTCCCTGATCAGATGGATTTCTGCTCCCAGGTGCTGGATCCTAGGAAACATACCCAGAAACCTTTTAAGCCCTACTTTTGGAATGGCTCAGGGAAGTAGTTTATGGTGTCATTGCTGGCATCCTGTAGTCCATCCTGCCCTGAGAAGAGTTCCCACCCCCTAAGCCAGCTAAATAGGGCAAAAGAGACCCATTCTTGAACCTCTGTACATCCAATCGGTACCAACCCTATGTAAGAGTCAGCTTACCGGGCACGGGACACAACATAGATGAGTAAGGGCAACAGGTCATCCATAGGAAGCTTGTATTCCCTCTCCAGAATCCGGGAAACCGTGTCTTCAATCTCAACATATGTCTTCTCAAGCATCTCCAGCTTCTCACGGGGATCCACTGTGGTGCTATTGTGGAGAGGTAGTAGGAACAACTTTCTTTTAGACAGGGCTTTAAAAATGCGGAAACTATCTTCACAACAGACTTGTGAAGTATCACCAGCCTCCATTTATCAATGAAGAAACAGACTCCGAGAGGTCAGATCACTTGGGATCATAAATTAGTGTCAGAATCAAGATTAGAAACCAGGTCTCCTGACTTCATTCTGTCCCCTAGGGAAGAGCAGGTCATCCTAAGGTCATCTCCTCTGTAAGTCTTCCTTCATGGAGAACTATGCCTTAAACCTAACGAGACTTTGGTGGGGTGTGGGGAGGAGAGGTGGAAAGAGAAGTGAAAGTGAAAGAGAGGCTTCAGGCTGGAATGAGCTTCTCCACTCCCACCCTCCAGACTGATGGGAGATAGGATCCCCAAGGATCTCCTCCAGTCTGAAAGAAGACCACCCGTCACAAAACACCTAGGCTAGTGGGAAATTAAATCCCTGCACTGAAGCATCCTGATATAAGTCAGGGATCAATCGCAAGTGGTCCAATATGGAAAACTACAGAAGCCAAGTCCAGAAGAGAATTAGCTGAACAGAGCTACATGAATTGAAACTGAAAGGAGGCAGGAGTGACCAGAGTCAGCCAAAGTAAATCCGGGAAGACTTTCTGGTGGAAACAGACTGCAAGTTGGATTTGGAAAGAGAGAAGGGACAGAGATCTCATCCAGGGAATGGCCCATGTACCTAACAGTATAGATTACAAAAATCCAGAGCAAAGCAGGGAATGTTGCTAAAGGAATGTAGTTTGGTAGAATAGAAAAGAATCACTTGACATAAAGGAAGCTCTGTGCCTCAGGGCACTGAAGGCTGGCTGGGGAGTTTGTCTTCAATGTGATGGGGAGGAACTTTGATGGACTCATCCCTTGTTTTACTGAGTAAATTGGGAGCCACTGGAGCCAGATATTAATGTCTTGTACATCCATGATAAAAGCTTAAAAAAAAATAGAAGACCAGAGCAAAATTTTAGAGGGAACACCTGCATGAATGGTGGCAAGATGGAGGCCTTAAGGTCTCAGCTCAAAGTTGACAGTGTTCACTGGTATGCATGGAGTTAGGGCAGCCGGCTGCTACCTGCCTGGAATAGGATTAGGGCATGGTCTCCAACTATGGGTGGGAATGAAAGGGTGTTGTTCTGCCCCCTCCAGTGGGAGGCGAAGATAACCCACCCAACTGGGGTGGTAGGGGTGGTTGACCCCAAGAGGGTGACTCACATGATCTTCTGCAAGCACTCAGTGGCAGAGAGGAAGCACTTGTCTGTAACCAGGGAGTATCTCTGCAAGGGGACAGCAAGAGTCAAAATCAGATTGTGACCCCCTTACCTTAGCCCCTCCACCAGACCAACCTAGAAACCAAACCCTTCCACCCTGATGATCCTCAGCCCTTCAACATTCCCCTTCAATCCCTGCCCCTCCCCTAGCCCCAACTGACCCCTTGAGCCCCACCCTCTGATTGGGCCACTGATATGATTAATATGGGCCATTATCAACCCTGTGCCCCAGGAGCACTCAGAGCAGACTTCACCTAAGGGCCCATATTCTCTCATCATAACTTATCCCAGCATGTGAGAGCTAAAAAGGACCTTGGAGATTACCTAATCTAGGGGTGGGGAACCTGGGGCCTCAAGGCCACATGTGACCCTCTGGGGCCTTCAGATGGGACCCTCTGACCAAATCCAAACTTCACAGAACAAACCCCCTTAATAAAAGAATTTGTTCTGTAAAATTTAGACTCAGTCAAAAGGTGTACCCAAGGGCCTAGAAGGCCACATGTGGCCTCGAGGTCATAGGCTCCCTAAAAACCAACACATTCATTTTAAAGCAGAGGAAACTGAATCAGAATAGTGACTTGCCCAAGGATCCATAGCTAGTAAGTGGTTGAGTCAGGACGACAGTCCAAGCCCAGTGCTCACTGTATTACATCTTTCTGCTTCTCCAATCTAGACAAGTCTGTTTTTCATACCTAGCATGATTTTGTTGTCACTACATGGTCCATCTACCTCCCCAGATTCTTGCCACCTTCCTCTGAAGGTGGCAAGGTCGTAAGCCTGACTCTTCCTAACCTCTACACAGGACCTGCTCCCTCTAGGAAGCCTTCCCTGATGGTGCCAATGACCTCACTACAACCTTCTCACCCTTTACTCTGTCTCTACCCCTTGTACCAATCAGTCATCCTGCCAGAGTGGGCATTAGCTACATGGGAAGGCAGTCAGCTCACCTGATTGGTTGTCAGTGTAAGGTCCTTGAGAGGCCACAGGTGCCTGGAACAAGAGAAACGGGTTTTAGGACGAAGCAAGAGATAGTGGGATCGGAATCTCCTGACTGTAAGGGCTGGTTACATCATCGAGCATTTTGCCAAAATAAGCCATAAAGTATTCCTGAAGCTGTACCATTAGAAATGAGAGGCCCTTAGAGATCATCTACTCACCCACCCTGTCATCGTACCATATGATCCCCCCCCAATATACCTACCTTGTTTATATTTAGTTGTTCATCACAAATTACTTCTGATAGAATATAAATAGTAATACGTAGGCTTCAACCTCATTGGACAGAGGCCCAGAAAGAAGTCTGAGATCACAGGATTTAGGGTTGGAAATGACCTCAGAGGTGTCTTGTATAAGTCCCTCCTTCTAACTAAGGTACAAAGACCAAACCTGCCCAAAGTTACACATAAAGTAAGGAGCTAAGGATTAAAAACCCAGGTTTTCTGACTCTTCCCCACTCCCCACTAAAGCATCTGGTGGCACATTGGATAGCGCCTGGGACCTGGAGTCAGGATAGACCTGAGTTCAAATGTGACCTGAAGATGCTTAATAGCTATGGATATAACCCATCTGCCTCCATTTCCTCATCTATAAAATGAAGATAATAATACAACCTAGATTGTTGAAAGGATTAAATGAGATAACACGTGTAAAGTAATTTGCAAACCAATGTTGTGGAAACCCTAGTTATTGTTGTAGAGACAGTGAATTAATTAGTAGAAGAGCTGTCTCCCAGCCTGGAGCTTATCGCATCATAATACCTTGTATCTTCAACTTGTGGCATTTAAAGACTGGTTAGATGTTTATCTTACTTGTGATGATTTCAATGGGGAGTTACCTCTAGAGAGATATGGACCCAAAGAAAGACCTCCTATGGTCCCTATCTATCCTACATTATATATTCTCAATGATTTTGACCAGCTGCCGCCCTACATCTTTGGCTTAAGCCCATCAAACTGTACCAAACTGCTGAGGAAGCCAATTTTAAATGAAACAAAACAAAAAAATTCCTTTTTAGTTTCTCAAGAAATATTTCCCCAGTCTTTCCAGATTGTTCCCTCTAGGCAAATGGAAAGAACAAAGGCTGAGACCTTCCTTTGAAATTCAGTAAGAATGATAACTGAACATAACTCTGGAACTCTGGTCTAGATAAGATCATTGGGCTGTCCCCGCCTCTCCTTTGAAGTGATTGGCCTCTTGCCCCACCTAAGGACTATGTCTTCTCTTTGGGAATTCGAAGTTAAGATTTTGATCAAAGGAATTCCTTAGGAGGAAGAGTCCAAAAAGAAACTGACCAGTTTTAGACTATTAACCCCCAAACTACATTTTAATTCATTAGGATCTTTTCTTTATTCAAGATTCCTGTAAATGCTACCTAAAATATTCCTGGCAGAGAATCATGTCGAAGAACATGGGGAACTATCCCAGTCTGAACATGTCTCCAAGCTAGAAACAGTTTGAATATAAATTAATGTTAAGTTCAGTAAAGTTAGAAAGAGTTTGAATATAAATTAATGTTACATTCAATAAAACTGTTCTGGCTAACTAAATTGCAGAATACATTATTACTTTTTTTCTTTGACAGTGCACCTCTCCTGCTTTATGACAAAACCCCTGGGCACACGGGGAACAGGTAAAAGTGCAATCACAGTCCATGCCCATGAGGGAATAACATGACAGTTCCAACTACTGTAATAATAGAAGCATAGTGTCTACAAGGAAGCAGGTGATAGAACAGTTCCCAAACTCTAGGGTACAGGACAGCAGGATAGTGCAGGAAAGGAAAACTGCAGGATCAGTCAGTGCTCCCATAAACGTCACCAACATGTAAGTGGCACCATTATACTGCAGAAGAGAGCCCTGGGTTACGAGTCAGAGGACCTGAGTTCAAATCCTTGCTCTTCCCCTTACGGGTAACCTAACCTCTCTAGATTCAATTTCCTCATCTGTAAAATGATGGGGTTGGACTGGATGCCTTCTAAAGAGCCTGCCAGTTCTGAATCTATGATAATAAATATTATCTGGTTATTTGGGGCACCTTTTTCTGAATATAGGTTACATTATTGCCCTGTGAAAAGACTGATGTAGACCCTGCTGGGGAAAGGGAAGACTGTCAAACATTCACTGAAAGCAATGGCCAGGGTGTGTCAGATGGGATGGCTATCCTCTACATCAGTGGTGGTTACCCTTTGTAACCTCAGTGGCATCAAGAAATGGAGGTAGATGGGTAATCCACACTCCAAGCAACTCCTTTCTCTGAAGAACCAACAAAACTATGTAAAGGGCATTGAGGAGAAAGAGTGGTTCTGCCCTAAAGGAGGGAGAGAGAATAGTGGGCAAACCAAAGAGGGTTTTCTTTGGGATCTGGGATGGAAAGGAGTCAGAGCCAAGGGGACCCCACTCACTTCTGCACATCCAGGCATTCCAGCAGCTTGGTGTCTGGAATCAGACTCAGGTCAGTTATACCTTGGCTGTAGAGATTGTCTTCTTTCTCATGGTACAACATGTACAGCATGAAGAGGTCTGGATAGAAGCAGGGCAAGATGATTGGCAGGACCAGTCGGTAGGCTTCAGAGTGACTATAGGAGGGAGAAAGAAAGAGTTAGGTGGATGCGTATCTTCAGGGAGGATGCTTAATACAGCCTTCCTGCCAATAAGGCTAGGACCACATATTGTTTTCTTCAGTCATGGCTGACTCTTTGTGACCCCATCTGTGGTTTTCTTGGCAGAGATAATGGAGTGGTTTATCATTTCCTTCTCTACCTCATTTTACACATGAGGAAATTGAGGCCAACAGGTTTAGGTGACTTGCCCAGGGTCACATAACTAGGAAGTATCTGAGTCCACATTTGAACTCATAAAGAGTCTTCCTGACTCTAGACCCAGCACTCTATCCACTGTGCCGCCTACCTCCTCCAATAAAGCAAAGGCCACAGGCGTCCCCTCAACAAAACAGCCGTTGCGAGAGTACTCAGTCTTTTCCCTTTTTGATCACCTCTAAAATAAATGTCTCATACTTTAAATTTTCTGAAGCAGTTTGACAAGCATTGTCTTATTTGAGTTCCTAATACCAGACTGAATGAGAAAAGGGATCTTTATTCCCCATTTTTACCGGAAGAGACTTAAGCCCTGAGAAGAGAGGATCAGACGTTTTCTGAAGCTCCAGCTCTAAATCTATGAGTCTAAAGTCATAGAATGAATCAGTCACTAATGGAACAGGAGACTTCGTTAGGACCTCGGTTCAGCCCAAGGCTCTTCTCTCTCTACCATGTTACATGGCCCTCTGGCCATGGTCAAGGTGGAGAGGAAGGGCCAAGAGGTTCCTGAACCATAGGGTACAAGCACCTCCCATAGTGCTTGGCGTAGAGTAAGCACTGTACAAATGTTAGCTATTATTATCATCATAAATCACTGGGCCCAGAGTTAGAAACACCCGAGTTCAAATCCAACCTCAGACCCTCATTAGTTGTATTACTTTAAACAAGTCACTTAATCAAGTCTGCCTCAGTTTCCTCACCTGTAAAATGGGATGATTACAATAGCACCTACATCTCATGGTTGTGGTGATGATTTTGTAAAGCATTTAGCACACAGTCAGCACTATATAAATGTTTTCTATTAATTTGACTAGTTTATGCTTTTATTATTACTAATACTAAGAAGACTTTTATATAACACTTTAAGGTTTGCAAAATGTTTTATAAATGTTATCTTATTTGATCTCTGTGTTTGCATCTTTAAACCCTAATACACCTTACCTAAACTCTCTCCCAGAGACAAGATTGTGCACAAAGTGGGCACTGAATGTATGCTTGCTGAGTTAAAAAAAAAAAAAAACCAAGCAAATATAAGTTTGGAATCAGAAGAGACAAGTTTAAATCACAAATCACTCGCCCTGGCTGGGCCTCAGTTTCCCTACCTGTAATTTAAGGGGATTGGACTAGATTTCTAATTCTGGATCTTAGAAATTGAACTAAATTGAGTTCAGTTGAATTGAATTAAATGCCTTCTCTCTCTATCCAAGACTGCGAGCACCACAAGAGAAAGGATACCTAAGTTTTTATGCACTCTGCATGACATAGGCACTTAACTATTGCTTGTTTAACTTAATTTTTAAATTTCCTACTAGACCTGTGGGTTATCAAAGTGAGGTTTGAGAATCCCTGAGATCCTTCCGGGGCGGGGGGGTGTTTAAGATGTCACAACTATTTTCATAATAATTTATTTATAACAATTTTCATAAATATTGTCTATTGAAATCCTCCTCTATTTTCCAGCTACATATTTGTGTGAGGCCAGATTTTCTTCATATAACTTCAACCAAGACAACATATCACAACAGATATGTTGGATACAGAAGTGAATATGATAATTTGCTATTCTATTAAGCCAGACATTAAAGATATTTTTTAAAATGTGTAAAAAATATATAAAACAATTCCATTCTTCTCACTAAATTCTTTGTTTTAGAAAATATATTTTTCATAGAAATATGTTAATATATAATGGATTTACTATTTTAATGAATTAATAATGTACTTTAAATTTTTACCACTTTTAATTTCTAATGTGATAAAAATTGATAGATATAATACACATAAACAAAAAGCTCTTCTGAAGAAACCTCAATAATTTTTAAGAGTATAATGGGATCCCAACACCAAATAGTTTAACAACCTCTGTACTAGACCTATCTAACTTTGTTATCTCAGTCCTCTGCACACAGTTGGAGCTTAATTATCATTTGTTAGGTACTCCAGGAATGAATTAAGTGACCCAAGTCACAGAGCACCAAGTGTCTCTCATGGATCTGTCGTCTTTTTCATTTTAATTAAACATTCCTTTGTTATTTCCAATGCCTCATTTGAGGCATTCTTCATTTCACCTTATACAAGTCACCCCTCTTCTCCAGGTCTCAGTTCTCCATTTATGAATTGTTGGTGGGTGAGAACTCAGAAATGATACAAAAGGTAAAATACAAGAAGAATGACATGACCAAACTTGGAGCAAAAATCAGAACCCACATACTAAATGTGATGAGTTCTCATCACAGATGAGAAGTGAAGTCTAGATTATTGAAATCCACAGATCTCACTTTAGGGAATGGTACCCAACCTTCTCAGCCCCACTAAGACTGCGTGTACCCTTCTCATCCTCCTTATAAACCTACCCCAAAGACCTCTACTCTGGAGACAAGGTCTAGAGAGTGAGATTAGGATCATAAGATTTAGAGGTGGAGGGAATTTAGAGAGCAACCAGTCCAAGGTTCACAAAATACAACCTTAGGGTGAAATCCAGCCACCACACCTGGCTGGTATTTACATTGGAAAAAAAAAATAAAGCCAGCTTGGCAGTAGTTTGCCAGTCCCAAGACTAATCCAACCCCTTTGTCTTACAGTCAAGGAAACTAAAGGGTCCCGTATTTATCACTGAGATTGGGACATCGGTCTTGGGATCCCTTGCCTCTCCCACTATACTTCTCTGGGAGGGAAAACGAAGGACTTGAGTCCAGCGGCATACAGGAAACCAGAGCGGAGACCAGAGTTGGATCCTATCTCTTGGGAGTCAAACCTGGGGAAGCCAACTCAGAAACACCAAGATGGAGTGGGGGACCCCAGTTACCTCTTACTGATGTCTTCACTCTCCTCCTGAACCTGGCCCTGCTGCTCCAAGGCTACTCCCAACAGCCCTCTAAAATCAGATGAGAAAGAAGCGGTTTTTCCACACTGTCCTCTTAGAATCTTGAGAGCCATAAAATCTTGAGTCCGAAGGTATCTAGTCATCTGAGAAACTACTACCCACTTACTGATAGAATGCCCAGATCTCCTTGGCGTGCTGTTTCACCTCTTCCTGTGCCAGAACCAGTAGGTGTTTGTTAGCCCCGAGGCCAGAGTACGTGGCTTGGAAGGTCAATGTCAACAGCTTCAGGAGCTTCCCCAGAGGATGCACAGAAGATTTCAGGGCCTGCACAGGAAAGGGATGGTTCTATACTCCCTCAGAGAATTACAAAATCTCCAAGCTGCCCTTTATCACTCATGGCCTGTCCCACTTGACAGAGGTCATCAGGAAACAGACTCCCATCTCCTAAGCCAGGGGTTCTTAACCCTTTTTGTGTCATGGACCCCCTATGGCACCATATGACTGGTGAAATCTGTGGGCCCCTTCCCAGAATACTGCTTTTAAAGAAAGAAAAAGCAAAATTTTAATTAGACGTTAGCGAAAATACAGATGAATTTTTTTCCATCAAAGGGAACCTCCTGAAATCTATCCATGCGGACTCCAGGTTAAGAACCCCTTTGTGTACTACACAAAGAACATCAAGGACTCCAGGTTAAGAACCCCTTTGTGTACTACACAAAGAACATCAAGACTGAGAAACCCCTTAGGACACTGAATATAGAATGTTGGGGCTGGAAGGGACTTTGGAACTCCACAATGTCAGAATTGGAAAGTACTTAAGATGACAGAACATGGAATATCTGGGCTAAACAAGATCTTAGAACACAGAAACTTTGAACATCAAAGTTAGAAGGGATCTTATAAAATAGAACATAAAATGTGAAAGACAGGTGGGACCTTAGAAGACAGGATGTCAGAGTTAAAACGACCTTAGAACATAAAAAGACAAGATTGAGAAGGAACTTAAAACATAGAACAGGTGTCCTGATTCCTACTCAATGTTCTAGATTGAGGAGACAATAGGAGTGGGAAGACCTCAGTTTAGTCTCAGCTCTGCTATAAAATCACTGTGTGACATTTACGTGCCCAGAATAGTCTTCTTTCATGAGAATGGACTCTGAATCTGGGTTTTCCTCTGACATTTGGATGAATCAATTTTTTTTCCTTAAAGAACTGCCCCCCAGGCACTATGACATGGTCAAGGGACTTGTCCAAGATCACACAACCATTATGTGCGACCTTTGAGACCATTTATATACTATGCTGCTTCATCTCCTTTGTAAATAAAATCTAGGGCTCCTATGGTATGGGGAGTAAGAAAACTGAAGGGAGAAGGGAAAGAGGGAAAACAATCACCCAGTTACAGTGGCAGAGAGCTGATGATTAGATGTAACAGCAGATCTCTAAGCTCAGAGAGCAAAGCAGACTGAGGACCCTGGTGCTAAAGGCCCCAGGATACTCTTCTCTAGGGAAGAGTACGATTCCTAAGGTCAGGTATCAAACTAGATCCAGGATCAATTTCACCATTACCTGCTTATTGGTGGGACAGTCTCTTCCTGAACCCTCTCTCAACACCACCACCACCACCAAACCAAGGGAATAAACAGACCCAAGACTAAACTCTGAAGGCCATGCTGCCCCAGGTCTATTCCCTGCCTACCCTGCCTACATGTCACCAGCTCCCAGTCAATCCACACAGATGCATGTATCCATCATTCAACCACTCTTCAAGAAATCTCTGGGGCTAGCAAACACCCTATCATCCATCCCTCTTCCCCTTCCTACTAATGAGGTGACCCTAAATGTCCTGATAGAAAGAGAAGGAAGAATAGGGAAAGGGAAGGTCACTACCTGTCCCTACTCTCTGAACCCCTAACCCTAAGGTATTTGCTTTCTCTAATGGAGCAAGAACAGGAAAGGAAGAATGAATACATGAATGAATGAACATTTTTGGTCACTTATACAGGGCCAAGAGCAGGAAATAAAGGAGGGATGGATGGATGGATGGATGGATGGATGGATGGATGGATGGATAGATGACCATTCATTCATTCACTCATACTGTCCTGAGAGCAGGAAGGGCAGGTTGGGAGTTCAAAATCAAGGAACATTTAAAAAATAGTTTAAAAAAAGGTAAAGCTCTGAAGGCCAAAGGCCAAAGATCCCCTAGATTGTTCCCAAGCAGCTGAAGTCATAGGAAGTGGGTACAACTTGTGGTAGCCTCAAGCTTAGGGCCCGATCCTTTAGTCTTCTCTCCATTCTGAGCCTCAACTTTCTCAAATGTAAAATGGGAGTAATAACCTCTGCTCAGCCAGCCTCATAGTGAGGACCAAGCCAAGCATTAATGATAATAAAGTCGTTCACATTTTATATGGAATTTTAAGGTTTCCAAAATGTTTTTCATGAATTATCTCTTCTGATCCTACCACCCATTCTTCACAACAAGGATTATCTCCACTTTACAGATGAGGAAACTGAGGCTCAGAAGTGTCATATGGCCTGCTTCTGGTCCCAGTGTTAATCAAAAACAAAGGACAACTGTGAACCCACTGTACCCTTGGCCCTAAGTCCAGAGTTCTTTCCACAATACCAGGCTGCTTTGAAAGGCGTAAACCAAGGCCCACGTATGAGGTTATTATTCACATTCCCCATGGGCAGCTGCCTGGGAGCTGCCAGAGGCACAATCCCCCACCCTCCCCCATCAGCCCCCATTACTTTCTGTAGGTAGAGTTGGAGTGACTCTGGTTCCCGATGTGTTGGCAGTTCTGCAAGTATGTCCTTGATCTTTGCTGAGACTTCATCCGGGGTACTTCTGGGTCCCAGAACACACCAAAACATCTCATGGAATTCATTGTCCTAAGAAGAAGGAGCCCCACTTCCTGGCCTTGTCTTCCCCCCTCAGACTAGGGATGTCTCCTTTTCCTATTCCTTCTCAGAGCCCAGCATAGGCCTGGGCACACAGAAGGTCTCCATAAATAAAGTGGAATGATGGTGAATGGCTGAGAGATGCAAACTTCCCACCCATCCATCCATCCATTTATCTGTCCATGAATGGAGAAGCTTCCCTTTGGAGCTGACCTGTGGTCATCTGTCCTCACCTTTGGGGTGGTCTAGTTCCACCCTTACCTGTCACAGAAGAGATACTCCTGGGATTTCCGGAGCTCCTTAGCTGTCTGGACATGAAAGCCCAAGAAAGCCTCTTGAGCATCCTCTGGACAGTTAGAGTAAATGAACTCCCGGAACTGCTGGTAGATGCCTTGCCATCGGTTCTCCACAGGAAAGGCATCTAGCCCCAGCTGGCTGGGGACAGGAAGAGAGGGTATCTGGGTCATGTGAGCCTACTTTCCTTGTTTCATGAAACAAAAGGGCAGTCCCCTGTTTATATTCAAACAAGAGGTGAAGATTGAGGTACAGGGTAGGGCCATGAATGTAGAAGAGCTGGGTTCTCACCGTTTACAGGTATACGCAGGATCCAAAGGGTGAGCAGTTGTCTCTAGGACACCCTGAGTATGGAAACCCTTACCGACTCCAGTACTGAAGGAAGCCTTTAGGAAGTAGCCATTGGGAAAAGTGATTTTGCCCTGGAATAAAGAGAGAGCAAAATAGGATGTCGTGCTGCTGAGCAGGTATTCCCTCCTCTTTACAGAAGATACTCCTCCATTTGGAGCTAATCTCTTGCCCTTTGGTTGCTATCAAGTTAAGCTGATGGAGTTCATCAATTTCATCCTGCAATTTACCTGGCACAGGCTATCCTTAGTCCTACTCAACCTGATCCTCTACCCCATAGACTCTGCACAGTATAATGAGAACAAGAACTATCCCTCTTTTGTGTTTGCGTCCCCAAAGTCTGACACAGCCCCGAGAACATAATAGTGGATTAATAAGGCTTGTTCGTCGTTCATTGATTGACATTATCTATAGAAGGCTCCTGCCAGAAGGTGAATATATGACCTAGAAGGAGTTGATGTCTATAAACACTAAACTGCTCTTCTAAAGTCCTCTTCCAATAGTTCATTATAACCCAGAGGTGACTGTGAACTCTTGAGGACTATACCAGTGGAGAGAAACATCTGGCGGTTCCTCCCAACTTGGTGCAGCATCAGATATGGATGTCATCTGAGGACCCAACTGGGTCCCAAGAGACTCATCTTAGATGGTTGGCTATATAGGGATGAATGTTTCAGGCTGCAGAAACTCATGACCTTTTCCCTCTTTGTGCTCAGGACCTCTGTCATCAAAGAGAGGGCCCCACGAAGAAAATTACAAAATTCTGACTGGTTTTACTCCATTGGGTGTATTTTACGGAAGGCAAGGAGGGGTTGGTTACAACCAGGTTGGGGGAAAGATTCTATTTAAACTTTATAAGCTTTAGACTTGCTTTGTGGGCTGGGGGCGGGGAGGAGGAGGTGGTCAAGTCAGTGTGCCTAGAAATAGAATCACAGGATTGGACAGGAGGACTCTTGGTTGTTGATTCCTCCCCTGGCTTCAAAGTCACCCAAATGTCCAAAAATACTCCTCACCCAGTCAACCCTGAACTTGACATCCTCTGGTCAATGCTGCCTTCTTGTCTCTTCCCCTACAGAAACACAGCTTAACTCAACCTGAAACCTGACATTAATAGTAATTCTGGAAGAAGGGAGAATTTAAATGACCTGACCCCCAAGCCCAAAGCTATAACCTACTCTAATGAATCTATTCTACTATAACCCATCCCACTGAATGGCTAAATGGAGGTTGTTTACCTTCCCTACGTAGGCCAGGTCTCTTGTAAAGCTGCCCTCATAGAGGGAGTCATCTTCCAACAGGAGTATCCCAGGACCCTGGTGGAGAGACAATGGGAGGAAAGCCTTAAGTGAGTACTTAACAAGAGTGTTAGGATGTTGGTGGAGCTGTGAGCTGATCCAACCATTCTGGAGAGCAATTTGGAATGATGCCCAAAGGGTTATAAAAATGTACATACCCTTTGACCCAGCAATACTGCTTCTAGGGTTGTATCCCAAAGAGATCAAAAAATGGGAAAAGGATGCACATGTCCAACAATATTTATAACAGCTCTTTTTGTGGTGACCAAAAACTGGAAATTGAGGGAAAGTCCATCAACTGAGAAATGCCCATAAATTGGGGAACAAGGTGCGGTATATAAATGTAATGGAGTGTAAGAAATGACAAATAGGAGGACTTCAGAAAAACCTGGAAAGATTTCTATGAACTGATGCTGAATCAAGTGAGTAGAACCAGGAGAACATTGTACACAGTAATAGTCACAGTGTTCGAGGACTGTTTCTGATAGACTTAGCCCTTCACAGCAATGCAAGGACCGAAAACGTTTCCAAATGACTCATGATGCAAAATGCCGTCCACATCCAGAGAAAGAACTATGGAGTCAGAAAGCAGAATAAAGCAGACTATTTTCTCTTTTGATATGCTTTGTTTTGGTCTGTTTTTTCACATAGTTTCTCCCATTTGTTTTAATTCTTCTATGCAACATGACTAATGTGAAAATGTGTTTAATAAGAATATATGCGTAGAACCCATATAAGATTGCATGCCATTGTGGGGAGGGAGGGGGAGAAAATTTAAAACTTATGGAAATGATTGTTGAAAATTGGAAACAAATCAAGTAATAAATTTAGAGAAAAACAAAAGAAGAGGGTTAGTGGCTGACCAGAGAGAGCCAAAGAAGCAGGAGTCAGCACCTCCCTGGCCAAGATATAGTCATCATGTTGTTGGAGCTATTATAAAGTACTTTCGATACCAATTATTGACTTGATTCTTGTCAACAACTCTGTTAGGTAGGTAATACAAGTATTATTTTCCCTTTTTGACAGAGGAGGAAACTGAGGCACAGGGACTGCCTTGCCCAAAGTCACACAGCTAGCATGAGTGAAAGATGGGACTCAAACCTTGGTCTCCTGACTCCAAGTCCAGGGCTGTTTTCAGTATACTGTGCAGATATGTTCATGCCCCTTTTATAGAGGAACAAACCAAGCTGAGAGAGGTCATGACTTATTCAAGATTACACAGCTAATAGATATAATTCAGTATTTTGTCATCTACCATTTGGATGGTATAGATGTTCTCTCCAAAGCAGGGAGAATTACTGGACACCAAGGCAACTCCAGGTCTGGAGACTTCAAAGCAAGAGAAGCACATGTGCTCTGTTTCTGGAGACAGCTGGAGAGCAAATTAACCAGGAATCTTCCCTGTGACCTTCAGAATCCTGAAGCTGGAAGGAACCTAGAGTTCATCTGGTCCAACCTCCTTCATAGATGAGGAAAGAGACCAGTGAAGGAGGGAGGAAGGGGCAATTCATCTAGACTCATACAGATCCGAATCCCACAGTCTTCCAACCACACCAAACCAAAGCACGGTTTACAAATCGTTTTCCACTCTTATATCCCTTTTAAGTACTTAGCACAAATTTGTTATCCCAATTTTATAAATAATGAAACAGGTTCATAAAAGTTAAATGATTTGCCTAAGGTCGCGTAAGATCACATAGTAAGTGACAAGCTGGGATTCAAACTCAGGTCTTCTTATTTTAGCAATAGTGCCCTTTCCTTTAAAATTGTGGGGTTTAAAGTGGAGTCTGGGGACCCCAGAATCTCTGAGACCTTTTCATAGTTTCCAAGACCACCTTTCAAAGGGTCCAAAAGGTTGAAACTATTTTTGTAACAATACAAAGGCATGACTTCCCTATTCAAATGTGGTGCTGGTGCTTGAATTGTTTTCCAGTTGTGTCCAATTCTCCATGAGCCCATTTGGAGTTTTCTTGGCAGAGATATTGGAGTGGCTTGCCATTTCCTTCTCCAGCTCATTTTACAGATGAGGAGCAAATAGGGTTAAGTGACTTGCCCAGGGTCACACAGCTGGTAATGCTCTGGTGAGACCAGATTTGAACTCACTAGATGAGTCTTCCTCCAGGACAGCACACTGCCCTATTCAAATACTTCTCCTCTTTCCAGCTACATATCTGTGTGAGGCCAGATTTTCTTCATATTCTTCAATCAGAACAACACATCACAACAGATTGAATGCAGAATTAAATATGAGAATCCAGTTGTTTTCTAGTAAGTCAGATATTAAAGAGATTTGCAAAACTATGTAAAACAATGCTACTTTTCTCACTAAATTATTCTGTTATTTAATACAATTGCTATTTATATTATTTAATAATTGTTCATTAATATAATTATTTTTCATAAAACTCATGTATGTTAACATAGAGTACATTTATTTACTCTTAAATGAATAAACATTTTAAAATGCATCATTTTTAATTTCTAACAAGGTAAATATTGATAGATGTATATCAGATATACAAAAGCTTTTATGAGGAAGGAGAAGGTGAATAATTTTAAGAGTATAAAGGGGTCCCAAGACCAAAAATATTTAAGAATCTTTGGACTAGACTTATCTAACTTTGTATCTGAAGCTTCCATGCACAGGTGCTTAATCAATGTTCCTTAGGGTTCCCAAATTGAACTACCCAGGCCATAAAGCACCAAGGCCTTTATCAGGAGGACCTGGAGGCCAAAGAAATCAAATGATACTCAGGTTTCCTTGACCGCCATTGTAACGTTCTTTCTACCACACCATGACTGGAGGAGAGGACAAGCCTAGGAGCCAGTTGTCCCTGAAAGCTGTACCAGGAGCTTCATGGCTAGACCAGAGTCCCCTAGGAGGCAGCTGACATATATTAGAGAGAACCTCTGTTTTTATCGTCAGAAAACCTGGGTGACTCAGTGCTTAGAGTATTGGACTTAAGCGTCAGGAAGACCTGGGCTCAAAACCTTGCTGTAACCCCTACTAGTTTCATTTTCATGGGTATGTCTCTTAAATTCAGCCCCAGTTTTCTTAATGGTAAAATAGGAATGATACCAACGGGACCTAGCTCACAGGAGTGTTGTGAACTTCAAGTTGTATGTGTGAGTACATACACATGTATCATCTCATTTAAACGTATACAAATTTTAAAAATATGCACACACATTACTTTTTGAAGTATATATATATATATATATATATATATATATATATATATATATATATATATATATATATATACACACACACACACATACACAGAGAGAGACAGAGGTATACCTATATATACAAAAGTATGTATATACAAAGATATGTATTCATATACAAAGGTATACATACATGTACACACATATACCCACAAACACATTACTCTGTGAAACATATACAAAGTTCTATCCAGACATATACAAAAACATGTGTGTATGAGCATGTACATACTCCCAAATACACACCTATACCTGTTTGAAGCATACCTAAAGGTCAGTTATTACTATTACATCCCAGCTCTGCCACTTATTAGCTACATGAAGCCTCTGTTTCCTCCTCTGTACAATGAAGGCAGTAATAATACTACACTTACATTCCCCAGAGGGCTGTTGTGGGGATCGAATGACATAAAGTAGGTAACATGGCTTTGCAAACCCCCAGTGGTCTATAAAAGTTAGCCATTAATATTAAGTTGTTACAAGCAAAGGATATTCACACTCCATGACAGACCTAGACCCTGGAAGAGGTTTTATTCTGTTTTCTTCTTTCTAATCACTAGCAAGATCCTTTTGGAAAATCCCAACCTTTGGCCCCAGGGAGCTAAAGAGAAGAGCCAAGCCAAAAACGGTGGGAAAGTCAGTAAGTAGTCTCTGGAGGCCCCGGCAAGTGACACCAAGGAAGCAGGGACCCGTAGACGTGGAATATAGGTTTCTTAAAAACTAAAGACAACCTCAGGTAGGCCAAGATCTGAGGTTGGGCTATGAGCCCCTGTCCCCATTGGCCTGGATACTATTTCTTTAAAAATGACCTGCTACCACCATAGCAGTCTAGTCAATCTCTATACATTCTATGTTCCAACTAACTGGGAGTACAATCCAGCCATCTTGCTGTTCGTCACCCACAATACTAATCTCCCACTCTATGCATGTCCACCATGCCTGGAATTCTCTCCCTCTTAACTTCCCTCAGCGAAAATCCAATCCCTTCTGTAAGACGCCTTTTGCTCCCCATTAATGCTAAGACCTTCCCACTGGGATCATCTGCAATTTTTCCTTTTCATGGCTACACAGCTCCCCCAATGGCCTTTAAGCTTCTTGAGGGTAAGAACTGCTTTTTGCCTTTATATCTTTAGTCCTTGGTGTTTAATAAATGCTTATTGACTTGTTTTAATATTGACTTGTCTTAGTATGACTTGGCATTCTCCCACATCTTTCCTTTCTTCCACCATGCCTGGCTCATCCTCCCTCACCTTCTTCACCCGCTGAATTTCAACCTAACCTTTTTATAGCCCAATTCATATTTTACTTTTTTTATCTCATACCGAAGTTTCCAAAACCCTTTCTTCACAGCTACCCTGTGAGGCAGGGAGTGAAGGCATAATTATCTCATTTTACGGATGAGGTAAGTGAGACTTAGAAATTGAAGGATTTGTCTGGTGTCCTGGCTCCAGATCCTCCCATCTTTCCACTGTACCATCTCGCTTCTCTAACAACTCCTCCCTTCTCAGCCAATCCTCCAGCATTCTCATAACCACTGTTAATGACTCACATAACACATGGAAACTTTTTGTTGCATGAGTAAAAATAGCTGAAGTCCCCCACTTTCAGGTTTGCAAAGCAATTTGTCATTTGCATCTCACAACCATCCTGTAACACAATACACTGTGTATTATCTGTGTTAGTCTTTTGTTGTGTTTGCCCTTCGCTCTCAAAGAGGACCATGACATTAAGGTGATGACATGACTTGCAGGTGACTTTCAGGGAGGGCTGTGCAAGGTCACCAGCCTCACTTTCTTCTCCTGAGCCATCTGGGTCCAATGGCCTGATACTCATCAGAACAACTGGAGATGGCCCAGGATGCCAGAGACCCTGACCCTTTCAGGCTAAGGTCTTATAGAATTCTCATTTTGAGTGAGATACAACCATTCAATGAATAGGCTTCTTTAAGTAGTTGCTCAAGGGATGGACCTTTTAATCAAAAAAATAAAATAAAATAAAACTGAGAGAAGACCCTCTGGATTCCTAGGTAAAAGAGAAACAATTACTACTTATTCTTCTATTAGTGCCATGAGAACAGAACTGTGTATTATTTAAATTCTGTATGTTCTCTACCTCTGAACAAACTGCTCTGTCCACAAAAAGCACTATTTGTTGAGTAAAAGGATAAATGAATGAGTGAACTAAAGGAGAGATGAATGAATGAATCATTCTCTATGGATGAAAGCAATTTAAGGTAATAGAGAAAGGGCTTGTGAGCTAAAAACAATCCTCATTCAGGATTTGAAAGTTTTATCAAACATTTTTTTCCCTTAAAAAAGACACACAGTATATTTGGATAATTATATCAGCATTCTAAAAGTGTTACTCTTTCTTCTAGCTCCTTAGCACTTTATAAGCCAAACCACTGTTGTCAATTGTGGAACAAAGAAATTCGTGCTTGGTTTGAATATCTTTTTGTTTCCTTTCATTTGACTCTATTTATAAATTTTATGGGTTTTTTTTCTTTTTTAACTTAAAAAGTGAGTGGAATGACTTACCACCATCTTATCTGCATGGAAAGTCCTCTGGTAACAGATGCCTGACTGGGTGACCATAATGCCCTGCCCGTGCCAGTGGTCAGCCTGCCACATTCCGATGTAACGCTCACCCCTGGAGGATAAGAAGAGACAGTTTGTGTGTGAGGAGTTGGAGGGAGAAGAGGCTGGATCATAAACCACTGCCCAATCTTCCCACTACCCCCTTGCAAATACAGCCAGTTCTAGGGTAGAAGGAGTGGGTACCGTTGGCCAAGTGAATGTCACACAGCTGACAAGCCATGTGGGATCCTAGAGACAGAGATGGAAAAATTAAGGAGACAGCTACAAATTCTCTAGTACGTGTGTTTTTCCCCTTTCTTTAATTCCTACGTATTAAGGAAAATGAGTAGGAGAGAATGCACTGGATTTGGAACCAGAGACTTGGATTGGAATCCCAGCTCTGACACATATTATCAGTGTGTCCTGGAAGGAACACCTTTGTCTTTCAGGGCCTCAGTTAATGATCAGTAAAATGGGAGTATGCATTATCAACCCCACAGAGTGAGTGGCAGGAAAATGCTTTGTAAACCACAAAACACTACAGAAATGGGGGTATTTATTATTCTAGCAGAGACAAGAGTAAGAGCCAGACACCTTCCTAGGAACAGGGTGGAATAGCAGAGAGAACAGGGTATTAGGGTCTTAGACTTGGAGTCACAAGCCTGGGATTTGAACCAATCCTCCAAAACTTACTAGCTTTTTCATCAATTTCCTCATGTGTAAAACAGAGATCAATAATGATCAAGCAATCATTAATCAATAATTACACTCCCTACCTCGCCAAGTTGTTATGAGGAAAGGTTTTATAAGTCAGAAAATACTATAGAAATATTATTCTCAATAAATAATAACAGTAGCTAATATTTATATTGTACTTACTATGTGCAAGGTACTGTGCTAAGCACTTTACAATGATTATCTCATTTGATCCTAACAATAACCCTTGTAAGGTAGGGGCTATTATGATTCCCATTTACAAACAGAGGTGAAGTGACTTGCCCATGGTCACCCAACTAGTAAGTATCTGAGGTCAAATTCAAACTCAGGTCTTCCTGACTACAGGCCCAGCACCTTATCTGCTGTACCACCTGACTGTCCTATCAACAGCTTCCTGGTCAACAGCTAGACAAGAGATGCTGAAAAAGAAAGGAGCACATGAAACTTGAGAAGACATGAAGGGTGAAAGGAAGGGGGTTCCTAAGCCTACTCAGCAGGATGGAAAAACCTCTAGTGTGCGCTACTGATAAGTAAAATAATTCAGAAACATCTGTATTCTACACCTAAACTAATTTTGCCTTCTATTTCAAAAGCATTGGTCTTCAGAAGATCTCAAAGTCTTCTCTTATCCCTTGGACCAAATTTTACAGAAGTGGACAGTTCAGAGCACTTTTCTCTACTTTGCTAGTGAAGAACCACGTAATTTAGAAAAGCTTCACAATATTAAAGTTAAATGGTTATCTAGGCATGGGGTTATGTGACAGAAGGGACTTCCGAGGTCATCTAATCAAGTCCACGCCTTTTATAGGCAAGGAACTGAGGTCCAGAGAGGTTAAGCAATTTACCAAAAATCACACAGGAGCAGGACAGGAGCAGAACACGGGTCCTCTGACTCACTCACAGAGGAAGAAACTGACCATCAGAAGGGAAGACCATCTAGAAGGGGAAGGAGCAGAAGCTTTGAGCCCCAATTTTCACTTTCCCAGTGTGGAAACAGAAAGCACTGAGAACTCAGCTCCTAGGCTCAGAGGTTCAGATCTCAAAGAGAACTTAGAGGCCATTAAATCCAACCTCATTTATTTTATGGATGAAGCGAGGGAGCACAAATAAGTGTCTGAGGCAGGATTTGAGCCCACGTGTTCCTGACCCCAAATCCAGCATCCTCCCTACTACTACAGCATGCATGCTGCCTCTCATTGAAATCAATCTTAGAAGAGTGTCCTGACCCAAAATGCTTGGTTGAGATAGAAAATCTAATTACATTTTCCTTGAGTAGGAGACTTAATCAAAATAGGGAGGGTATGGAATTCTCCCTGAGACTGAACAGAAAGCTAGATAGTGATGCAAACTAAGAGTGCCTTGTTTATTGTTGACTAAAGGAAGCAGGGATGCCTTTTATGTACAGAAAACCAAGAGAAGGCTCCTTTGTGAGTGAGCCAGAGCAGGGGCTCTCTCTTAACCCGTTTTGGACCACGGATGCCTCTGGCAGTGTCTAGTGAAGCCTGTGGACCCCTTCTCTGGATCAGATTTTTAAATGAATAAAATACAGCGTTACAAAGAAAACTGATGATATTGAATGCAGAGGTCAAAATATTTCTTAAAACAAGTTCATGAGCACCACATTAAGAATTCCTGCATTAGTGGGGAAAGCAGTGAGATTCATCTCTGAGAGTCCATGCCCACATGAACATAAATCTCAATTCATAATTCCATACACCCCCAAGTGGAACCATGTGCTTTTGTTTTCCATTGCTATGGAATCTCTGCTTTCATGGTGACTCAAACGTCAGTTAGGCCTTGGTTTTCTGGTTTAGTGGGAAGAAGGAACCTCCCTCTAAGCAGATCTCATGCATTTGTTCCATAATGTGTCTGACAAATGGGACTGAACGCCCTATCTTCCATCCCTCATCACCTTCCCCAATATACCTTCCAGTTATTGTAAAGAGTCATATACCAATTATAAGTTTCAGGTGTCTCCTTAAGTCAGTTTTCTCTCTGTAAGTGTCCTATTTTCCCCACCCCTGGACTAGGAGTTTTTACTTAGCAGGTTCACAAGAACAGGGATCGTGATTCTCCCTTAGGCTGTGGGCTCCCTATGGTATATTTTTCCCTCAAACAAGAGATCTCTAAGAACAAGAACTGTTTCTCGCCAAGTCTCAGATTTTGTCCAGAAGGCAGCGACAGACAGATGAATTGGCTGCTAATCATCCAGGGGAGACTGGGCCCCTGTGACCAGGAGAAAGGGCCATCCCTGCCTAAGGCCCTTACCTGTCTTTGTCCTCCCAGACCCCATATCCGTTCTTCTTGTCCTTGTCCCAGTGCCCTATGAACTTGAAGGGTTGTGGAGCCTGAGGGGAGCTCTCCAGGACCCCAAAACCCTGCCGCATGTTGTCTCGGAAGTAACCTTTGAACACAGACTCATTGGCATACCTGAAGGGGAAAAGATGTTTGTGGGTCAGCAAATACCAGGAAGGACACACTGGCCATCCCATGATAAACAAATTTGCATCCCTACAGTAAGAGAACTATGGCTGAGACACATAAGAACCCGGTGCCCATGAGTTCCAGGATATATATCATTTCTTCTCAAGCCAGTTCACTGCGAAAAATGCCAGTGCCTATTACAGATTGAGGCCTGACTCTAGTTAGAGAGAGTGCTCATGCTGTAAACCCTTCTCAGTCAGAAGCCATGACAAAGAAATGTCTTAATTCCCCTCCCTAACTGAGAATTGAGGAGGAGATTTACTGAGAGACATCTGGGCCACTTGATACCAGAATCTGCCAACCCCACTTGGCCAGTGGTCTCCCCACTGCTTCCTGCTACCCATTACAGTATTGGTGTCACAGCTCTTGACTGGCCAGCAATAAGAAATAATAACTAGGTCATTCAGAACCCAAGTGGATCAGGGTTCGTAGAAAAAAATCAGGAAGAATATTTTGAGGGTACATAATTACTTTCCTCAAAGAGAAGACCTATCATGTGTTACAAGGATTGGATAGTTTCTCTTTAACTCCAGAGGGAAGAATTTAGTAAACAAGGGGAAATAAGAGAGTAACAAATTTCAGCACCACATAAGGAAGAACTTCTTAATGATTCATGGTGTCTACAAGTTGAATGGGCTGTCCTGTAAGATAGCAGGTTCCCTGTCACTGAAGATATTCAAGGCGAGGCAGGTAACTGCTTCTTGGAGGTAAGATGGGAGGAATTCCTATCCAGGTTCAAGTGGGATAAACTTGCCTCTGAGGTCCCTTCCAACTAAGATGCTACATTCTTGTCCTGAGTTCCTGCCCTTTCCCCTTGTTTGGGAGACTAGTGAGGCTGGGAAATTCTGCTTTAAAAAGTCATTGTTGCCTAGGGAGAGAGGCACCCACAAACAGGATTCATAGAAAGACAGAATGTCAGCACTGGGAGGAATCTGAGATTAGAGACCATTTAGTTCAGGTGCTTAATCTGGTGTATACAACTCCTCCATTCTCCAAAGGATCCATGAACTTGAATGGGAAAAATTACATATTTGCATTAATTTAATTAGTTTTTAATTGTTAAGATAATATAATTATTTTATGCATTTCCTAATTCTGAGAAAGGAGCCATATGCCTACAATGCAAAATAATTAAAGCAATTTAGTTAGGCCCTTTCATTTTTCAGAAACTGAGGATTATATAAGAAAGTGATTAGAACAAGGTCACCCAGTAAATCTAAGGGCAGAGTCAGGGTCTCACAGCCAGGACTCCTGAATCCACCTGGGGTATTTGTTTCATTACACTATACAGAGAGATCAGGAGGGTATCCCGCTCACTCTCCTCCTCAGCCCTTCCTCATCGGGCCTTTGCCTCCCACCCCGCCCAAGGCCCAGCATCATCACTTACTCACAGATGCCATAGCCCTGCATCTGGCCCTCCCGCCAGTGGCATTTGTAACAGTCATACTTGTCTTCAGGCCCGTGAGGGAGCAGGCGGATCCCAAACCTGTAGGATCAATCAAAGATGGGTCATGACATCTGCGGTGACCTCAGACTCCTCTTTGCTCCTCCATCTCCAGGCCTGTCTGCCAGTTTAGACCTCTGGTCCTGTCTACTTCCTGCTCCCCAGCTCTCTTCCTTTCCTCGATCAGTTTCTAAAAACCCTCCTCCTACAGGAAGACTTCCTGGATTTATACATATTGGTGATGATAATGATGAAGATGATGATGATGACATCTATAAATCCAAGAAGACTAGGTTATTAATAGCTTATATTTCTAATGAGATGTATACAGTTTCACAAACTTTGAAATACTTTGTAAATGAAAGCTATTATTACAGTTACCTTTGTTGTTAAGTCATTTCATTTGTGTCCAACATCACCCCATTTGGGCTTTTCTTGGCAAAGATACCAGAGTGGTTTGTCATTTCTTTCTCCAACTCATTTAACAGATGAGGAAACTGAGGCAGTTAAGTGGGTTGTGTGGGTTAAGTGACTTGCCCAGGGTTACACAGCTGGTAAATATCTGAGGCCGGATTTGAACTTATGAAGATGAGGCTTCCTGATTCTATCCACGTGCCACCTAACTGCTCCACTTTATCACACTCTGGTGTTTACAAAGTTGCTTTCCTCCCAGCTATCTTATAAGGTAAGTAATGATTATTATTCCCATTTCATAGATAAGAGATTTGGCCAAAGTTGAGAGGGTCAAACCAACTGAAAGTGCAGGAAAACAAATTCATCTTTGCTTCTCACTCCCTTTCTAAAACAATACCATTGGTTCCTCAAAGCCAGGCTGGTTCCTACATCCACAGAAGAGTTAGTCCTACTTCCCCTGCTCACCCACCCCATGTGACATCAGGATTCAGAAGCCATCTGGGCCTCCCCTTTCCTCAGTTGCCCCAGGAGCTGTCACTTGGACTTCCCTGCCCTGGCTGCTCTGGCCCTCCTCATCCCATGGGATCTTACCCATGCTCTAAGCCATGATGGAAATCGCCGACATGATTTCTTCCATCTGGCCACTTCAAGGTACCTCTACAACAGAAACAAGTGAGAATTAAAGGCAATTGGAGGCAGCTGCTCAGTGCCAGGGACAGGAGAGAAAGCAGAGTCGTGCCTTTGTTCCTTAGCTCTTCCAGACAGCAATAGCCTGTCCCTCATGTCACCGACAAGGAGTGCAGAAGCAATGAAATAGTAGACAAAAGTGACTGTGTGATCTTAGAGTTTTCTAACAATAATAATAAAAATGACATCTGGCATTTATGTGATAGCCTCTCGATGTATAAAAGAATCTTGGGTTTGGGATCAGAAGACTCAACATTCTCAAAATTGGAGCTTTCCAAAAGGAAGGGACTGCCTATCAGGGAAGGGAGTTTCTGCCTCCTCGGAAGTCTACAAGCAGAGAATTGACAAAGAACATGGTGAGCCTGTTAGCACGAGGATTCCTTTTGTGTATGGGTTGGAATAGTTGAGATCCATCCAGCTCTCAAATTCTGTAATACCCTTTCGTTCCCTGCCCCAAAGAACCCAGCCCGGTCCCCTGCCCACTCACTTTCCATGAGGCTTCCCCCAGGACCAACTGCCATCATAGGTGGCAAGACGGAGCCGGTCCTTTGTTCGAAAAGTGTAGAGGCAGTAGCGGGAAGCAGGGGGTTCAACCCTCTCCTGATTCTGGTCCTGCTCCAGCGCAGGGATGTCCCTCCTCCCACTCACCGCCTGGCAGATGGCCTGGCTCACCTTAGACAGCCAGCAAGCCTGCAGAAAAAAAGCTAGGATAGACATTTCAAAGGTCTTGGGAGGGAGGAAAGAAACTGGAGAGGTAAAGTCATCACACTCCTTTCATTCACACCATGCCTAGAAGATCATTCACATGAGGAAACCTTCCTGGATTGGGCAAAAAAAACATTTGAAACTCTTCAAGCCCATCTCTGTGTCCGTAGGACTGCTAGATGGTGAACTATACAGAGCACCCCAAACAACAAATTAAGAATACCAAGAGTTTAAACCCTACCTCAGATACTATAACTGGCTTAGTCAAGTCATTTAACCACTGCCTGCCTCAGTTTCTGCATATGTAAAATGGGACAGTAATAGCACCTACTTCCCGGGGCTATTGAGGACCACATGAGATCATCAATGTGCAGGGCTTTGCAAACCTTAATGCTCTACATACATATTGATTACTACTTCTACTACTACTACTACAACCCCTACTACCACTGCTACTACTATCACCACCTCCACTAAGGTAGTACTCCCACAGATACTCAAGAGTCCTTCTCTTGGTTAACCCCTCCCCACTCCAAACTTCAATCACCCTTAACTACTATTGGTTATTTCTATTATTGAGACTCTGTCCAGTTAGCCCAGTAGTTAGGGAAAGAACATGTGAGAACCAGATCAGAGTTGAGGGAGAAGGGATTAAGGTGGAGAGGGAGTCCAAGTCCATATAGAATGGTTAGCTTCACACAGGAGAGAAAAAAATGTGTTCTTGTTACTGTGGCTTAACGCAGGCCACAGGGCCGTCATCTCAAAATTTCATGCTTTGGCTCATAGAGTCAATCAATTGCCTTCTGACTCCAGTATTTTGTCCTTAGGATCATTGCTGACTAAAATACTCCTCATATCTCTAAATGACTTGTCTTTCCCTATTAGGAAGATTAAGCTTCCTGAGGGCAGGGATCAGTTTACTTGCTTATTTCGGTATTACCAACATTTGGCATAGCTCTTGGCATATAAACAGTACTTAATAAATCCTTCTATCCCCCATCCTGCCACCCTCATTGATCCATTCATTTCAGAGAACACTGTGAACTAATGATGTGATTATGTGCACCTCTCCCCTTGATAGGGACACAGGTTCAAGCACACTTCCTTCAATCTGAGGGGCAGAGGAGATATCTGCATATTCAAGGCAACTCACTATGGAGGGAAGAGAACCTGGGCTTTATAGGCAGGTGTTAAGGATGCTTGTGGCTCCCTGACATGATGCCTCTGTCCTTCTGGGGCCAGCCTCTGTCCCTACTCACCTTGCCCTGAGCATCCTTTGCAGAGAGGAAGAATTCTTCTTCAGGTGTGATGACTTGGAACCCATACCTGGAAGCACAGGAGTTACACTAAGCAGAGCCCCATAATAATCCCCCGGTGCAGTCGAATTAATGCTAGACTCAAGGCACAAGACCTAGTTAAGTCACAATTCTGCAATTGACTCTGTGTGTGTACTTCCTCTACCTAAACCCAGTTTCTTCCTATGCAAAATGGGGGTGATAGTACCTGCACCACCTACTTCCTGGATCGTTATCAGGAAAGTGCTTTATAAACCTTTAAATGCTACAGAAATTATCTGTCATAAATATTATTAATATATCAGATTAGCAAAGTGCTGTCTCAGAAAGCACTAGTATTAGCAGAGGTCTTTCAATGTCTACAAAGAGCTTTACGAATATTAACTCACTTATCCTCACAACAATTCCAGAAGTGGAGTGGGTGTGGGAAGGGGGAAGGGAACATGCAGAGGTATACGGCGTGTTCAGGAGGACTAGTACCTCTGGTCTGATGCTTCTTATAAACCTTTGGTGCCCACCTGACACCTGCAGCTCCTACAAGCTGTCAAATGCACATCCCAGTAAACCATCTTGGAAGACAGGCTAAACAAGGTAGAGGGTGACTGACAAGCCTCAAACCTGTTGCTGATTTAAGGGGGTATCTACCCCAAGGATGTGAAGACTTTCCCTGGAGGAATGGGCCGATGAGGACAATTTGTTCCCATGGCCATGAAGGTGGCTGAAGCCGGTACTGTGGAGTGCTTAAAACTTGGTCAGACAACTAAGACACCAAGGTCATCCACTGCATCCCGGGCCTTCGCCAGTCTTTCTCACTTTTGTCCTGCCCCTGGACTTCAGTAACTCAGGTAGAAAGAGTGAGGCTCACAACTTTGTGCAATTCTGCTCACTTAAGTCCAATTCACACACAAGTCAAGACATCACCTTTGACATCGTTGGTTCTCTTTGAAAACTAAGAAAGAAAAGTATCTATGTGCCAGGCATGTGCTCGGTGCTTTACAGGTATGATCTCATTTGAGGTAGATGCCATTATTATCCCCACTTTACAATGGGGAAGCCAAGTTACACAGAAAAGTTCAGTGACTCACCTAGAGTCACCCAGCTAGCAAGTGCCTAAGGTGGGATTTGAACCTAGATTCTATCCAGTGCAGCCCCCAGCAGGCTATTAATGAAAAAAAAGGAGGAGGGAAGAGTAAAGTGAAGACTGAGAGATCCTGACTGTATACCAGCATCACACTGCCTTGGAGAAAGAACTCAGAATTTGAAGTCAAGAGATATAGGCAATGATTTCCTGCCTCAGACATTTCCAGGATTTGTAGTCAGAAAGGTACCTTAAAAATCATCTATTCCAACTTTCTTATTTTACAAAGAAAGAAACTGAGGTCCAGAGAGGTTCTGCGATTTGCCCAAGGTCACATAATCAGTAAGTAGCAGTGGCTCATTGGTAGGAGAGCACTCTGTAGATCATAAAAAAGCTCTTATTTTTATTAAATACTTACTATATGCCAGGCACTGTGGGATAGAAAGAAAGGAAAAAACAAAAAACCCAGTTCCTGACCTTGAGCTCACAGTCTAATGGAAGGAGACAACATGTGGACAGCTCTGTACAAAGAAGATGCATCCAGGTTAAACTGGGGGTGGTCTCAGACGGAGGGAAGGCACTAAGATAATGAGGACTGGGAAAGACTTCTTGCAGAAGTTGAGGCTTGAAGGAAGCTAGGGAAGCCAGAGGCAGAGATGAGAAAGAAGAGCATTCTATGCATTGGGGATACCCAGTGAAAATTTCCTACAGAGGAGGAAAAGGTGGAGGAGCGAAGGAGTGGGGGGGGGACGACCTGAATCACTCTCATCAAATGCAATCGAACTACATCCTCACTCACCTGCTTGAGGTCTGCTTATTGTCAAGCCTGGCATCCACCCAGACCAGCTTCAGGTTAAATGTCTGGAAGCTGTGACCCTGAAAGAGCAAAAAGGTGGCTCATGTCCAGAGCCCAAATTTTGTAGCTGTTCAGTCATTTCAGTTATGTCTAAATCTTCATGACCCTATTTGGGGTTTTCTTGGCAGAGATACTGAAGTGATTTGCCATTTCCTTCTCCAGCTCATTTTACAGATGAGGAAACAGAAGCAAATAAGGTTAAATGACTTGCCCAGGGTCACACAATTAGTAAGTGTCTGAAATCATATTTGAGCTCAGGTCTTGCTGACTTCAGCCTCAGCCCTCTATCCACTGCCTCCTAGTTGCTCTAGTTACAAGGAGATAAACATATATTTTTATGAAGAAGTCATCCTATAGTAGGTTTTCATTTGTTTACAAACTCTTCTCTTATGTTCAAAGTACATTCAACCTATTTGGATAAAGGATCTCTAATCCTGGGTTAGGAAACCTGGGCTTTTGTTTTGGCTCTGCCATTGACAAGCTGTGGCCCTGTGGCATGTGACTTGATTTCTATGGCCCTCAATTTTCCTGTCTGTGAAATGGAGAGATTAAGGAAACATAGAACATCAGGTTGGGAGCTGTAAGCTACTTGGATCCAAGTTCCAGCCCAGGTCAGCTGCATGACCTTGGGCAAGTCTCAGATTTCAACAAAGTGAGCAAATACTAATCACATAACCTTATGGGCAGCCCCCTGGCCCAAACCCTGAGGATGCAGATTTCTGTTCTAATCAGTCAGATACAGTATAAACACAAACAAGTCTGGGAACATGTGATGAGGGCAAAGAACCAGAGGAAAATGTCAGGTGGAAAAGATGGTTTTCAGCTAGGAATAAGGAGGAGAGAATGGAAGGTCCATAAAAATAACACTGGAGGAGGCATTTCAATGGAGGTGCAGGGGGTGGAGAACTCTGACTCTCAGTGTCCTCCTTTCTAAAATGAGAGTAGAAAAGGTTTCACTGCCTCCCCCACCAGGTTACTGTGAGACATGTGCTGCCCAACCAAAGCCATTATAATTATTTTTATCTAGTGCTGAGATTCTCAATTTCCAAAAATCAGCAGCTTCAACTTCTTTGGCACTGAAAAACATTTTCCTTCCAACAACCCTGTGAAATAAGGATCATCTCATTGTGCTAGGATGACTGCCCCCATTCAAAGATCAATAAACTGAGGGTTGGAAAAGTAAAGGGACTTATCTAGGATCACACAATAAGTAGCAGAACCAGGATTTGAACCCTGGTCTCTTGACTCCAACTCTGGCAGTCTTTTCATGACACCACATGGCCTCTCTGAAAAGAAACAAATCCAGGTTGTCCTGAAGTCTGGTTTGGCACACCTGACTTGGAGTTAGGAAATCTGTGTGATATTAGACAAGTCACAACTTTTCAGGGCTTCAGTTTCTTTATTTGTAAAATGAGAGATCGCACAGATGATCTCTAAGCTTCTTTCCTATGCTAAACACCTTGACAGAGATAATTTATTCTTTTATTGTTGAGAAGCCCACTAAACAATAAAAAAGAGATTTTAAAATAATTCATATTTACATATTCCGTTAAAGTTTGCTGTCATTTTTTTTATTAAACCAAATCTATTATTTTATTGGTATAAGGAATTCCCAATGAGTAAACTCTATCAATATAGAACAGTACCTATTCTACAACAGCTAGAAACTGTCAAAGGCAAGATATTCAGGTATTCTAAAGACATGCCCAGTGTTCTTACCATGGGGCCATACTTCTGCTGGCATGAGGTACCTACCCATGTCTTTTCAGGATGGGGACTGGGCACTTATCCCTATATCTTTCCCTATGCTCTCTCCAAAGTGGGTTACTCTCCGTACTCATCCCTGGGACTATTTTCTTTGTCTCTTTTCCCAGACCACCTTTCTCACCTGCAGTAGAACAAGAACATCATTGAAAAGGAGGACGCGGTCAGCTCGGATTGGACTGGCCACCACGGGCACTTCCTGGCTGTCCAGAAGCAGTCTCCTATCTGCAGTGCAAAGAGCATCCTAGAGAGGGCAGGGGGAAAGGGAATGGGAACAGGGTCTTGATGGGAAGGGAATTCAATGAAATTCAGAAGCAGCCCTTGGCTCCCTCTCCCTTTCATCTCTATCCTCCAAGAAATTAAGCTTTTCAGCTTGGAATACGATATTTCAAAAGTCAAAGGAACTAGGATTAAAACCGAGAATCACCTACCCAGCAAAACTGTGTATAATACTTCAGGGGAAAAAAGTGATCATTCAATGGAACAGGGGACTTTCAAACATTCTTGATGAAAAGACCAGAGCTGAATAGACAATTTGACTTTCAAACACAAGAATCAAGAGAAGCATGAAAAGGTAAACAGGAAAAAGAAATCATAAGGACTTACTAAAGTTGAACTGTTTATATTCCTACATGGAAAGATAATATTTGTAACTCTTGAGACTTTTCTCAGTATTTGGTAGTTGGAGGGATTATATACATATAGACAGAGGACACAGGGTGAGTTGAATAGAAAAGGATGATATCTAAAAAAAATGAAAGGGCAGAGAGAGGAATATATTGGGAGGAGAAAGGGAGAAATGGAATGGCGCAAATTATCTCTCATAAAAGAGGCAGGAAAAAGCTTTTTCAATGGAAGGAAAAAAGGGGGAGGTGAGAGGGAAAAAATGAAGCTTACTCTCATCACATTTGGCTTAAGGAGGGAATAACATGCTCACTCAATTTGATATGAAAATCTATCTTTCACTACAGGAAAGTAGAAAAGAACAGGATAAGTGGAGTGTGTGGGGGGTGGATAATAGGAGGGAGGGCAAATTGGAGGAGGGGGTAATTAGAAGTAAACATTTTTGGGGAGGGACTGGGGGGCAGGATAGGATGTAGGGAAATATAGTGAGTCTTTCACATGACTTTTATGGAAGTCTTTTGCATAACTACACAGGTATAACCTATAATGAATTGCTTGCCTTCACAGTGGGGATGGGTGGGGAGGAAGAAAGGGAGAGAAGCTGGAACTCAATGTTCTAAAAACGAATGCTAAAAATTGTTTTTACATGCAACAGGGAAATAAGAAATACAAGTAATGGGGTATAGAAATCTATCTTACCCTACAAGAAAATAGAGAAAATAGGGGGAAGGGAAGGGAGGGGTGTGATAGAAGGGAGGACAGACTGGGGCAGAATGTACAGTGTGTTGGGGGGAGGGGAGAGATGGGGAGAAAATTTGGAACTCAAAATCTTGTGGAAATGAATGTTGAAAACTAAAAATAAATAAATTTTTAAAATTAAAACAAAAAGCACCAAAAAAATTCACCCTTCCTTTGGCATTCAATGCTCATGCATTGGGGGTGGTTACAAGAAAGATTTGCATTAGACAAAGAGCGTTCTTGGTCAATAAAACCTGAAGGACAATACAACTAAGCTTATTAAGCTTTTGGGGGCATCCTATCTGGGGTGTGTTTCTTGTTACCTACATTTATGAAGAAAATAACCCTACTGTAGTGATGCAAAAATATTGCAACAGGTTTAGCTACATCAATCATTAAGCTAATTAGCTTAGAACCATCAAATGTTAGAGGTAGAAGGGAGTCTTAGAAGAGAGGAGACAGAATCTCAAAGCAGAGATAACTTTTAGAAGATGTTTAGTGCTAAAAGAGATCTTAGATCATAGGGCATAGAATAACAAAGCTGGAAAGGTTCTTAGAACCCAGAACTTAGAACGTCAAAGCTGAAAGATGACATAAAGAAAGAAAGCTAGGTGCTGGGGAGAATAACTCCTTCGTTTATAAAGGAAGGACTGATTCCCAGAGGGAATTTGCCCATAATCATACAGTGTGCTGGTGGCATAATTAGGACTCCAGACATCATGTTCTTTTTCCATTTGACTCCACCACAATACAAATAGCTAAGTGGATTGGTCTGTTCCCAACACTGGAAGAGAGGGGCTTTCTCAGAAGGGTAGGTTAAAATCATAACCTCTCCAAGCTCAAGGTCATGAAGTGTAATCTATCATTCCTTCTCCCCAGCTCCTGCTTACCCTTTTCCAGAATAGGAAAGTTTATTAATGGACTGTAGGATTTTGGAAAAGGAGACCAATGAAGACCAAGGAATCTCTAGTGCCAGAGGGTCTCTAAGACTTAAAACCCTCTCCATTCATTCTTCCAGGACAAACTACCCATGCCCTGAAAAGACTCACCACCAGTCGGTTGCCCAGCATCTCCCACAGAGCCTGGGTGGCCAAAGCCTCATCCAGAACCTGTCTGATAAAGGACTGAAGAGTCACGAAGCGGGCAGCAGCCTGGATGACCAGCTCCCTGGCAGAGCGATGCTAACAGAAGGAAGGGGCAGCTCTGAGGTCGAGGGCAGAGCCTCAGCCTCCGAAGAGCCATGTCCCTGCATCCTGCCTGAGATGGGGGGAGAGGGGAAGACATGACAGCTGCTGCCTTCAAGCAATAGCTATAGCCACAGCTAGCATTTATACAGTGCCTTAGGGTTCGTGTTCATATAGTAGCTCATTTGATCCTCGCACAACACCCCTGTAAGACAGGTGCTATTGTTATCTCTGTTTTACAGAAGAGGAAACCAACGCTGAAAAGGCAAGTGAACTCAGAGCTTCCTGACTCCATGTCCAGTCCCCTTACCACCTAGCTGTCTCAGTATTTACAAGACTGTCATGTGAGAAAGGCTTTTGATTTATTCTCCTCAGCCCTAGAGGCCAGAACCAGGACCAATGAATGGAAGTTACAGAGAGGAGATGTGTCTTAAAGTAGGAAGACTTTTAGCAATTACAGCCATCCAAAAGTAGAATCCATCTTTCTGAGGCTGACTGACTCTTTGCCAGATGTACTAGAAGAGGGGATTTCTGCTCAGGTACAGGTCTACGAAGATGACCCCTGAGACTTCTTCAGGTTTGGGACTGTGAGATTCGGTGACTCTGATACAACATATCTGACCTTCCCCCTAGACCTCATAGCAAACACACAACTGGAAACCAGTCTCTTGGGTTCTGATCTGAAAACCCCCAAATCCCTAAAGTTGACTCTATCTCTTTCCTCCTTTAAAAAAACCCAACAAACACTTACTTAAGGATTTTTGATCAAAAAACTCATTCCATTAAGAGCAGAAAGAGGCTAGACCTAACTGACTGTTTCTTCACTCTGAGCACTTAACTGGAAACCCCATCCCCATGCCTGGTGCTCTGAGAATTTACAGGTTCTATATCCACAGAAGTTCTGATGTTTGTTATTGGTAAATAGTTTTTTGCTTTTCCCCTCTATCTGGGTTATCCTTCTCTGTGGACAGGGATACTTCAGATTAGGGGATCTTTAAGAGAGAAGCTGCATCTGTTTTCTCAGACCAAGGGCTGTCTGGGGGCAGGGGTGTGTCTCCCCTCAGAGCAGGGCCTCCCCTCCCAGGCAATACCTCATCAACAGCATCTCCCAGTCTCAGCAAGATAAGGACATACTGCTGCACATGGTCTGTGAGAGGCTGGCAGAGGATGTGAGGCAGGCCAGCTGCCCCTGACGTCTCCAAGGTCACACTGGTCAGGAATTGCTTCAGTGCCTTCCTCTGGTTCCTCCAAAACTCACTGTCATTCAGTGACCCCAGAAAAGAAATGAACCCCATGGTGAAACCTCTTTTACCCTCCTTTATCCCTCTCTACTCCTAAGTCTCTAGGCGGCAGATTCAGAATCTGAACCCAGCTCCTGAGCCTCCAAATAAAACAGTCTCTCCACTCTATCACACTGTCTCCCATAGAGAAGTATAAATAGGCTTTTTAGTCAATAACTCATTAATGGCTCTAGGTTTAGCTGAGACTAGCTCTAGGGAGCTGTAGCTGTTCAGCCCTGCATTCAATGCCTCTCCCCAGGCCCCCACCCCAACTGGCATATTTCACTTACCTCTTCCTCCTGGTAGCCTTCTGAAAGGTCTGCACCGCCATACAGCTGCTATATATCGCAAAATACCTGCAAGAAACAGTGTTACAAGATGCCTCCATGGAGGACATTAATCCCCTCTCCATCCATGATACCTCAGTCTCCCTGCCCCAGCATCCCACTGGACTTAGGGAAAACAGTCAATTAGTCTATGTATGCTTGTGTTCATCATTCAAGGCCCACAGCCCTGTGGCCCTGAGTAAACACAGATGATATAACACCTCCTGCTTGTCTTTTTCTATTTTCTCTGTTTTTAGTTAATCTCTTTTTCTAATTTTAATCTTTATCTTTAGTTAACTGTTATCTTATCCTCTGTAATATTCCCTCAGCCTTACCTTCCCAGAAGGCTAGGCGTTCCAGAGAACAGGGTCCACAGAGATCTTCTGCATGTCTCTCCCCTCTCAAGACAACCTATCCAGATTCCTCCAGACACCATTTCTAGAACAGCCTTAATTCACACTACTATCCTTCAGGATTCTAGTCACAAGGGCTTTTAACCTAGTCCATGAGCTTTTTTTTAAAGGTATTTTGATAACAGCATTTCAATATAAATAATTTCCTTGGTAATCCTCTGTATTTCATTTTATGCATTTAGAAACATGATTCTGAGAAAGGGCCCATCAGCTTCTCCAGACTGATAAAGTCATTTTGGTAAACAGAGGTTGGGGGAGCAGGGCAGGTCACAAACCCAGACCACACCTGCAAAATGACTCCCCATCCCCAGCACTCACTGCTGGTAGGCCTCCAGGAACAGGTCCGGGCTGTGAAGGAGGTGCAGGGTGTGCAGGCCGACGGTGGCTGGGGAGTTCAGCCTCTGCCTCAGCGATTGGAGGCTGGCATGAGTCAGGTCCCACAGGTGCTGGTACTGCTCACTGAGCTGCAGCAACAGCCGCACGCACTCCTGATCCTTCAAGTTGGAGGGCTCTTCTTGGACAAAGAAAATACCATGTCTAGGTGGCTGCTCGCTTTGGGGAAGACATCCCGGTATGGGTCCTTCCCCAGAACTTTGAGAGGAAGACACAACCAGGTAGACTCCTGTACCTCAGGCAGTCAGGAATGAATGGTGTTTTCTAGGCAAGACAAGGGATGGAGAAAGACTTGGACAGCCATACCTTCTCCTAATCCCTCCGTACACGCATTTGTACACACTCAGATATACGCTAGTATATACATACACACACGCAAACTCACAAAGGGGGGAAGCAGAGATTAGCAGGGATTGCTGATGCTAGTAAAAGCTTAATGACTGGCTCTTTAAAAACAATGAATTTGGTTATTTAATTTCTAATTTGTAAATTAATTTTTTAATTTAAATTAATCTGCATTTCATTTTCTTCATTACTTTCTGAGACAATCAACAAAACAGGAAAACAAGTCCTGGTCTGTAGGCTCTGCTGATTTTAAAGGTGGAGATCCTCACACGGAAAATTTAACAATCAGCTCTTATAAGCAAATCTGAGCTGACCTCGGTACACCCTGGTCCACTTTAGAAAATCTGAATAAAGCCACTCAGCTTTTTAAGAGATATACCTACCGATAGAAAATAAGAGAGATAATTAGAGTTGGGTGGTTTAATGGAGGGGAAGGAAAAGTGGTAAATAGGGGTTAGCCAGAGAAGGGAGGAGACACCCCAAATTATTATTACATAGATAATAATAATATATAATATTACCTTGATATAATACAATATGTAACATGATATTATATTATTATCATATTTGTTGTTGATCGATCATTTCAGTCATGTCCAGTTTTTCATGATCCCATTTTTGGGGATTTTCCTGGCAAAAATACTGAATTATTTGCCATTTCCATCTCCAGCTCATTTTACAGATGAAGAAACTAAGGCAGAGTTAAGTGACATGCCCAGGGTCACACAACTAGTAAGTATCTGAGGCCAGATTTAAACTCAGAAAGATGAGTCTTCCTGACTCGAGGCCCAGTACCTAGCTGCTATGTTATGTTGCTGTATTGTGTTGTGTTGTTTGTGTTGTGTTATGTTATATTATAATAATATTAGCCCTTCATCGGTCTTTCCAGGTTGATTTTCCATTATTGCCTTTTATAAGCTCACTGTTCCATCCAGACATCCCTTTGCTAATCCTGGTAGGATCACAGATAAAGAGCTTCAAGGGACTTCAGAGGTCATCTAGCTCAACTCCTGCATCTGACACTTGAGGAAAGTGAGGTTTAAGTAACTTGCCCAAGGTCACGATGGCAGCCAAGGAGCCAGGTTCCTTCTCAAACCTCTAAGCCTTTTCATAGACGTCTCCCTTTCCTGTAACACACTTCCTTCTCACCTTCGTCTCTTGGAATCCCCTACCTCCTTCAAGGTTAAGCTTAAGTACTGCTTCCAATAGGAAGCCTTTCCTGATGACCCCAGCTCAGAGTGCTTTTCCACTCTGGTGTCCCCAGTGACTCTGGATTCATTTTGTATCTGTCTTGTCTACCTTGCGTTTATACTCACTTGTGTGTATGTTGTTCCCCCAAGTGGCAGGTAAGCTCCTTAAGGGCAGGGCTTTGTATCCTTGGCACCTCAAACAGTATCTGGCACATAATAGGTATTAATAAATCCTGGGCTTTGTTCTTTCCTCACATTTGACTGGTAGGAATGGGCAAGCCCAGAGCAAAGGTGAAGGCAAAAGGAGCGGCTTGGCAGGACTCAGCTGAATTGGGTATTGAGAGGTACGGCCTAGACCAGATTGGCTAATTGCTGTGTGACTTTTGACAAGTCACTGAACCTCTCTGGGCCTCAGGAGCTTGGAGACCGCATATGTCCCAGATACCTCCCAGGGTGATGGTGAAGCTCAAAGGAGCTCTTTGTAAACTGCAAAAGCTCAGGACATATGAAAAGGATGATTAAATATTATAGTTTTTCTTATTAAAAAGAGGCATAAAATAGATCTAGAAAGCAGGTTTGAGTCAGGAAAGCCTGGGTTCGAGTCTCACCTGAGATACAGATTAATTCTGTGACTGAGTCATGGAACGTCGCAGGGCCCCCAGCTACTCTCGAAGACTGGGAGTTGCAAAGCTATTACTTATATGCAGTGGGATTTTCCACCAGAGTTTCTCATACCAAAGAAATCACAGATCCAGAACCCCCCCAAAATTATTATTTATTATTGTAGATCACAACTAATTCTATTCCAAATACACTGTTGATGTCAAGATAACATAGCACATTAGCATTAAAGGAGACCCTCTAGTCCAACCTTGTCCTTTTAGAGAAGAGGAAACCAAGGTTCATGCAGGCCCAATGACATGCAGAGCAAACTAGGGTACACTTTGAACCTCCTGATAACCAGCTCATTGCTCTGTCTGCCTCATCAAACCTCCCTGATGCAGTAATTCAACATTTATTAACTACCTACTGTGTGCAGGGTCCTGTTCTCACTACTGGGAAAGATAACGTTTTAATAATTACTTGCATTTATTTGGAACTTGAAAGTTTAAAAAAGGCTTTTATTTATCTGTATACATGTTTAAACCCCAGGAGGTTTCAGTTGCCTTAAGGGCAGGGACTGTTTTCATATCCCTAGCACCTAGCACAGCGTATTGCACATTGGAGGTACTTAACAAAATGCTTACTAAATTGAACTGAATCATAAAGAGTCTTTGCCACAAAGGCTAGACCCTTTTCATAGATGGGGAAAATGAGATATGAAAAAAAAGAATCAAACATACTCAAAAGAAAAAAAATGACCCTCTGAGGTAGATACTGCAAAGATCATCTTATAAATGAAAAATCAAGACTCTGAGAGCTTTCAGCTCTAAATCTATGACCCTGGAACTTGCCAAAGATCACACTGCTAGTGTTACAATGAGAATCTGAACTCAGACCTCCTGACATGGGGTCAGACATAGTCCTCATCCTTCAGGAGCTTATGTGGAGACAAGATATGAATGTGCCAAGCAGGAGGAAAACTGGGTTCTTGTCCCTTTGGCTTAGCTTTTGTCTTTCAGATGTTTCCCCTCCCAGTCATCTCTATGAGAGATGTAAAAGAATTTTAAAGTGGAGAAGAACTTGGAGGGGAGGAGGTACCAACCCCACCCACATACCTAAGAGCACTTGACAGTTTGTTGGAAAGACAACCAGGAAACTGATACTCACTGGAGAGTCAAGCAATCAAAACTGAAGTGGAGGCTATGAGGAATTTCTATCCCTAAATCAGAATGAGACTTCTGTCAGAGACCCTGTCCTTGGTGATCAGGAACCACTGGTTAAAAGAAATATTCTTAAAACCTCTAAGAGCCATTGAGCTGGACAGGTTCTGTGTTCTGGAAGCCTGGCTCACAGGGCAATGAATCTTCTTTTGGAGAAGGAATGCCTATTATAGCCCAAGACCCGAGAAGTGATAGGGCCTCTTTATGGGGAAAAAAAAAATCAAATGGCTAAGGGATTTTCCCTAGCCTCATGACTGGTTGTGTGAGGCCTCTGCCTTGCCATGTGAGACAAGCAGAAAGTAATAACCTGTTAGGGATTATGCCCCATGCCCAGCTGCCTGGAAGATACTGTACACCTATGTGTTGATTCCAAAGTGTCAGAGATATATTCATCTGCTGCACATGGAATACCCTATGTGCCTTTCCATGAGGCAGCCAGGTGGTACAGTGAATAGAGTATTTGGGCCTGGAGCCACAAAGACATGAATTCAAATTCAGCCTCAGATACTTACTACCTGTTTCACCCAGGGTATGTCACTTAACCTTTGTTTGCCTTGGTTTCCTCAACTATAAAACAGAGATAATAGCAGCACCTAACTTGAAGGATTGTTGTGAGATCAAATGAGATAATATTTTTAAAACATTTAACATAGTGATGGGCACATAGAAAGTGCTCTATGAATGCTTATTGCCTCTTCCTTCCTAGGCATTTCCCTGGTCACAGCTGTTTCCTACATATGTTTATTTTTTGCACTGATGGTTTGCATATTTGTGAAATTGTGTAGCCCAGTTATTTTTTTAATGTTTTATTATGAATATTCTTACTTTGCTATTTTATTAGATGCTTTTATTTTTATTCATTTATGTTCTCTGACTGACTGATAAGAATAAAAACCTCAATGGGGGCTCATGAACTATAATTATAAACCTACAGAATACCTGGAGTCTGGAGAGATCCGCTATGGGGGCTCATGAACTATAAGCATAAACCTACAGAATACCTGGAGTCTGGAGAGATCCGCTATGGGGGCTCATGAACTATAAGTATAAACCTACAGAATACCTGGAGTCTGGAGAGATCCGCTATGGGGGCTCATGAACTATAAGCATAAACCTACAGAATACCTGGAGTCTGGAGAGATCCGCTATGGGGGCTCATGAACTATAAGTATAAACCTACAGAATACCTGGAGTCTGGAGAGATCCGCTATGGGGGCTCATGAACTATAAGCATAAACCTACAGAATACCTGGAGTCTGGAGAGATCCGCTATGGGGGCTCATGAACTGTAAGTATAAACCTACAGAATACCTGGAGTCTGGAGAGATCCGCTATGGGGGCTCATGAACTATAAGTATAAACCTACAGAATACCTGGAGTCTGGAGAGATCCGCTATGGGGGCTCATGAACTATAAGTATAAACCTACAGAATACCTGGAGTCTGAAGAGATCTGCTGAGCAGTGGGGATGTGGGGGTTTAGGGAAAGAGGTACTAACTCAAAGGAGGGCCTCTCACTTCGCTAAAGTTACCTCAGGACACTAAATAAATCTTTTCATTTTTGATTGTACTTTAGCTAGCAACCTGGTATAACTAGATGTTAATCACAAACCCACTAAGTCCTGAAGCGTCAGGGACTTGTTCACTTTTCATTTTTGTATCCTCAAGGCTTAGTCCAGATTCAGGGAGACCTGGATTCAAATCTCACCTCTCATTTTTACTAGTTGTGTGACCCAGGGCAGGCCACATAATCATTCTGTATCTCAAAGAAATCTATAGATTTTCTTTATTAAGTCAGAGATGAGTTGCTATCTGTATTGGTATAGGGAATAACCACACCAGAAGTTTCCATACTGAAAGAAGCACAATCTTTCACCTAGCAGTATATTCCCAGTGCTTTCTACAGTAAGCATTGATTATGAGCTTGTATTTACAGACGTTTCTTCTTCCTTCCAGAATGAAAGCTCTCCTGAAGACAGAAGACATATTTTTTTTGATCATTATATTTTCAGCTCTAAACACAAGGTCCTATGTATAAATAAGTGTAGTAAAAGGAGCACTGGAGTCAGGGAAGATCCGATCTAGTCTCTGGCATCTACTAGTTGTGTGACATTGGCATATTTAACATCTCTATGCCTCGGTTTTCTTACCTGTAATATGGAGTACAATAATATCTGAAAGGATCGTTGTGAGAATCAGATGAGATAATATACTTACTAAAGCAGTTTGCAAACCCTGAATCACTACATGCACCATATGGATGTTATTATTACTTTAAACATCTTTTATCTCATTGCTACAGATGCTTTCTCTCCTACCACAAGCTGCCTCCAAGCCCAGCACTCTCCACTGTGCCACATGATCTTGAACAATTTTGCACAAAGTCAGCAGTTAATAAATATTGGAGTTGAATGGAATTTAAATCACTCAGTAAATGGACCATATAGAGGGACAGTATTTCATTTTGCCTTTGTATCCCCAATGCCTGCACACAGAAGCCACTTAATAAACAGTTATTGATTAACTGATTGAAGAAGGGCTAGGCTAGTAGACCTTGGTTTGAGTCCATGTGGGAACAAGGACCCTGTAGGGAATGGAACACACAGTCAGTTTATCAGGCAGAAGGGCCTAAATGGGACCCTTTCCAATCACTTCCCCTCCCCTTCCTCTTTCTCTGAGGCTCTAACTCACCCGCCAGGAGCAGAGGCTGGAAGACAAGGGTGTTGATGCGGCCAAGTAAGGCCAAGAAAGTTTCTTCCGCTTGTAGTAGTGATGTCTCTTCAGGAGTACACATGGTGTTGGGAGGAGTGTGGCCGGGACTAAGCCCCCAGGCTTCATCAGGGTCCACCTAGTCAAGGACAGACACAATTTCACCAAGGCTCCTTCCAAAACTGCTGCCGAGATCACCAGCCCAGCCCCTACCACCATTGCCAAAAATATCCAGAGAACCAAAGAGAAGCTGCTGATTGGGAATGGCTACACAAAGTGTGGTACATGAACAAAATAGCATCTAACTCTGCCGTAAGAAACAAGTAAAATGATGAATGCTAAGCGGGATGAGAAGATTTACATGAACTGATGCAAAGTGAGGTAAGAGGAGCCAAGGAAACCACAAATACTACGACTCCAACAATGGAAAGGGAAAGAATTATCAGCAAACCACCAAAAGTGAGTGCTCAAAATGACAAAGAGAAAGCATGGCCCTAAAGAAGAGATATAAGAAGACAGTCCCACCCCACTCCTTTTCATGGGTGGGAGGTCCATGAGGGTGGTGTTTGCCTACATTTTCAGACATTTTTGATACAGTGATTGGTTTTGCTGATTTTTTTATGTTTCTTCTTTTTAAATAAAAAATATTATTTGTTACGGGAAAGTTCTCCAAAAGGAAAGAGGGGGAAAATAGTGAATGGTGATTCAGGTAATATAAAAAAAAAATCCAATAGATATCAATAAAATGTACTTTAAAAAAAAAAGAATGAATGTTGCAAAATTACAAAGAACAAGCTTGGCTCTAAACAAGGTACATGAGAAGATACTTCCCCCTACTCCTTTTCCTGATAGAAGAGGGCCCACAGGAAAGCAAGATTACATATAGTCAGATTTTTTTCAATGTATTGATCATTTTTTCTTTTCTTTTTTCCCCCTCTTCTTCCTCTTTTGAAAAGAAAATTCTTTGCTATAAGATATAGCTCTATGGAAACATGGAACAATACATGGTTTGGGTAAAAACAAAAGATAGCAATAAAATTATTCTTCAAAACCAGCATGAGGGATAGGAGTTAAATACTACCAGAATAATTTGAGGGACAGAGTGATGGTCAGACCTGGTTGCTCTCTCTCCACCTCCAAAAACAGAAAGAAAAATTTAAGAGGCTCTTTCAGAGGCCCTTTTCTCTTTCTATATTTTCTCTCTTGAGATCTCATCAGCTTCTATTGGGTACAAATGTCCTATCTATGCAAATGGCCCCTGAACCTATATGTTCAACCTTTGTCTCTCTCCTAAGTTCTGTTCCTCCATGACTAATTAACTGTCTGTTGGACATCTCCAAAAGAATATCACCCCACAGGCAGCTCAAACTCCACATATCCAAAGCAGGACTCATCATATTTCCCCTTAGACCTACGCTTCTCCCTAACTTTCCTATTTCTCTCTAAGTAGTACCTTCCTTTCTGGTATCTGGGGCCAACGCCTAGGAGTCATCCTCAACATTTCATTCTCCCTTTCCAAACAACCCTCAAATTTAACTGTGCCACATCTCTCAAATCTATTTCCTTCTCTCCACTCCCATGGCTGCTACCCTAATCAGGTCCTCATTACCCCTTGCCTTCAATATGCAACAGCTTCCTATGTGATCTCCTTGCCTGCAATCTCTCCCCTTTGTACAACATTCTTTACAGGCTGCCAAAATGATTTCTCAAATCAGGATATAATCAAGTCAATCTCCTATCTCCTTTAAGATAAGATATAAACTCCTCTACACTCCTTCACAATCTATCTTTTTCCAGTTGATTACACATTATTCCCCATCACATGTTCTACTACAGGCAAGCTGGCCTCTAGGTTGTTTTCCTGACCTGACATTCCATTTTCTTTACTTATGACTTTGAAGAGTGTCCGCCCATTTGTGGGATGTTGTCCTTCCCTGGAAGTCTTGGAATCCTCAGGTCCCTTCAAGGGTCAGCTCAAGTGCCACCTTCTACCCCATTCTATTCTGTTGTTCTTGGGTCATTTCAATCATCGGACTCTTTGTGACCCCATTTGGGGTTTTCTTGGCAAAGATACTGGAGTGGTTGGTCATTTCCTTCTCCAGATCATTTTACAGATGAGGAAACTGAGACAAGCAGAGTTAAATGACTAGCCCAGGGTCACAGAGCTAGTAAGTGTCTGAGGCCAGACTTGAACCCTGGAAGATGAGACTTCCTGATACCAGACCTGGCACTCTAGCTGCAACCCAACGACATTGTATTTACTTATCTGTGTAAGTATTGTTTCTTCCCAATAAAATGTAAAGTCCTTGAGGACAGAGATTGTTTTATTTCTGTCTTGATATTCCTGGAGCCAAACACAGTGCCTGGCCCTTAGTAGATACTTAATAAATATTGTATTAATGCCTCCTCCATTCCAGACACTCTACTTTTATTTCTATTTTGGTTAGAAACCTGAGGGTTTTCCCCTCCTTTTTTTTAACTAGGTAAAAAAAAGTCATTCTCTGCCTCATTTCTTACCTAACCTTAAGCACTGAATGGGTGTTACTTCAATCAAACTGAGACCGGTTAAAGACCTTACTTTGAAAAGACCAAGGTCTCCCACTGCATCCTGAGCCATCTCTAGTTGTCCTGATCTCTATCTGGCCACTAGACCCCAGTGGCTCCAGAGGAGAAAGTGAGGCTAGAGACTTTGCACAGTTCTCCCTCACCTAAGTCCAGTTCTCTTGCATGTCATGGCATCACCTCCCCGATGTCATGGTACTCTTCAAGAATGAAGAACGAACAAACAGTAAATACCCACTAAGATCAGTCATTTATTTTTTGGCTGCCATGTCAAACTGTTAATTTACATTGACTTTAAGGTCTGCAAGAGCACCCAAGAGGATGCAAACCCCCAAACTGTCCAGGGAAGGCCCAAGGGGCCAAAGACATGATGGAGGGAGGAAATGGAGGGAGGGATAGAATTTGGAACTCAAAACTTTAAAAAAAATGTTAAAAATAATTTTAACATGTAATTGGGGAAAAAAAATAAAACATTATTGCTAAAAAAAAAAAAAAAAGAAGTTTCTAATCTGGTTGGAGAAACAGAACCACAACATGAGAAACAAGGAGGGAACATCACAAGCCTTGAAGGAGGGCAAAGAAATGTGGAGAGGTAAAAATAAAGGAAAGAAGAGTATGGACCTGGCAGCGAGGGCTGGGCAGATTTCCTGGAACAAAGACCCTATTCCATCCATCCATGTATGCATTCAATACTGAGAAGGGATGGTGGAAGCTAAGAGGGAGGGAGCCAAGGGGTGAGTCATTTTCTGCACTCAAAAACTTGTACTCCCTGCCCCAGCCAGGTCTGAGCAGGTTGGGCAGGTAGGAACTCAGAAGGAAGGTAGGGCACAGAAGGGGCTGTCAGACTAGTTGAGGTTGAGCAATGGTGCCTGGGCTGGGCAGGCCACAGGAAGTAGGGGGTGGGGAGCTAAGAGGAGGCACTATGTCAGAGGCAGTGTGGTCTGCTGTGGAAATTCCAGGTCTGCCATTCATTGAATATTATTGGATTATAGCATCCAAGACCTAGAGTTTGAAAAGACCCAGAGGTTACTCTAGCCCAGTCCCATCTAATTACAAATGAGGAAACTAAGGCCTGTGGAGGTTAAGTGACCCACCCAAGATAGTAAACATCAGAGGCAGAATCTGAACTCAGGTTTTCTGACTCTGAAGCCTGTTTTCTCTCTGCTGTACCATACTAACCTTACAGAACCTATAACCCTAACCTTAAAGAACCCTGGGCAAGACGCCTAACTTTTATGTACCTCTATTATCTAATCTGGGTAAGGGGGATAATACTTACACTGTCCACCTTCTGGGGCTGTTGGGGTGAGGGTTCTTTATAAACTTTATATAAAGATCAGTTCTTATTCTTATTATTAATCATTATTCAAGGGAAACAAGCAGATAATAGAAAATGACAGATTATATAACAAGCAGCCACACCTGTAGGAAGCATTTTACAACAGTGCTTTAAAGTTTACTAGGCATTTTACAAATATTATCTCCAGTAGATGCTATTACTACTCTCTTTTTGTAAATGAGGAAACTGAGTCAGACAGGGGTTAAGTGACTTGCCAAGGTTCACACAGCTAGTCAAACTTGAATTCAGGTCTTCCTGATTCCAGGCATAATGCTCTATTTACTTTGCCACCTAATGTCAGGGATTGTAGAGGAGGCCTGAGAGGGCCCAGCCCTAAAAGGGCTCAGGTCTCCTATTCTAACAGGCAGTAACTGTTTGTGACCTATTGACATTAGAGCTAAAAGGGGCTTTACAGATCCCGAAGACCATACCTTTCATCTTTTGGTATGGAACCCTAATTTAATGGAAGGAACCACAGAGTCAAGAAATCCAGCCTGGACTCTCAGCCCTATAGTTCAGTAGCTGGGTATCTCTGACCTAGTTGTCTGACCTCTCTGCTCTTCCGGTAAATGGGGGAATATTGAACTTTATACAAGCTGGAAGTGCTAAATAATAACGAGCTATTATTTATTGTTAGGTCTTCCTTTCTATAACATTCTGTGCCATACAAAGTGTTTTCCTCCAAATGCTTCTGGGAATCAAATAGAAAGGAAGAGGAAAAGGAATGAGTATTTATCCACACCAGATATTGTGCTAAGTGCTTTACAAAGATCATCCCATGGTATCCTCATAATTTTTACATATCTGTTATTTTTATATGTTTATCCCCCATTTCACAGATGAGAAAAATGAGGCAGACAGAGGTTGAGTGACTCACCAAGGCTCCCACTTTTAGTAAATATCTGAGGCTGGATTCGAACTTTATTCTTCCTGACTCCAGGCCCAGGTCTCTATCTGTTTCACCACTTAGCTTCCTCTAGCAGGTATGCAGTTTCGTGTTGTTGAGTTGTTGCAGTCATGTCTGGCTATTTGTGACTCCATTTGGGATTTTTTTAGGCAAAGATACTAGAGTGTCTCCCATTTTCTTTTCTAGCTCATTTTACAGATGAAAAAACTGAGGTGAACAGGGTGAAGTGACTTGCCCCAGGTCACATAGGTAGTAAGTGTCTGAGGCTGGATTTGAACTCAGGTCCTCCTGACTCCAAGGGCCCATGCTCTATCCATTGTGCCACCTAGGAGGTTTAAGAAGGGCTGTTTTGTTTTTTTTGTTGGGCTGGTGATTTCATCAGTGGAAGGACTTCCCTTCACATAAGCCCACTCCAAGATAGCTTAGTAGTCTTAAAGATGAGCACTGAGGCATCCAGAGAGAAAGGGTCTGGTCCAAGATCATGGAACTATTTGTAGTCAGTGGCAGGACTAAAACTCAGGTCTTCCAGATTCCAAAGTTCAAGGTTCTCAGTTATCATATCCCATATACCATTATCATATACTCTCTTTTTCATAGAAAAGGAAACTGAGTCTCAGAGAAGAGAAATGCTTTGCCCTTGGTCACACAGCACACAAAAAGGCAGACATCATCTCCACCACTCTTTTCAATACAACAGTGAACATCCAGCTCTTTCCCCCTAAACCCTCCTCCTCTCACCTCACCTTTCCTATTACTGTAGAGGAAAACAACCATCCTTCCAGACTCCCAGCCAACCTGGGAGTCATCCTGGACTCCTCACTATCTCTTACTCTCCGTATCCAAGCTAGGACCAAGCTTCTAGATTTCATCTTTGCAGCATTTCTTGAATACTCCACCTTCTCTCCTCTGACACTGAAACCACCCTAGGGCAGGCCTTCCAAGCCTTGATTACTGAAATAGTCTGTTGGTGGATCGGCCCCTCCTCAAGTCTCTCCAAACTCCAATCTATCCTCCATTCAGCTGCTAAAGTGAGTTTCCTAAAGCACAGGGCTGATCCTGTTAGCCCTCTACTCAGTAAACTCCACATAAGGTATATCATACCGTTACCTGCAGGTACTTTGCCCAAAGGAATGTAAATTTTGATCACTGGATCCTTGCAAGATATCTTAGGGTTTACAGCTAGATTTTTTCTTAAGGACCATGCCTTAAACCCAAATCACTCTGGTTCTCATTGGTTGATCAACAATTCAAAGCCCTTCCTACCTTTCCAGTTTCCTTACACCTTACTGCCCACCACATACTCTTCAATCCAGTGACACTGGTCTCCCTGCTGTTCCATGAACAAGATACATCATCTCTTGGCTCTAGGCATTTTCTCTGGCTGTCCCCACATCCTAGAATGCTATCCCTCCTCATTCTGATCCATTAGTTTCTACAAGACTTTCTCAAACCCCTCTTAATTCTAGAGTCTTCCCTCTCTTATTTCCTATCTATAGCATTTATAATTTGTACATATCTGTTTGTGCTCCCCTCTTTGAGGGCAGGGACTATCTGTTGCACGTTTTTGTGTCACCTGTCCTTTTCACAGTGTCTGGCACATAGTAGGCACTTGGTTAATCTTTAATTGATTGACTTCTCTCCCTTAAGGAGTCTTTTCCCACTCTGGATAGAGCCCAAATGAGGCAATCTTCAACCAAAGGCAATAAAGCCCAATACACAGCAGGCTCTTGGGCTATTATTCTACAATATCCATTATTTCCCCTCACAACACGGACCTTGGTCCATCCACGCCCACACAAAACCATGAAAGCATTCAGTGAATATGTATAGACAGTAATGATGGGCTACAGCCCAGAATACCGGATCAGAAGTTGGGAGCTCCAACTATGTGCCCTTGGGCTGGTCCCTTCTCTCTTGGCCTGAGCTAGACTTGATGATTTTTGAGGTCCTTTTTAGCTCCGAAAACTTATGGGCATCTGATCAAAGCAAAGTAACTCAACAGTTAAAATAAATTAAGGGTGCCTACCACTTGAAGAGTGACTAAAGAAATGATGAAGTCACAAGAAATGATGAAAATGAAAGATTCAGAGAAACCAAGGAAGTCAGACTGGAAGTGATAATAAAGGAAGTGAGCAAACTAGGAGAATAACATATTCAAGGGTTACAGTGGAATAAAACAATTCAGGAAGGCAATGACTAAAGGTGACTTCAGAAGAGCAAGCAGGTCTCCCACCTCTTGGCCGAGGGCTACAGAACAAAACTTCTATCCACAGACACAGCTAACGTGTGGATTTGCTCTGGTCGAATGGACTTATCTCTGATGGGGGTAGGGGACTGCGGGGGAGAGTAGGTGATGACAGTATAAAAAGAAAAGAGTATCAAAGAAACATTGAACAATTTATAAAAGAGGGCAAAAGGAAGTTCAGAAATGGATCTAGTGAAGCAGAGAAGTCATAATACTATCGTGTTAAATTTAATATTACTTTAAAAACCTTTATGAAGTAGTTCATTTCATATACATATACTCTTTTCCTGTTCTTTGGATATGCAAATGTTCACATTTGTTGACCTTATTACTCATGTTCAACATTTAAAACAGGAAATAAAAATTTAACAACAAGTAAGAAAAAGTCAGGTCCTGTGTGTATTCGTCCTTCGTTGCCATCAGAGAAATGATGACATGACTGGCACTTGACTGTGTTTTGAGTGAGGGAGGGCTGTGCAGATCACCAGCCTCACTTCTCCTCCAGAGCCATCTGAATCCAGTAACCAGATATTCATCAGGATGACTGGAGGTGACCCAGGATGAGGTAATTGGGGTTAAGTGACTTGCCCAAGGTCACACAGCTAGTGAGTGTCAAGTATCTGAGGTGAGATTTGAACTCAGATCCCCCTGAAGCCTGCACTGGTGCTCTATACACTGTACCACCTAGTTGCCCCTGGTCCTATAGGACCAGGGGATTGGTTGTTGTCCTTTGTGCTCGAAGAGGACTGAAATGACATCACCATGTTAGGGTCCAGGTACCATGCATCCATCTGTGTGGCTGATCAGATCAATTCAAGCTCAGACAGTTCTACCACAGATGGGGCACAAATAATCCATGTGAACGAGAAGAGTGGAGATGTCTCTAGATTTGTGTGTCTTGTTTTTCTTTTGAACTACTGCCATTCTGCTTTACTCATAGAGCACAGTGTCTTCTTTGATGCCCGCATGCCTGCCATGCTGGGCAGTCCTTTGCCAATATCTCCCATGTCCCACAATCAGTTCTAAAGAACAAAGGGTTACAGTCACCTCACCATGTCCAACTGAACTTCAGGGGCAGGAATCCCTTCTCCAACCAGGTTTACCCCTCACTGGAATAAATCTCATCCTGTTCACCCAGGATCATAAAACCCTACTCTGTTAACTATTGAAGGAGACTTAGGTATTCTTAGTCAACTTTTCCCCTCGGAAGAGTCCTTCCAGAATTTTCCCAAATTGGGGACTGTCTCTCCTCAGGTGATCTTGGAGGGGAGGGGCTGTAGTTTTCTTCTCATACTGGGAGCTCTCAGAGATCAATGGTAGCCTCCTACTGTATTTTCCAAGGTTTCCACATATAAACATAGGTTTAAAAAAAAATGACCTTGAAGCTAGGAATCCTAGGGGTGGGGTAGCAGGAATGAATTCCAAGGGTTTGTTTCTGTAACTATTCACAAAGAAGGGGTGAGAGGGGGAGGAGGGGAGGCATGGAGTGTCACCATTCTAGGGCCAAGCCCAGAGCACAGAAATTCCAAGCCCCACCTAGGCTAAAAGGGAGAGGCCAGCAGGAAGGGGAAGAGGGAGGGGTGTAGCTAAGCAGTCCTGAGGGGCCAGGTACTATGTCAGAACTAAACTACCATCTTTCCCATCCAGCTGACACACCTGGGGTGGGGAGGGGACCCATGCCCTCCCCTAGAGAGGCTCAGGCTAGCCTAAGCCTGGGAGAAGCTGGGTGGTCATGTCCCGAAAGCAATTCCCACCACCTTGGAAACAGTTCAAGGTCAGGGTAGGGAAATAAAAGCCAACAGTTGATGTCAGAGATGCTTTTCCCTCAATTTTTACCAGAATTGCATGCCCAGGGCACATTATCCTCAAAGCCCCGTGAAATTAATAGCATTATGGGGGTGCTAAAGAGCTAATGCCACCTTAGGCTACAGTCTTGGGATCATAAGACTTAGCCAAGGTCACCTAGATTCTAAGTGGCAGTCACCATTTGACCCCATGCCTTTCCTGATTTCAAATCCAGGGTTTTCCACTATCAATGGCCCCACCGTCCAATGCAGTGAACATAGTATCTTGGTAATATCTGGTCCAGTTCTGGTCACATTTGTAGGAAGGACAACAAACTGAAATGCACTGAGAAGAAGAGACTAGGATGAGAGCAGATGAAGAGTGGGGAGACAGCATTTAAGCAGTCTTCTATGCGTCGAGGGCTGTGCTGAGCACTTTACAAATACCTCATTTGATTTTCATAACAACCCTGTGAGGCAGGCGCTATTAACATTATCCCCATTTTACAGCTGAGGAAACGAAGGCAAACAGAAGTTAAGTAATTCGCCCAGAGTCAAACAGCTTGTTAGTATCTGAGGCTACATTTGAACTCCAGACCCAGCACTGTGCCACCAGCTGCCTTCTGGGGGTGTGGGCAGTGGCCAGGAAAGGCCTCCTGTAGGTAAAATCTGAGCAGAGCCAAAAATGTGAGTTATTATTAGCAAGGACTGGAGGAAAACCTTCATTTCACAGATTTGGGGAGGGGGGAGGAGAAAGAAAGGATGAAGAGAGCCCCTACTGAATTCAGTTTAGCCTCGCCGGAAGGCAGAGAAATGTACCCAGCGACCCTCTCAACTGAGGAACGGAGAGCAGGATGGAAATGGCAGGGAGGGACTTGGATGGAGAGTTTCACAACTGAGTGAGTTTGGGGACAGCCTTTGACCCTAGGGGTCAGGGACCTGTGGGCATGGCTGCTGGGAGGGAAGTGGTTCCATCCAGGGATAGGCACTTTCCTGTGAACATGAGGCAGAAGCCCAGGTTCAGTAATTCACCTGGGCATGAAGAAACTGGTAGCATTTCTCCCCGATGACACCCTGTCTCCCTCCCTCCCGCCCTGACTTTATTACTGGCATCAATACCGTAGATGCCCTGACTTACGGAAAAGGGAGTCAGCCTAGCAGAGCGGTAGAGGCCCTGCCTGCCTGGATATAGAATAAGTAAGACCTGTTTACAGGCCCAGCCTTGCCACTAACTCATATGGCCTGCGTCCATTCGGTGCCCATCTCTGGGCTTCTTTTTCCTCTTTCATGATGTCCTCTGGCATTCTCTGCTCCACGTCCTACATTCTTTTCTGCCTCTGACATTCTATGCCCCATGCTCTGTCATTCCTTCTTTCAGTGGCATTCTGTGTTCCATGATTTCTTCTAGCTCTGATGCTCAGTAATCTATTTTCTATGATCCGTCTCAGTTCTAACATTCCATGTTCTGAGATTTCAATGGATAATGGACAAGTACAGAAGCACTTTGATGAGTATGAGGCATTCTACAAATATAAAAAGCTATTTTAATGAATGGGCTTGTGCTATGCTATGGGCCAGGATACCTAGGTTCTAAGTCCTGGCTCTGGCTTCACTAGGTCACTCACTAATAGAACCTTGGGCAAGTCATACCACTAGCATGGGCCTGTGTTGAGTTAGTGTAGTACAATGGAAAGCGTGTGGAAGTCAGAAGAAAACTGGGTTTGACTCCAATTTCTGATACTGTGTGAACTTGGGAAAGTTACAAACTACTGAGCCTCAGTTTCCATATCTGTAAAATGGGGATATTGAAACCTGTAATATCTACCTTACCAGGCTGCTGGTAATATCCCCATTTTACAGATTATTTCAACTGAAATAATGTCTATAAAGGCCTTTGCAAACCTCAGAATGGCTCATGAAAATTGACTATTATCATTTTCCTGCAGGTGAAGTGACCATGTGTTCATTTCACAGGAAGGATGTGAAGACATCAAGGTTTCCAAAAGTCTTCAGAAATATGATCTTGTTATCTTTATGACAAGCCTGAGAGATAGATGTCATTATTCTCATTTTATAGAAGAGGAAACTGAGGCAAATGGGTTAAAGGATTTGCCATCAGACAGCTAGTAAGTATCTGAGGCTGAATTTGAACTCACATCTTCCTGACTCCAGATCCAGTGCTCCACCCACCAGGCTACCTAGCCCCCTACTAGTGGAGTGCTTGACAAGGAATAGATTGGGCTACTGTTAAATCTATTACTATTAGATCAGTCACCGTAGACTTGACATGAAGACATTAGATGCTGAGGCTGAGCATCACCCCAAAGCACAGAATCACAAAACATGGAAGTGATGGGGTACTGACTCTAGGAACCCCTTTAATCTGGCTTTTCATGCCCAAATCTGTTACCTTATCTTACCATAGCCCTCCACTGTCTATTACCTCACGATTGCCTTCAGCTGTTTCCCATCCTTTATCACATCAAAATCCTACTGTCTTGGTTCTGAGCTCTAGTCAACCCAATCCTATCAAGATCCTTCTTAGACTCTTCCTGAAGACCCCACATCACCCCAGACTACTCCCAGATCCCACCCACAGTCTGTATATAGGATCTTTTTTGTCTCCATAAAGCTCCGATTCAATCTAGCTGAGATTCAATCTGGGCTGCTTGTCAATACAAGCATCACAAATGGTGAGACTTCTTAAGAGTCAACCCAATATGGCAGATCTTTAATAAACTTTGTTGAGTCGAATTCATTCACCAGGAGTGTTGGTATTTTGGGGTCCCAAGCACCTCAAAACTCAACAGAAGAAGAGGGCTAAAAAGGGTTCTAGAACAAAGAATGTCAGAACAAGGAAAGACTTTAAAGCATAGACTATGGGCCTTGCCACTTGGGCCGCTAGCTGCCCCTAATGTTCCTGGTACCTGATATTTTCTTAGTAAATGTTTGCTGACTTGAGTTTACTCTCTTTGAGGATTTGGTACAGAATCACCTGGTCTGGACAGGTAGGGAAGTTCTTATAGTCAAACCTCAATTTCACTTGAAGCAAATCCCTCTTCCCTGTTTTATCACTTGTTTGACCTCTGGCCTTCCTAGAACTACAAGTAATGGGCTAGCTTGGGATCTGTGCAGAAAAGCTAGGGCATATTTCTTACCTTCAGTGGCCCTTTCTCCAAGATTAAAGACTAGCTGCTAACTGGTGGAATCTGACTCCCTTGGAGCAGGGAGGATGGAAAGAGGTAGGGAAAGGAGTGGGAACTGGAAACAGCACAGGCCTGAAGATAAATTTTAACACTAAGTGTCACTGGGCTAGCCCTTTTCTTGGACCTCATTTTCCTCATCTGAGGAGGATGGACTAGATGTTCATTCTCTGAAGTTTTTTCAAGCTCTAAATTCGATGGTCCTGTGATTTGACCACTCAGACCCTCAGTTTTTCCTTCTGGGAATTGAAGGTAATAATATTTACACTACCTCCCCTCTCAGGACTCATGCAGAAGGCTCTTCACAAACCTTAAAGCATTGCATGAGCTATTATTATATAACTGGGCAACAGTCGTGCTTCATGGGGTGGGGGAAAGTATAATAGGGCCAGTTCCCAGTCTCTCCCCTGCAGCCCTGTCCCCAGTGACAAAAAAAGTTAATGTAGTGACAGAAATTGTTAATACCCAATGGAAGATGGATTGCCACTCCAATATAGGATTGTTGTAATGTTAGAATTTCAGTAAGGTCCTTACCTTCCCACTCCTAGTATATTTACTCTTGATTAGGTGGAGCTGAACCATACCCTAGGTCCCCTCAGGGCTGTTGCCTAGTGGGGAGCCCAGTTCAAGCTGGATCTCAGCTTCCAGTATCCTTGCCCCCCTTCCACTGGGATTCAAGGCATGAAGGGCAAAACAGCCAGGATTGCCAATGGCCATTGGGGTCTCAAGACTAGAACCTGTGACCTCATACTGCCTCCTCCCCTTCTCCTAAAGGTATAAGAAGCTTTGACAGGAATCTTGGGAGTTGGGAAATCCACTGGACATCCCCCGGGCAGAAATAACCAACAGAATCAAACAGAGCAAAGGAGAGAAACTGAGGCCCAGAAAGGTAGTCTGGACCAGGGAAAGAATTCAATTCAATTCAGCATTCACTGCTTTTATTAAGTGCTTCCTATGTGCAGAGCCCCATCCCAGCAGAAGAAAAGAATACAAAAAACAAGAGGCAATCCCAGGAATTTACAATCTAGAAGGCAATCTAGCTAGGTGGTGAGGTAAACGGAGTGCCACACCTTGAATCAGTAAGACAACTTCCTGAGTTCAAATCTGAACTCAGATACTTAACTAGCTGTGCCATCCTAGGTAAATCACTTAATCCTGTTTGCCTCAGTTTCCTCATCTGTAAAATGGCGAAACCACTCTAGTATCTTTGTCAAGAAAACCAGAAGACTGAAAAAACTGAACAGCAAAGGAGAACATACAAGTAAACAGATGATAAGTATAGTTAAGTGTAAGAAAACGAGCCCAAAGAAGCATTAAAATGTAAATTCCTTGAGCTCCAGAAGTTTTGTCTTCGTATCCCTGCACTTTTGATGGAATGAGAGATGAAAATAGGAGGGGCTTTTGGATTTGGGGGTGGAAGGAGAATCTTCCATCATTTTTGTTCCTCTTAGGCCCTTTTCATTTTCTACAGCCTCTGGGCTGAGTAATTTTAGCAATTCTCAGGGGTTCAATTACTGCTCTAGGCAGATGATTCCTAGAACTTTGCTCTCTGCCTTATTCTCTCTCCAGAGCTCCAGTCCCATATCACCACCTGCCTTTCTGAGATTTCAAACTCAAAATATTCCAAAGTAAATCCATTATCTTTTCTCCTAACCTCTCCCCTCTTCTTACATTATTTATTTCTGTGGAAGGCACTACCATCCTTCCAAACAATTAAAATAATAATAACAGCCAGCATTTACATAGTACTCTGCTAAAGCATTTTGCAAAGATTATCTCATTTGAAACTTATAGCAACCCTAGGAGGTGCTATCATTACCCCCATTTTGTAGTTGAGAAACTGGGGCTAAGTGACTTGCCCAAAGTCACACAGCTAATGAATTTCTGAGACCAACTAGGTCTTACTCCAGATCCAATGCTCTATCCACCACACCAACCCTCTGCTCCAGTTTCCAACCTTGGAATTGCTTTCTCCTCTTTTCTTCACTATTGATTATCTAACCTGCTGCGCCCCGCCCCCCTCACACACACACATACAAATACCCATCAGTGACCAAGTCTTCTTGATTCTACCAGACCAATAGCCACCCATACTTTTCCCTCCATTCACAGGGCCACCACCCTCACCTCCTGACTATCACAGCAGACCCCTAATTTTCTTCTCCATGTCCAAACCATCCTCCACACAACTGCCAAAATGATGTCCCTTAAGCGCGTATCTCTGACCACGGCACTCACCAGTGAAGTTGCTTAGGTGGCTGACTATTGACTCTAAAATCATGCACAAACTCTTCTCTTTTCCATCCTAAAGGTCTTCACAGTCTGGCTCCAATCTCTCTCTTCTGACAGATTTCCTCTTATCATGAAACCCATCTTTTACCCATACTGGCCTTTATGCTATTCCCGGACACAATGAAAAGGACTTGGCAACCAGTGAGAAACCAAGGGTGAGAAAAAAGGAAAAATCAGGGATGACTGAGAAGGTCCAAGCCTAGGTTACCAGGAAGCCTGGAAGTCCAAATGAAAGTCTAACCCAAAGCTCTGGGAAATGATGCCTTAAGGGCATCTTTTTAAATTGAATCTAAATGGTCAACACTTTCTCCTCTTAAGCCTAGCCAACCACAAAGCAATAGATCAAGCTCTGGCTTATGTGATTTGCTCATTTCTGAGGTTTAAATGCTCAATCTGAGCCTTTGATATAACTGACTTGGTCCAACTGGCTCCAATGCCCCTCTGGATGGGGCAATAGAACCTCAATAGAAATAGGGAAATTTCAGAAAAGAGCATATTTAGGGAAGATAAGTGGGAGCTCCTTAAGAGCAGGGATTCCCCCACCCCCTTCCCTTTCTTTGTAATGTCCATCATTTAGCACAGTGCCAGGCACACACTCCTGTTGCTGTACTTTTCAGTCAGGGCCAACTCCTTGTGACCCCATTTGGGGTCTGGTTGGCAGTGATGCTAGAGTGGTTTGCCATTTCCTTCTGAAGCTCATTTTACAGATGAGGAAACTGAGACAAACAAGGTGAAGTGCCCAGGGTCTCAAAGCTAGTAAGTGTCTGAGACCAGATGAGTCTTCTTGACTCCAGGACCACCAGAATCCTATCCACTGCCCCACCTGGGACATAGTGAGCAATTAGTAAATCCTTAGTTGACTGAATGATGAGTTTAAGGTGCTAATAGTAAGTTTTCTCTTTTCTTTGTATCTCCAGCACTTAGCAGAATGCCTGGCACATAGTAAGAGCTTAATCAATGTGTGTTGATTGATTGGTGGAGACTCCAAGAGAAAATATTAAGCTAATTATTTAAGAAGTAAGTCTGGAGTTCAGGGGACTGATTGGGTTTGAATATATTATTTTGTAAATTATCTGCATAAAGGTGCTATATGAAGCTGTTGCCAAGAGTATGTGGAAAGAAAAAAAGAGGTCTGAGGATAAAAACTTGGGGGACGTCCATACTTAGGGGGGAAAAAGAAAATGAGGAATCAATGAATAATCAGGTAGATGGTGTAGCGAAGAAAGTTTGAATCCTGCCCTAGTCTCTCGCCACTTACCACTTACAAGCTGGGTAACTCTGGGCAAGCCATTTGACCATAATCCTCAATTTCCTTATCTGTAAAATGGGGATAATAGTACCTACCTCGCAGGGTGGTGATGCGGTTCAAATGAGATAACATCTGTAAAGTTCTATATTAACGTTAGTTATTATTAAAGGCATAGCGTCACTGTAGCCATGGGAATAAAGCTTACCAGGAGGAAAATTACCAAGGGAGACAGCCTGATGTAATAAAAGGACACTGCACTTGAGTCAAGGAGACTTGCATATGAACCCTGGAAACTAGCTCTGAGATTCTCTGATATTTAGCTTCCCCATCTGCAAAATGGTGATAACACTTGACAATATTATGGGGTTCTGTGAAGAAAGTGTTTTGTAAAAACTTGACGTTTTATCATTAGAGCCAGAGCTTTGAATGCCGCAATGGAGAATATGTTTTATGTAAGAGAGTTACAGAAGGTTATTGAGAAGCGGAGTGATTCTTGTGCTTAAGATGATTTTTGGGACCACTCTGGCAGAGGCTGAACTAAAAAGGGGACCAGGGAGAGAATGGATGAAGGCAAAGGGAGGCTTGGACGCATGGAAGACGGGAGGTCAGGTAGCTCACTTCAGATGGCTTTAATATTCTCAATAAAATTGAAGACAAGGTCAAAGGAAGGAGGGAAGCAGCGTTGGGGGCTTGAAGAGGGCATGAAAGGTTTGCCACACTTTCGACCCCGCTGAAGTTAGATAGCACGGGTTTATGGTCATCCCAGTCAGCAGTTTCCTGACTTCCTCCAGGGCTCGGACAGGAGATGAGCGGTGGGATGGCCTTGGGTGGTGCACCAGCCGAGCAGCAGAGACCGACCCCAGAGGTGCAGGACTCAGGGGTGCGGGTGGGGGATGAGCATCGCAGCAGGGAGGGGACAGGGGAGAGATTGGATGAGGGGGAGCTCCCCAGATGTTGGAGCTAGCCCAGGAGGAGGCCGGAGGGCAAGGTGACTGACGGCAGCAAGCACCTAGGCTCTGTCCGGGTACCGCTCCACAACTGAGAGCCTAGCAGGGGCACCCCACCTCCGCCGGCCCCCTCCACAAGCGGCTCCCCTGGCATCACTCTCTCCCACCCTCGCTCCCTCCCGGGTAGCATCCCCTGCTCGCCTCCCACCTGCCTCGACTTTGACCTGTTCTCTGGCAACGTCCCACTCCTGCCTGTCGCATCCACGTTCCGTCCCCGGGGCTGTCCTTCACTGCGCCTGCCAGAGACAGCCCCCTTGTCCTCCTCATCCACGATCTGTCCCCCTACCAGTGTCCCACCTGGCCTGCCCTGCCCTACCTCCCCGTCCCCTGGCAGCGTCGCCCCTCCCTAAGACCGGCCCCCTGACTGCGCCCCCCACCTGCCCTGCCCTGCCTCCCTGGCACCGGGTGGCAGGGGTCCCGCCCCGGTGGCTCTCAGGTCCCGGCAGCGACCCTCTCCTGCTCCGCTCCGGGGAGCCTTTGCCTCCTTACCTGTGCGCTGAGATCTCGTAGGGGCCGCGCCCCAGCGCCCGGCTTCCCTGGACAGGGCTGGGGACCCTCGGCGTTCCTGTCTCTCGGTCTGGGGCCACCAGCCGCCAGGCCTGAGGGAGAAGGCCAGGGGGCCGGGCTGAGCCGCCTCACCCCACCCTCTCTCCTCCCCGCTGCCGGGGGAGGAGCCCGCCCTGCCCCTTGGCACCCTCCCAGGAACGGGGAAAGCACCCGAAGGCTAACCCCTAAATGCCCGCCCCGCGAGCGGCCGCACTCTGAGTGCGGTGTGCCCTTCCCTCCATCTCCCTTTGCTCCCCCATCCTTTCCCCGCCCTGTCTCTAGTCCCCGACCCAAACAGCGCCTCTGCCCGTTCTTCCCTCTCTGCCGCGGTCTCTCCGCGCAGACCCCTCTGCTGGGTCTTCCTTTCCCCCATCACTTCCCCCTTGGGCTCGCTCATCTTCCCCGGCTGTCCAGCTGGCTCTAACCCTAGCCCCTCCGTCTCTGCCCCCAGCTGCTCTCCCCTCCTGTCAGCCTGTCTCCCTCCCTGCGCCTTCCACCCATTCCTTGGTCTTTCCCCACATACTCTCGGAGCCAGCGAACCCCTCACCTGCGATCACCTGAGCCCCTCCACGATAACCCGGGAGCCCTACCCTGCTAAGGCTCTGTCCTCAGTCCTCCCATCTGTGGTTCCTAAACCTGCCCCCTTGTCTGTACCTCGTGCCTATAACTTCTCTGCTGAATCCCACAGAGAGAAGCCCTGGCACGCACCAGATCCTGGACCTTCCCGTCCCCTGCCTGGCGCCTACCCCATGTTCTTTTATTCAGTGAAGAGTCAAGTCACATATAAAAAAGGGTCTCATTTCTGTGCCAACGGGCAGCGATGTGGGAGCTAAATTAGAAAGTGAGAATGTTTCCAAGCTTGAGGGATAAAAGGAAGCTAGAAACTCTGGGACTGCTGGCCAAGAAAGAGCTGGAACTACTGAGTTTGTCTACTGTGGCTGGATGGACAGAACATGAAGCCCGGGCCATTTCCCAGGGATTACTGCTCCTTCTAGGGAATTGATCCAGAGGGATCTGACCTTTAGCATAAGGGCTTTCCTTTCCCACTCCTAACCTAACTCTTCTGAGGCCCTGAGACTCCTGACCTCCTTGGCCCAGGAGCTTGCTTGTCTACGCAGACTCAGAGAGCTGTTGCATACACTCTCTACCCTTCCCCTTCATTTGCTGCTGCCATGGGTAAATAGACACCAGAGGCTGGCACCTGCTCTTTCTTTCCTTTCTTCTCACTGTCTACCACATACTCTGTCCCACCAAAAAAAAAAAAAAAAAGCATGGGGGGGCGGTTCTATTCACAGGCAGAATCAGAAATAATGCATCTGGGAAAAGTCACTTGTATAAAAGCAATCCAAGAAGGGGAAAACTAAATGGGGCCTAAATTTAATATGATAAATAAGTGAGCATACCTTGTACTGCCTGAACAGGTAATATCTCATGCGTATATGAATCACTGTTTGTTTTAAAACAATGCAGATGCTGTGGTGATGTATAATATAGAAACAATATTAAGACATTACCAAATACATAGTAGCTTTTGCCATCATGTATTTTTTTTAATCAGTGAATATAGATAGTATAACAGCTATCAGAAAAGTTTTAAATATTAAAGAGAAGTTCTCCCACTCAGTGAAACTGAGGCATTTTCTTATTCTGTCCAGCTCCAGTTCCTTGGGCCTAGCTTAGCATATGATTCTCACCAGGCTGTGAGCGCTTGCTCCCCTTTCGATGTTCAAAGATAAGCCTGACCATGAGCTTGTGTGGCTAGGCGGTAGAGCAGATGGAGTCCAGAAGACTGGAGTTCAAACCCAACCTCTGACACTAGCTATGTGACATTGTGTAAGTTACTTAACCGCTGCTTGCCTCAGTTTCCTTATCTGTAAAATGGGAAAGTTATTGTACTTACCTTCCTCCCAGGGCTGTTGTGAGAATGAAATGAGATAACAACTGTAAAGAACTTAGCACATAGTGAGTGCTCTATAAATGTTACCTATTGATAGGTGATGCCATAGAGCGCAGTGTGCTGGGCTTGGAATCAAGCAGACTCATCTTCCTGAGTTCAAACCCAGCCTCAGACACTAGCTGTATAACCTTGGACAAGTCACTTAACCCTGTTTACCTCAGCTCCTCATCTATAAAATGGGCTGGAGAAAGGATTGGCAAACTGGTCTGGTATCTTTGCCAAGAAAACCCCAAATGGGGTCATGGAAGTCAGACTTTCATGACTGAAACAACTCAGGAACAACAACATTATGAGCTATCATTATCTGGTTGGCTCTCAAGGAAGAAAAGTTTCTGACAAATAAAGATGTCTTAGTCCACCAAGCAAGCACCTTATTGGTCCAAAGATAGAACGTATGTCCCCCACCCCCACCCTCAATATAGTTTGTTTATAACCCAAGTGCAGCCTAAATTATAAGGATGAAAAAAGCTAGGAGACTACAAATGAGCAAAAGAATTAGTTTGAATTCAAACCTACTTACTGGCTACTCTCCAAATGTCATCTGCCACCACCTTGCACAGGTTATCGATATCCTTGCACAGCTAGAAGGCACTCCCTCCTCACCTCTTTTTCTTAGAATTCCATGTTCAAGTAAACCTCCTAGAAAAAAAAAATGCATATATTTCCCCCAGAAATGACATTGAATTTATTTATCTACTCACAAGTTGTACATTCCTGGTAGAATGGACTGTCCTGCAGGGCAGAGAGAACTGCTTTCATTTGGTTTTTGTATTTTCAGTGTTTAAGGACAAGGTCTTGAAACAATAAATGCTTTCTGAGTTGAAATGAGAAGTAGAAAGTGACTATATGGCATATATAGACTATGGCCCTAAAAATGAATTCTCTTTGAAAAGAAAAGAAGAAAACAGAAGTATTTAGTGAAAACTTTTTCTTAAAAACATAATTGGCTCTTTCAAAGGATAAGATTAAATAGTTCTCAAAAGAAGAATTGCAGATTATTAACAGCCACATGAAAGAATGTTCCAAATCTCTAATAATAAGGAAAATTCAACTCAAAATAACTCTGAGCTTTTACCTCATACCCTACAAACAGAAAAAGATGATAAAAAATGGGAATAAAAAATGGAGGTGTTGTGGGAAGGTAAGAACACTGGTACATTGTTGGTGGATCAGGGTTATTTATTATATGCAAAGCTTCTGCTAAGTGCTAGTGCTACCTTGGAAAACCTGTGGTTGAACTGGGTCACATGCTAACAATCTTAGTTGTCTTCATGCTCCTGGGCTCTCTGTCCTAGGTCCTGGTGCTACAGAATATAAATATCCTTCCTTAAGGTCAACCAAACCTAACCTGCAGGAGGCTTGGCTACAGGACCAAGTGTCCAGGGACTCAGGCCACAAATGTTCCTTTGCTTGCTGTCCTGGAAAAAGGACTCACGAGACAGGGCCCCAGAGTGGTTTGGCTGTTAGTTCAAGCCTGGGCACACTGGGTTAAGCATTAATTAAAAAGGCTTTTCCATGGGAGGGTCAGAGTCCTTTGGAAGGGCTGTCTTCACTTAGTTTGTTTGCCTGACCCAGCTGCCAAAAGAGGTTATATGACCATACAACCCTTGAACAAAGGGTCTTGTTGTCCTCCTTCTCCTGCCTCATCCCCTCCCCCTGCTCATTCCAGCTACTTGGCCTCCCCAGAGCACTCTCCCCCTATTCTCTGCCCCCCCCACCCTAATCTTACTGAACAAAAGCCCAATCAGGCCTTTTGCCAGGCTGGGGGTACCAGGGATCCAGAGCATGCCAGAGCTGGAAGGGACCTTAAAGATCATTTAATCTCACCCCTTCATTTTATAGAGGAAGCAACTGAGTCCCAAAATGGGTAGCAATGTACCCAGGGATCTGATAACTGTAATACTTACAACATACATTATTTTACTACAGCCCTACAGGGTGCATAATTATTGTCTCCATTTTATAGATGAGGAAACTGAGGCTTGGTGAACATATCACCAGTTAGGAAGTATGTATTAAACATTTATTACATTAAACTAGACACCTGTGTGTAGCAACTTATTAGTGTTTGAGGTTTCCTGTCTAATGTGCATCCCTTAGGTCTCTCGGTCATAGAATGTCAGAGTTGGAATGGACCGTACAATATAGATTGTAGACAAATAAATCTGAAAGACTTAGGAATTCTGATAAACACAGTGACTAACCAGAGAACCCATGATGCAACATGCTTCCTGTCTTCTGACAGTAAAGTGATGGATTCAGGGTAGAGATAGTTATGAATTTTTATTTTTACATGACCAATGCAAGAATTTGTTTTCCCTGACAGTGCGTATTTGTTACAAGGGTTTTATTTTTCTTACTTTCATTGTTTCAACAAATGGGCAGATGGGAGGGAGAGAAAATATTTATTGTTAATTAACTAAAAAATTAAATTAAAAAAGTATAAAGAATGTCAGAGTGAAGAGGCACCTTAACACAGAGAACATGCGCTATCAGAGCTGGAAAGAGGGTAGGATGAGATCAGAGATCTTGAGCTGACTGGAGACTTCAGAAGAGAGAATATGAGAGTGGTAAGTGTGTAAAAAGAGCATCTAATCCAATTTTCCCTACCTTATACCATCTCCACGTACTCATTTTATAAAAGAGGAAATTGAGACCAAGAGACAGGGAGGAATTTTTCTAAGAATGTGAGAACATTACATTTCAGAGACCTTAGAATTCATGGAGCTCCTTTTCATTTTAATCAACCTAGAACTCAGCATTAACACTGACTAATCCACAGAGCAGATAATCCAAAAGGCAGTGTTGTTTACCTCTGTTCCGTCTTCCCATGGAGCAGGGAGCCAGGTTTGAGGGTGGGGTAGATGGAAACTTTCCCAGAAGCAGAACAAGGGTGCATGGCTTGAGCAGGAAGGGAGAATTGTTTAGTGTTTCCTTTCTAAAGCTTAGGAAAAGTACGAGGCAAATGGATCAACCCCCTTCCCCAAGGAGCCTGGCTTCCTGTCAGCCAAAGCCTTACTTGTGGCTCCTGGGTTGGGGGGCTGGGGATATGGAGGAAGAGGTGTGGATCAGAGGGGTGACTCAAGAGATGGAATGGTCAAGTGGTCAGAGTGTGGGATTTTAGGCCAAGTGTTCAGGTTTCAACCCTTGAAACAATCGTCCTATGACACTGGACAAATCACTGCCCCCTTACGCCATGTGAAAAATTGTGCTAATAATGAATGGATGAGAAAGGGCTTTGGAAAGCCCAGAGGCATTGTGATATAATAGAAAGAACATAGGACCTGAGTCAGAGGACCTGGGTTCAACCTTCTTGGTTGCAATATTTACTAATAGAGGGATATCTCAGACTCACCATATCCACAACCGAATTCATTATTATCATTTCCCCCAAACTTGCTTGTATTCTGAACTTCCCTATACCTGTTGAGAATACAGTCTTCTGAATGCCCGGATTCTCCTCTTCAGAGTCAACTTCAACTCTCCAATTTCCCTCATCTCATGAATATAATCAGTTGCCAAATATTGTCCATTCTACCCCCACAACATCTCAAATATATCTTTGATATGCTTTTCTCTAGATTTCCTTAACATTTTTCTCCTCTAGTTCTCCTTCCCATCAGGCCTCTCCTCAGTCTTCTTTGCTGGACCTTCACCATGCCTGCTGACCATGGGTGTCCCCAAGGCTCTGCCCTGGGCCATCGTCTCTTCTCCCTCTCTATTATTTGGCTCAGTGATTTCATTCTGAATCCCATGGATTCAATTGTCATCTTCATGCAGATTTTTCTCAGATCTCTTTATCCAGTCCTAACCTCTTTCTTGACCATTGATCTAATAATTCCAACTGTCTACTGGACATTTCAATTGAGATGTCCTATAGACATCCTAAATGCCTTATTTCCAAAACTGAACTAAGTATCTTTCCAGCTTCCCTTTTCCTAACTTCTCTATTATTGTTAAGGGTACCACCATCCTCTCAGTTAACCAGCTGCAACCTAAATGTTCCCTCAGAGTCTTCTCTTCTTGAGGTTATACATTCCCAATTCTTTTAATGGAACAGTCTGCCTTGAACAGTAGTGAAGTCCTCATCACTGGAAATGTCCAAGCAGAAGCTAGAAAACCACTTGTCAAGGCTGTTATAGGCAAGATTCCAGCACTGGTTGTAAGGTTGGACTATTCCACCCCTGAAGTCTCTTCCAGTTCTGAGATCCTATGATATAACTGCCTAAGGTTACAGAAAATGTTAACAACTGGACTAGGACTAGAACTCAGGTCTTCTAGCCCCCATTCCTCCAAAGACCCTCACCTCTTCCCCCTTTCCTCCTCCAACTCCACACAAATAAATGCAATGTGGATTACCGGTTGACACCAATCCATATTGGATTCAACTAATGTTTGAGTAAACTAATAATCCAGGGTCCTCTACAACCTGCCAAAATTTTTCACTGTGTGGTTGGAGTGGTTATGGATCTCATCCAGGAAGCTCTGCATTGTTCCAAGTTATGGTGCAACATATATAGGGAATCCCTCTTTGACTTGGACTCAGCACTGGATCTTCTTCCCAGAGGGGTAAACAGTTTTGACAAGCATGTGACTCTCTCTTTTATGGCTTGTGGCATACCAATGATCACTGGATTGTCAAGCAAGGTTATCTCTGTTGTGGCAACTCTCAAGGAATCTTGGGTAATTTTAATATGCACATGGGAGACCTGTGGGAGGAGAGCTTTTCAGGTGTCTTTTACTCTACCAAATAAAGTCTTTTTTTTGTAAATCAAGAAAAAGTAAACCCCGTGGGGTCCTATGTTCTCTGTACCTCATAGTTAACTGGGAGATTGTTGAGATGGTAGTTCACTGTGCAGTATTGCTCTTATAAGTCTGCTTGTTTCCTTCTAAGACCCTCATCTAGGATGCTTTCAATACAGCCCATAGAAAAGATGAGAAAGCAGGCATATAGGTCAGTAGCTTATGATCTCAGCCACCTATTTGTGGTAATGATAAAGCCCAAGATTTTTGTCACAGGCATAGTATCTGCACCTCCTTCACTGCCTCCTATGATGGAAGTCCTTCAATACCGGAAGTGTACTAGAACTTGAGAAATTATTAAATTTTCAGAAAACTACATGCTATAAATCAGGGCTTGATTTATGGTTTTGTTAATGGTCTCTAGACTTAAGAATGTGTTAAAAAGTCAGATTGGACTTCAAAGTGTGTGTGTGCATACACCTCCACCCCAAGTCTGGTTGTTAAAACATTTACAGGCACACTCCTGGATTGCTCTGTAATCATTGCTTGAGCTCAGTAGGAGTGGAGGGGAAGGTTTGGAGAGTGAAGTCATAGGTAGAATGGAAGTCTGCTGACTGAAGGCTAATTAATAGTATTTATTATTAGTATTTATGTAGCACTTTCAGGCTTGCAAAGTGCTCTACATCCTTTTTCTCACCTGAGTCTCACAATGCCTGTGCCTAATAACCTCACACTGATGTCCCTCATAACAAGAAATATCATCTCTGTCCTTTTGGTCTAATTTAGCTAGTTTTTTTTTCATTCTTGTTCACTTTAAATGCTATATCTGCAATCTCAATAAGTACATTTAGGGCTATGATGATAGAGTTGAAGTGTGGGGGCTGCAGTGGGTGTGCTGGAACTGGGATTTCATGAAAGGCGATTGTTACATTTTCAATGTCAATCAATGAACATTTATTGAGTGCCTACTGTGTGCTAGGCACTGTATTAAGCACTGGGGATACAAAAAGAGGCAAAAGAGACTCCCTGCCCTCAAAGAGCTCACAATGTAATGGGGGACTGTGCAAACAAATATGTATAAACTATATCCAGGATACATAGGAAATAATTCAGAAAAGGAAGGCTCTAGAATTAAGAGGGGTTGAGAAAGGCTTCCTGTACAAACCAATTGGTAGAGATGAGAAGAGAGAGAGTTCCAGGCTTGGGAGACAGCCAGAGAAAATGCCAGTTTCTTATTCATGGAACAGTAAGGTATAAAAAGACTGGAAAGGTAGAAGGTGTCTAGATTATGAAGGACTTTGAATGCCAAACAACATTTTGCATTGTTCCTAAGGCAATAGAGAGTCATTAGAGTTTACTGAGTTGGGGGAGGTGACGTGGTCAGATTTGTGTTTTTAAAAAATCACTTTGGCAGCTGAATGGAGGATAGATTGGAGTGGGGAGAGACTTGAGGCAGGTGGCTCCACCAGCAGGCTGTTGCAATCATCCAGACGTGAGGTGATAAGAATTTGTACCAGAACAGTGGTGGCATCTGAGGAGACAGCTGGGTGCAGGAGAGATTTTGCAAAGATGAAATCTAGAGGCCTTGGAAATAGATTGGATAGGGAGTGTAAAATATAGTGAGGAGTTAAGGATGACACACCCAGACTGAGGGCTTGGGGAAGTGGGAGGATGGTGCTGCCCTATACAGTCATAAGGAAGTCTGGAGTGGGGAGGGTTTGGGGGAAAGATTAAGAGTTCACTTTTGGACTTGAGTTTAAGTTGTCTATTGGACATCTACTTCAGGGTGTCTAGAGGCAGTTAGAGACATGAGATTGGAGGTCTGTAGAGAGATTGGGGCAGAAGATAGAGATTTGAGAATCATCAGTGTAGAGACGGTAATTAAATGTATGGGAGCTAATGAAGTCGCCAAGTAAATTATAAGGAGGGAGAAGAGAAGAGATCACAGGACAGAATGCTGTGGGCAAGCTAAGGTTAGAGGGCATGGTCTGGAAGGGAGTCCAGTGAAGAAGATGGAGGGGTAGCGCTCACATGAGTAGGAAGAGAACCAGGAAAGAGTAGTGAGTATCCTGAAAATCTAGAGAGAACGGGGAAAGAGGAGGAGAACAACGGGGTGGTCAAGCACGTAGGAGTTTGGAAAGCAGCAATAACCACAAACCAGGCTTAATTTACTGTTTTCTTGATGGTTCAGACTTAAAAAAACTGATGGAAAAATGTGAGAAAGGCAGATTAAACTTAAAAGTAGTACTTTTTTTAAGAGAAAAAGAAAGAGAGAGAGAGAGAGAGAGAGAGAGAGAGAGAGAGAGAGAGAGAGAGAGAGAGAGAGAGAGAAAGAAGGAGACAGAGGGAGAACTCCAGATCTCACCCAACAAGAAGTTTGCCAAAGTCTGTAGCATGGTAAGCTGAGGTTAGGGAAATGATGGCGGCAGCAGGCTCTTCTCACATTGACTTCTTCCCTAAGTCTCTTTCTCCTTTCATGACCTGAGGAGATAATGTGGCAACAAATATCTCACTTGAACTAGAAGTCAGAAAAGCCCAAAGAGACTGAAGAGAGAGGATCTCCCTCCCTCCCTCCCCCCTCCTTTCTATCTCCCTCCCTCCCTCCCCCCTCCTTTCTCTCTCTCTCTCTCTCTCTCTCTCTCTCTCTCTCTCTCTCTCTCTCTCTCTCTCTCTCTCTCTCTCTCTCCTTTGAGTTGTATTACCTTGATCCCAATGAGGGAACTCCTTCAATCTGCATTGTCTGTTATATATTCTCCTATGTATATTTTCTCTGATTTCAGTTTTGCTATCTCCTTGCATGAAAGGTTTCTTTGTTCTTTGGTGTGTGTGTTCATTGTGGAACTGGTGTTGGGTGCAAAGAGTCAAGCTTTGGGTAGAAAACTTGGGGTCCTCCTTTTCTCATTAGGGAAACAGCAGTTAAGAGCTCAATTTGAACTTGAAAATTGTACCCCCTAGACTTGCAATATTTAAGGGAGTGGAGAGATATAATTCTAGCCTGGTACCCCTCTCTCTGAGGAGAGCAACCGAGCTTCTAGCCACAAACTACTGCTTCCCTTCTTGGGAGGAATTAAAGTCTCCTTTGGAGAAGGGTGGTGGATGGGAGGAGATGCTAGAAATGTGTCTATGCCTGCCTCCCTTCCAGTCAAATAGAGACACCTTATGCTACATGGGGGGGGTCAGCCTTGCTACATATGCATGTACTTATTTAGGCAAACACTGCAAATGGAGAGTTAATTGGGCCCTGGATTGAACAAAAAGGAGAGAATAGGTCAGATTGTCCTTGGGAAACTGCATAGTTCTTTAATGACTCCCCCCACCCAAATTCTCCCTGAAACAAGGCCCATTTTTAAAAATCACCAATATTATAATATTGTAATGCCATTACTGTAAATTACAAAATACCACAGCCCCCAAATAATTGAAAATGATCGTTACCTAGTGGGCAACGATAAGTATCAAAGTAAGCATGAACATAAGGTGATAGATTCAGAGCTCAAAGGGAATTAAAGGCCACCAAGTCTAACTACTTCATGTTACAGATGAAGAAACTGAGGCACGGCGAGGTCAAGTTATTTTCTCAGGTTCATACAGATAGGAAGAGTCTTGGGGGAGGGGGATTGGAAGACAGGCCTTTCTGACACCAAGTCTGGAGCTCTGTTCACTATTCCCTCCCTTCACCCCTTCAGGCTTTAACACATTACAAACAAGGAATTATGAAGGAAAACTGGATTTAAAAAGGTCCTCAAAAGTGGATGAATGAAAAAGAAAATGTGCTGATCTCATGGCCAGACCTTCAGATTACTGATGGGCACACCTGAGTTCTGTGTCTCCCCGTTCCTGGTCATCCTTCTCTCATCTGCCAGTGCTCTTCCTAAAATGTGTGTCTGACCTTGTTATTCACCCACTTAAGAAACTCTATCCTGCTTCCTGGTACCTTGAGGGTCAAATATAAAATTCTCTACTTGGTATTCAAAGCCTATAATAACCTCCTCTCCTACTTCCCACACATACTCAGAAATCCAAGGACTTTGGCATCCCTGGTGTTCTGAACATGGTACTCCCATCTCCAACTCTGAGCATTTTCACTGGCTGCAATTCTCTCCTTTCTCGTCCCCTCTCTCTCGTTTCTCTGGCCTCCTTCAAGACTCAGCTCAAATCCTGCCTTCTGCAGGAGGTTTTCCCTCATTTCACTTCTAATATACTGTGTATATTGTGTATGTTCAGAGTTGCTTGAATGTTGTCTCTCCCATTGGAATGTGTGCTCCTTGAGAGCAGGGGCCAGTGTTTTTGCCCTTTTTTTGTATCTTCATTGCTTAGCACAATGCTGGTCGCATGAGTTCTTGCTGACTGTGCTTTATTGGGATTCTTATGATTGTTGAGGAAAAATGAAAAGAGCTCCCAACATGAACCTCCATGGCAACCTCATGGGTGGATATGGACCAGAGTGATAAAGGATGGGCTCTACTCTGCCCTATTGGAGGGAACACCTATAACAATGAGATCGTAGATCCACTTGGAAATTTCATGGCTCTTTTAATGATCCGAAAATTCTCCCTGTAACAAGGCACATTTTAAAAAATCACCAATATTCTACTACTGTAGTGTGATTACAGTAAGTCGCAGAACCTTTCCATCAACTTTCTGTTAGATGATAGATGTCATTCTTAATCACTGGCCCTCTGGAACCACTGGCATCACTGAATTTATCAGAATTTTAAACTCTTTCAAAATTGTTTATTTTAATAATGTTATTTTAATGTAAATTGTCTTCTCCACTCAATATCAGTTCATCCAGGTCTTCCCAGGTTTTCCTAAAACTGTTCTCATCATTTCTCATAGCATTATAGTATTGTTATATTCATATACCATAATTTGTTCAGCTGTTCCTCACTTGATGAATATCTCCTTTGTTTCTATTCTTTTTATTTTTGCGCATATCATCCCTTTTCTTCTTTTCTTGAGTACTTTGTATTGTAAGCCTATTAGAAGTGTAGCTGAGTCTAAGGGTATATAGACAGTTTAATAACTTTTGGGGCATAGTTCCAAATCGCTTTTCATACTGGCTGGATCAATTCCTAGCTCTACCAACACTGCAACAGCCCTTCCAACATTTGTCATTTTCTTTCTGAATCAGCTTTGTCAATCTGACAAATGGGAGGTGGAATCTCAGAGTTACTTTAATGTGCATTTTTCTAATTATTAGTGATTTGGAGAATTTTTAAATATGGTTATAGAGAACTTGAATTTCTTCATTTGAAAACTACCTGTTCATGTCTTTTGTCCATTTATCAGTTGGTGAATGGCTCTTGTTCTTATAAATTTGAATCAGTTCTTTATATCTTAGAAACAACCTCTTTATTAGAGAAACTTGCTGCCAAGATTTTTCTGCAGTTATATATTTCCCTTCTAATCTTAGCTGAATTAAATTTGTTTGTGTAAAAACTTTCAAGTTTCATATAGTAAAAATTGTCCATTTTTTCCCTTCTCGGATCTTTTCTATTGTGTTTGGGAAGTCTTCGCTTTCCATAGATCTGAAAGGTATATTCTTCTATCTTTTATATATAGATCATATATCCGTTTGGAGCTTATCTCTGTATATTGTAGGAGATATTGGTATAAACCTAATTTCTGCCAGTCTACTGTCTAGTTTTCCCATCAGTTTTTGTCAGATAGTAAATCCTCAGCCAGCAGTTGTGACCTTTGGCCATGTTGAACTTGAAGTTATGGGGTTTGTTTTCTTTTGTATGGTGTGTTATCTATTCTGTTCCATTAATGAGCCTTTCTAATTTTTAATCAATAGCAAATTGTTTTGATGAATACTGCTTTGTAGAACAGTTGAAGATCTGGTATTGTTTACTTTCCTTCTTTTCCCACTTCTTTCCCCTTGAGATTCTTGACCTTGTGTTCCTCCAGATGAACTCTGTTTGGCATTTAAATCCCTATACAGTCTGACTCCGACCTTTCCAGACTGATAATTTATTATTCTGCTTTGTACATTCTCTATTCCAGTCAAATTGGTCTATTTGCTTTCTCCATCTGCAATATTTTCTCTATTTTCTTCCAACACTTTTCCCATGCTTGGAAAGCCCTCCCTTACTCCCTTCCATCTTTAGAGTCTCTAACTCCCTTCATGACTCATTTTAAAAGTCACTTGTGACTTAAAGCTTTTCTCCATCCTCTCTCCAATTTTTAGTGCCAGTTTCCCCAAATTACTCTGTATTTAGTGTTCTGTGTTATTTGTTGTTCCTCCAGGAGAATCCAAGATCCTTGAGGACAAGGTCAGCTTGCGTTTATCTTTGTATTCTCAGTGTCTTGTATCAATTAAAAAAATTAATCAGCAAACATTTATTAAGCATCTATGGTAGTCTCAATGGATAGAGTGCAAGGCTTGGAGTCAAAAGGACCTGAGTTCAAATTCAGCCTCAGACATTTACCAGCTATGTGATCCTGGGCAAGTCATTTAACCCTGTTTAATTCAGTTACCTCATCTGTAGAATGAGTTGGAGAAGGAAATGGCAAGCCATTTCCCTATCTTTGCCAAGAATACCCCAAATGGAGTCATAGAGTTAGACATGACTGAAATGGCTGGATGACAACAAATGGCCCGGGCATTGTTTTAGCTTGTACAGCATTTTGCACATAGGAGATGTTTGATCCATAGTCATTGAATGAATCAGGATAAGGGATATGTCTTATCTCAACTTTGCATCTCCACCAGGAATAAACATCTAAACAAGCAAGTGTCTATTGAATTGAACTCATTTGGATGTATAATCCCCAACTAATATGTAAATTCCTGCGGGCAGAAATATCTTCTATAAAACTCATACTGATGCTGGCACCTAGTCCAGCGCTCCGGCCTCAGTTAAGTTCACTGTGTTGTCATGAATTCATCAAACCTCCACACATGGCATCATTCTTTCGTCATTCCCAGTGGATGATTTCTATATTGGACTATGCTGATAGATTTATTTCAACACTTTCTTTCCCTCTGCCACGGGGATTAACTGCGAACAAACCCATTCAACATCGGAGGGGTTTGACCAGAGGGAGCACTTAATCAAGGGTTGTTGGAGTGAACTTCGAGGTGGTCATCACCTGCTCTGTGTACTCTGATGCAGGTGCCTGAATTCAAAGGATAATTTGGAGTAAGGAGGCTTTCCTAGAGCTGTTAACATCGCAAACTATTAGCAGATGCATCCATTTTTTTATAGAAAGCAAGCCCTGGATTGTACACTCAAAGCCACAGGCTAGAGTCAAAATTCTCTGTCTTTCTCTGTCTCTGTCTGTCTTCCTCTCTCCCTCTCTCCATCTCTGTCTCTGTCTCTGTCTCTCTCTCCCCTCCCACTCTTGCTCCCCTAATTTCCTTAGAGATTGTCACTGTGCCTGGAAATTCAGGAAATAAGTGTTTGCCAAACAAGGAGGAGGCCAAATTCAGGATACTGTGTGGGAAGCTCCCACACCCCAGCCTCCTTCCCCCTCTACCTACTCCTCCTCTTCAACAGACAAAAGGCTTGGATTGATCCTCTCAAAGGTCCTTCTGGCTCCGATATCCTGTGTTCTTGGATCTAAGAACCCTCCCAGCTTCCACAGAAGAGGGTGCCAGGTAGTTGTAGAACAGAAAATCAAAGAAATTCTTCAATCAGGGCAGAAATCTGGACCTCACATTTGAAGGTAGACCCTGTATTTCAGTATTCAGTATTCAATATTCAAATTCTGTGATTTCCTCTATGGGGAACCCCATCCACCAATACAATTGCAACCCTTCCTAGTAGATGTCTTCTAGAGATGCTGAACCCACAAAATGCATGACCTTGTCATCCACTTGATAGTGAGCTTCTCTGAACTTGAATTACATCTGTCTGGAAAACAGACATGGAATTCAACATAAAAGGTATGCTTGAAACCATTCCCTCATGGGAGGACCTCCACTAGCATCGCCTTGGCGAACCCAAGGTCAGTGCCACATTCCAGAGAGGCATCATGGTAGGACTTGAGTGAGGTCATACCTGATATTGTCTTCTTTTTCTACACTAGCCTTGTTTTCTAGGCTCTTAACTCCATAGTCTATTATTCGTGAGGGAGCAAGGCCTCTACCTCTGTTCCCAGGCCTCACCTCATCTTGGGGTGGATACCTCCTTTGTTGCTCCCTAGTATACACCTGAAAATCCAAAAGATTTTATTAGGCAGCAAGGCAGCATATTTTATAGAGAACTGGACCTTGAGTCATGAAGACCCACATTCAAATGCCACCTCAGACACTTACTAGCTGTATGATCTTAGGTAGTCACTTAAACATTCTCAGCCTCAATTTTCTCATCTGTAAAATGAGACTGCCTGCCTCACAAAGCTGTAGTGAGAACCAAATAAAATAGCATGTGTAAAGCACTTTACAAGCTTTAAAGAGCTAGAGGAATGTAAGCTTTGATGATGAGGATGACGGTGACAATTAAGGGCTGCAGTTAAGGACAATGCTCTGTTTTTATCTGGCCGAGGCTTTCTCTGTCCAACAAACTATTCATGCCGTAGTTACACCCATTCCTGCTCCCAGGGATGCCCTCTGTCTATGGCTATACAGGTGGGAAGTCCATCATACCCCAATGGCTGGGATCCCTCCCCCATTTCTATGAAGCCACCTGACCCATCCTGAAGAATGGATCCAAGAGGCCAATAGGGAGCTTGGAGGAACCATGTGACAGGTCCTAGGAGGTGTCTCTTCAAGGACCATCTTGGACTCCCCCCTCTGTTGTGTACTGAAAGCCACAACACCCCATGCTCCCAGGTAACATGCCTGTGTGTCCACCTCTCTTCCAGCCCCAGAAGCCTGCTCAGCTTCCAGGAATTGCTCCATCTGTTTCCATCTACCTCATCTCTGAATTTGCTTCTAATTCAGGGCACCAATGAGGACGATGATGAGAGACTCGTACACAGTGACAACAGGGACAAAGGTAGGTGACCTGAAACACCTGAAGGGAGTGGAAGAGACCTGTGGTGGAGAAGTAGAACAGGAACAGGGAGGAAAACTGTCCCCAAAAAAGCAGTATAATACAAAGTGTCCCCGGGGGAAGGGGGGTTGATGCTGATGTCAAAGTTACCCACTTCTGGGGCCCCCACAAAGACAATGCTCTAACTGACAGTATCTGTTCAGAAGCAGGGGTTATCTGGTCACTCTCCATAGGCTCATAAATGAATCCTTTCTGTGGTTTTAAAAATTGTTTTTAGTGTCCTTTTAAAAAAACACTTAATTTTTTGTTGACATTTTTATATTACTTTCATTTCTGAATATATCTCCCCCTTCCCTACCAAGAGGATTATCCTTTGTAACAAAGACTAAAAATAGAAGAAATAAATGAATTCAGCAGACTAACCAACACATCAGTGAAATCTGATAGTATACGCAGTGTTCCATACTCATAGTTCCCCATCTCTGCAGAGAAAAGGAATTTTCAAATCTTTTCTCTGGGGCCAGGTTTGGTCATTATACAGCATTAAGTCTGGGGATTTTGTTTTTTCAGTCTGCATCGTTGTAATCATCATATACGTCACTTTCCTGATTCTTGTAATCAATCCGCATCAGTTCGTATGTTTTCCCATGCTTCTCTTCATACTCACCATTTTTATGGCTCAGTAATACTCCATTACATTCATGTGCCGCAACTTGTTTAGTCATTCCTCAATGAATCCTCCTCAGCTTGCAAATCAACTTGTTCTTGAACCTTGTAAACCTTGGTACTTGTAAGAGGAGCTGGTGACTGTCCTTAGGGGAGTCAGAGAAACAAGAGATCCTTAAAGGAAGGGTGCTGTGATGTGTAGGCTATGTGCATCATCATTTTTATCACTTGTTTTACAAGAGACTGATGCAGAGAAGAGAATGATTTGCACAAAGTTAATAATGCCAAGATTCGATCAATCCCATGTATCTTGACATGTGCTATTACCACTATAGTTCACTGCCTTTCACATGGCACTTGCCCACAGGGAGCTTGCTCACTTAGCTGACAGACAACATAGGGAAAGCGAATTTCTTATAATTAAAAAGCAACATATCACAAGGTGAAAAGTTTTGCATTTAAATACAACTGAATTCAAACAAGAGGAGGGACCATAAAGGATCAGTGATGACTGGAGTAAATCTGGGAAGACTTTCTATGAAAGATTAATGTTTTAAACTTCTTTTTTTCTTGAAAGATTAAATGGATGTTGATCAGTGGAAAGAAGAAAGAAAAAGGTTTCAGATTTTGTCTATTTAAGAAGGGAGAGTGAAGGGGCTGGCCAGGCTGAAGTAGGGCGTGTGCATAGAGGAACAGTATAGTCTAGGGTTGGAACTATGGCCTCTAGGTGGTGCCATAGTGCACAGATTGATAGGCCTGGAGTCAAGAAAACTCATTGTCCTGAGTTCGAATCCGATCTTCGACACTTACGAGCTGTGTGACCCTGGGCAAGTCACTTAACCCTGCTTGCCTCAGTTTCCTCAGTAAAATGAGCTGGACAAAGAAATGGCCAGAGTCTTTGCCAAGAAAATCCCAAATGGGTCATGAATAGTCAGGCACATTTGCAACACAGCTTAACAACAACAAAGTTTGGACTTGCCAAATGAAAGAGTTCGGACTTTACGCCATGAGCGCTAAAGAAAACCAAGGAAGAAACGAGGTGGCAAATGAAAGAGTGATTCGGATTGGGTGGAGAATGAAGATAAAGAGACCTTGGAACCCTATGAATTCCAGAGATTGGAAAGGGCCTTAGAGCTCATGCAGTATAGTAGGCTTTCCCACTTAATACCCAAATCCCTTTTCTTGACAGCATGCTTGGACACTTCCAGTGATGGGGAGCTCAGGACCTTTAAAGGCAGCCCATTCTCCTTCAGCAGAGTTATCCTTACCCTAAGCTGAAACTTGCCACCCTGTAATTCCCCCTTTCCTCTGACTGCCAGGAGTCCAGGTGAATGTCTAGTCTGTCTTCTACCTGACCACTCCTCACAGCCTTGAAGGTAGTGATTACACTTCCTCTTAATCTTCTGCTCTCCAGAATAAACATCAGTCTCTGCAACTGATCCTCCTATGTCTGCTCTCCAGCCCCGTCACTGTCTGGACCATCCTCCTCTGGACCTGCTGGGGTTTGTCAGTGTCTTTTCTAAAATACTCCCAGGACTGAACTAACTACCCCAGACAGGGGTCTGGCCTGGTAATGATGACAAAGTAAAAGTCTAGGGCAGGTTCTTAACCAGGAGTCCATGAACTTTTTTGCTTAAATTTAGATTTTGCAATCTTTCCTATTTTAGGCATTTACAAGCATTATTCCAAGGAGGAATCTATGGGCTTCATTGGATTTGTTCAAGGGGTTCATGGAACAAAAGAAGGTGAAGAACCAGGTTGATTCTAGGAGTTTGAGGAGAAGAGGGTCCAATGCTGAGTCACTGGGACCTGAGGAAGGAGGAACAGCTCCACAGAGGGTTGAGGGAAGGTGCATTGGGCAATGGAGGGAGTTCTTCTAGAACAGATGATTGTAGCCAGGAGTGGCAATACCGAGGGGTCAGAGTCCAAAGTCCCAGGGAAAGATAACCCAAGAGAAGAAACAACAGAGGACAAAGGCATTATCCTTCATGCCTCCTTGGCCTCCATGGTCTAGGAATTTAGGGCTAAAGGACTGGTCCAGTGGAAAGAAGGTTGTGTTCAGAGTCAGAGGTGCTGGCTTTAAATCCCTGCGCTGGCATTTACCGCCTGGGTGACCTTGGTCAGAACACTTCAGCTCTCCAATTTCCATTTCCTCATCTGTACCAGGGGAGGACTGCCCTGGATTTCTCATGTCCTATGATCTCCAAAGTGGGGATCCTGCCAGCCTAGTGGGCCATGGTATGACCCTAATGGGTAACCCACGACTGGGGGAAGGGGAGGAAAATGTGTCAAATCCCACCTTCCGTGAGAGGCAGTGGTGGAATGTTCTTCTGACCCAGCTCCATGCCCCTCTTCACCCACTACCATGCCACAGGCCCCTTCCACCCCTGGCCTCCTGCAGCAGCTCCATGTTCCTGTGGATTCAGGACTTCAGGCTAGAGAGACTGGTATTGTGGCAAAGGTCTGTAGATGGGATACTATTGCTGACACGGGTAATAGCCACAGCTAACACTAAGGTTTGCCATGTGCTTTACAATTTAACCCTCATGGCACTTTGCGAGAGACGTGCTATATATGATCATCTTGGACACAAGGAGACAATGTGAGGAAGAGGGAAGGTGAGTGTCTGAGACTGGACTAGACCTGGGGGCCTCCTGACCCTTGCTCTAGGGTGCTCCTCGCTGGGCCGGACTCGGCCTGGGGGCCTCCTGACCCTTGCTCTAGGGTGCTCCTCTCTGGGCCAGACTAGGCCTGGGGGCCTCCTGACCCTCCGTCCAGGGCGCTCCTCTCTGGGCCAGACTAGGCCTGGGGGCCTCCTGACCCTTGCTCTAGGGTGCTCCTCTCTGGGCCGGACTTGGCCTTGGGGCCTCCTGACCCTCGGTCCAGGGTGCTCCTCTCTGGGCCGGACTTGGCCTTGGGGCCTCCTGACCCTCGGTCCACGGCGCTCCTCTCTGGGCCGGACTAGGCCTGGGGGCCTCCTGACCCTCGGTCCAGGGCGCTCCTCTCTGGGCCAGACTAGGCCTGGGGGCCTCCTGACCCTCGGTCCAGGGCGCTCCTCTCTGGGCCAGACTAGGCCTGGGGGCCTCCTGACCCTCGGTCCAGGGCGCTCCTCTCTGGGCCGGACTTGGCCTTGGGGCCTCCTGACCCTCGGTCCAGGGCGCTCCTCTCTGGGCCGGACTTGGCCTGGGGGCCTCCTGACCCTCGGTCCAGGGCGCTGGCCTGGGGGCCTCCTGACCCTCGGTCCAGGGCGCTCCTCTCTGGGCCAGACTAGGCCTGGGGGCCTCCTGACCCTCGGTCCAGGGCGCTCCTCTCTGGGCCAGACTAGGCCTGGGGGCCTCCTGACCTTTGGTCCAGGGTGCTCCTCTCTGGGCCGGACTAGGCCTGGGGGCCTCCTGACCCTCGGTCCAGGGTGCTCCTCTCTGGGACGGACTTGGCCTTGGGGCCTCCTGACCCTCGGTCCACAGCGCTCCTCTCTGGGCCGGACTAGGCCTGGGGGCCTCCTGACCTTTGGTCCAGGGTGCTCCTCTCTGGGCCGGACTAGGCCTGGGGGCCTCCTGACCCTCGGTCCAGGGTGCTCCTCTCTGGGCCGGACTTGGCCTTGGGGCCTCCTGACCCTCGGTCCACAGCGCTCCTCTCTGGGCCGGACTTGGCCTTGGGGCCTCCTGACCCTCGGTCCAGGGCGCTCCTCTCTGGGCCGGACTTGGCCTTGGGGCCTCCTGACCCTCGGTCCAGGGCGCTCCTCTCTGGGCCAGACTAGGCCTGGGGGCCTCCTGACCCTCGGTCCAGGGTGCTCCTCTCTGGGCCGGACTAGGCCTGGGGGCCTCCTGACCCTCGGTCCACAGCGCTCCTCTCTGGGCCGGACTTGGCCTTGGGGCCTCCTGACCTTTGGTCCAGGGTGCTCCTCTCTGGGCCGGACTAGGCCTGGGGGCCTCCTGACCCTCGGTCCAGGGTGCTCCTCTCTGGGCCGGACTAGGCCTGGGGGCCTCCTGACCCTCGGTCCAGGGTGCTCCTCTCTGGGCCGGACTAGGCCTGGGGGCCTCCTGACCCTCGGTCCAGGGTGCTCCTCTCTGGGCCAGACTAGGCCTGGGGGCCTCCTGACCTTTGGTCCAGGGTGCTCCTCTCTGGGCCGGACTTGGCCTTGGGGCCTCCTGACCCTCGGTCCAGGGTGCTCCTCGCTGGGCCAGACTTGGCCTGGGGGCCTCCTGACCCTCGGTCCACAGCGCACCTCTCTGGGCCGGACTTGGCCTGGGGGCCTCCTGACCCTCGGTCCAGGGCGCTCCTCTCTGGGCCAGACTAGGCCTGGGGGCCTCCTGACCTTTGGTCCAGGGTGCTCCTCTCTGGGCCGGACTTGGCCTTGGGTCTTCCTGACCCTCGGTCCAGGGCGCTCCTCTCTGGGCCGGACTTGGCCTTGGGGCCTCCTGACCCTCGGTCCAGGGCGCTCCTCTCTGGGCCAGACTAGGCCTGGGGGCCTCCTGACCTTTGGTCCAGGGTGCTCCTCTCTGGGCCGGACTAGGCCTGGGGGCCTCCTGACCCTCGGTCCAGGGTGCTCCTCTCTGGGCCGGACTAGGCCTGGGGGCCTCCTGACCCTCGGTCCAGGGTGCTCCTCTCTGGGCCGGACTTGGCCTTGGGGCCTCCTGACCCTCGGTCCACAGCGCTCCTCTCTGGGCCGGACTAGGCCTGGGGGCCTCCTGACCTTTGGTCCAGGGTGCTCCTCTCTGGGCCGGACTAGGCCTGGGGGCCTCCTGACCCTCGGTCCAGGGTGCTCCTCTCTGGGACGGACTTGGCCTTGGGGCCTCCTGACCCTCGGTCCACAGCGCTCCTCTCTGGGCCGGACTTGGCCTTGGGGCCTCCTGACCCTCGGTCCAGGGCGCTCCTCTCTGGGCCGGACTAGGCCTGGGGGCCTCCTGACCTTTGGTCCAGGGTGCTCCTCTCTGGGCCGGACTAGGCCTGGGGGCCTCCTGACCCTCGGTCCAGGGTGCTCCTCTCTGGGCCGGACTAGGCCTGGGGGCCTCCTGACCTTTGCTCTAGCGTGCTCCTCGCTGGCCACCGTGGCTGCTGGAAGAGAATAAGGGGAGAGGATCACGGGGACAAGGGAAAGCAGCTGCGCAGGGTGTAACACTTCCTTCCTGGAGGTTTCCCATCACAGCTGGGTCTCCACGGGATCCCGCTGCCCAGGCCCATGCCCCTTCCAGTCATGTCACTCTGCGTCATCCGACAAACTAGCTATATCATGCGATGGGACAGAACCATGGGACAGAACACACGGCACCATGTGACAAACGGTATCATGTGACTGAATGCAACACCAGAGATGTCACGTGCGATGCCATGCGCACACTACAAGCCATGTCACATGGGGTATGCAACATGACATCACATGATTACCATGCCACACAACACTGACATTCTGTCGAGGGCTTCATCACGTGACAGACACGCCGCGTCATGTGATGGATGGGCACATCGTGCGGCACCGCGTCACTGACACACCGGGACACACGGCAGCGCCACCACAGATGACATGTGCCAAGATGCCACTCGCTCCATGAACATGGCACACATGGCACGTCACGTGATGGGCATGCCGTTTCACGTGATGGACACAGGCTTCTCCGCCCAACATCTCCACCTTCCCCTCGGGCCTTCCTCTCCCCCTCCACCCCCTCCCCTCCCCGGAAGTCTCCCAGCCCCCATCACCCGCCCCAACACGCTCCGCGGCAGCTCCCGCTCTCGCCAGCAGAGGGCGCCAGCGCTCCACCGAGAGCAGCCGGACGCGCAGGCGCATGTGTCCCTCCGGCTGGGCCGCGGCCCCCGGGTTCCCCGCCTGGTCACCCCGGCCTCCGCCGCCCCCCCGCCCCCCCGCCCCCGCCACAGAAGGAGACCTCCCCGAGGTCTGTCCGCCAGGCCCTAGGACCCTCCGGAAAAGCCCGCCGAGACGAGAGCCGGCCCCTGGGCGGGCCGGGCTGGGGCCTGTGCGTGCGCCCTCGCCGGCCGGGACCCTTAGCGCGCATGCTCAGAACCCCGAGTTCGAATGCTGCCTCAGCCGTGATACCCAGCGGCGCGAGGCGAGGCGGCCACCAGCTCTCCCGCCTTCCGCCTAACCCTAACCCAGGGTCTGCCGCCAGCCGTGTAGACGCGGCCCGAGGCGCCTCCAGGGCGGAGAGGGGGCTGGGCTGGTGCACAGCGTGCGGCCTGGGGGCGGGGGATGGGCGTGCAGGGTTAATGTATGTGTGATGGAGAACGTTCTTCTAAAAGTTGTCACACGCCTGCATTCATGTACGCACGTGTGTGCGATGTGCAGACATCTGGCCCCGCCCAGTCCGCGGCCCCAGGAGGGCCCCGCCCACTTTCCGGCATCCCCCCAGGCAGAGCCTGCGGGAGCACGTGCTTAACACGTGCTTGTTGATTTCAGTTCAGTTTTCCTCACTCACTTGCCTCTCGCTCCGTGGCTCTCCACCTCCATCCCTGCTACACACGTTGTCACCTCAGACACCGCCTAGAAGACTTACAGCCACGGGAGAAGCCACGAGAAGGAACACAGAACAGACAACAGCCTGCTTCCTTCTCTGGGTGTGGATGGCTCCTTGGGAAATGTTTTAGGTCCTTGCTGCTCAGAGGGGTCATGGCCTAGTGCGGCTGTTTCTGTGAACAGGGTTCTCCCGGTTCTCAAATAAACAGAAGTCTAATTAGAATATGCCAAGTCTTCACCCTTCTACTTCCCTGCCTCTCCTATCCATGCCATTATCTTCCCTCCAACACCATCCTAGCTTTGGCCCTCTGACCCTTCACCTGGATGACCGCAGGAGCTCCTTGGATCTTGGTCTTGGATCAATTTTTTTTTTTTATCCCTTTTTGTTTTTAATGCTGCCGCATTTTAAAATATAATTTATTGTTGCACAGTGGTATTACTCTGAGTTGAAACAATGGAATCCAGATTTTTTTAAAATTATGCCAAAAACTCAAGATGACAAGAAGATGGAAAACAAGCTTTTGTATGATAGTATACTATGCCCCCTTGCCTCTAAAGGACCTTATTGTGTACATTTTGTCTGCATATACAGATATTGCCAGATACATTTTAGTATGGATTTGTCATTAAAAGGAGCATGTTACTACGAGTTAGAGAACTGGCACTTTGGGTTTCTCTCTTGGGTGAGTTCTCTTGTGTTTAATGATGAAAGAAGTGTCTCTGAAAGCTCAACATTTTGACCACATTTGTTATGTTTATAGAATTTCCTTGTAGCCTTCCAAGTTCATGGACCAGTCTGTGACTGGGGGAGGGTTCCATGAGTGGTGGGGTTTAGAATTAATCTCTCTGTTAAAGCCAGCTGGCCCCAAGGTGAATCTTGCCTGGAAGTGCATCATCCAAACCTTACATAGAGGCTAAGTTTCCCTGCCCAGTCTGTGTAGATGCTGCTGGATCCTCCAGCAACATTCTCCCTCCCCCATCCTCCTCCCCCAAGCTATCTGAGCTCTGGCTACATCCATTTCTCTCCCTCCTCTCCAGAATCCTGGCCAGATTCCAGGGTGACCAAAGCTACAGCTGGACAGCCAAGGAGAGCTGAGTGCATGATGCTGATTGCCATGACTACCAATCACAGGCTCCTCCCCCCATCGCTGGGGAGCAAAGGAACATGGGCAGTGAAGTAGGCAGTAACTCCCCCCGCCCCCCAACAGGTATGGACAGCCACTGAGACTTTCTTCCTCTTGCAGCGTGCTATAGATAACCATATTTCACCACCACAGTCAAGCCTTTGTGGGGGGAGGGCACTGAACCCGGGAGGAGCCAACTTTGTAAAGAGGGGGTTCTCAGAGATCCCTAAGAACTTGGACATTTGGATTCATGGACCAGCTTCCTAGGTATGGAATGCCAGCTTGCACTAGGATCTTTTATCCTCTTAAGGCAAAATGTTCATAGCAGAAGTGAGAGGGGCCTTAGAAAATACAACATACAATGTAAAGTTGGAAAATAGAAAATAGAACATTAGATTCTGATCTTGAAGAAACTTGGAGTCTAGACTATAGAACATAGCATATCAACATCAAAAGGGTCCTTAGAACACAGAACATACTGTATCAGCCCTTGAGAGACTCTAAACTCAGTAGGACACAGAATTTCCAATTTGAAAGAAGACATCTAGTCTAACAGGCTTGTTTTATGGATATGGAAACTGAGGCCCAGAGAAATAAAGGAGCTTGTCCAAGGTAACAGAATGAGTTAATGCCACCTCTAGGACTTGAACCCAGACTTTCATGCTACCCATATCCTATCTTTGCCTTAAGTCCCCCCAAACAGCTAATGTCCATCTCATGGCATAAATCACTCTTCCATGCTCTTCTCAACTGGCCTTCCCCCCCTTCCTGAGGAACAGGATACCCTTCCACCTCCCTGATGAATAAATGATTCTCCCCACCCCCACTGGGCCAGAGCCACCGGACAGTCAGCAGGCGGCAGGCAGCTGCAGAGACGAAGGGTGGGGTGGGGGGGACATGCAGAGGCTGGTAAGCTGCCAGCCATCCCCCTAAGGCTATTCATCACAGAACAGGCCGAGGCTCTGGTCAGTGGAGAGGTGAGCAGAGAGAGTCATCGGAGAGCTGGGGAGAGCCAGGATGTGGGAGCCCGACAAGATGATCATGAGGCGTCAGCCTTTCTCGAGTCCCTTTTCAGCCCTGGCCTTCGGGGTCCTTTCTCTGGCTTTTGCCCTAGCAGGGAGCCAGCTGGTGGAGGTAAGACAGATGGAGGGGACACCCAGAAAGAGGAAGGGAAGGGAGAGGGAGAGGGTGAGATCTGGGGCTGGTGGGTCCACCTTGGAGGAGTCCAGGATGAGGGAGGTTGGGCAGGCTAAGGCCAGACCCAGGAGGCTGGGACACTTGATGCCTATTGCTGCACCAATGTGGAGGTTAGAAGAGAGCTGAACACACAGTCTCAAAGCTGAGGGAGGCTGGGAAGGAGAGTCACTTGTATTCTGATTTCTGTAGTCACAACTTCGTCACAGGAAGACTTTCTATTTCTGCGGCATTTTAAGGCTTTCAAAAAAACCTTCCTACAAAATAACCCTCTAAGGAAGGAAATGCTCATCTATTTTCCTCATTTTGAAGATTAGGAAAAATAGATCCAGAGATGGATGAATGAATAAATGAATGGAAAAGCATTTAAATGCCTGCTATATCCCAGGCTCTGTCCTAAGTGCTAGGAATGCAAATACCAAAGTGAGTTGGTCCTTGCCCTCAGGGAGCTTACATGCTAACATGGACAGTAGTGGCTATGGAAGGGAGTTTTGGTTGGGGGTGCGGGGGATGCATGGGAAGGGTGAGTGGTGCCATACCCTTTCTGAAGCAGTGGTTACAATGGTTCAATTACTATTCCCAGGGCAAGAGGTGGAAAGTAGTTGGGCAGATGTAGGGAGAGTATGCAAGGCATCAGGGCAGAGGGTACAATGTCCAAAGGGTATGGAGGTGAAGCATGGTCTGGGCTCAGCTAGGTAGAGTGGATTAGGTGAGATGGGGGAAGCAATTCATCCAAGATGATACAGCCAGTGAGAGCCACACCCAGAAATCAAACCCAGACCTCCAGTTTCCAAGTCTAGTACCCTTCCCAAGGTGCCATGATGAATGTCAGAATTGGAAGGGACTTTAGCTCATGATGCTTGTCAATGCTGGAAATGATTACCATGAGCTAAGGTTCATTGCCCCAATTTAAGAATGGGACAGCTGAGGCTCATAAAGAAAAGTCACTTACCCAAGGTCACATAACTTAGTAGTTTAGAACCAGGAGTCAAGACAAGAGAGCAGCAAGATGGTCTACTGTTCAAGAGAACTAGATGTGTAATAAGAGGATATGGGTTTGTATCTCACACCCGCCATTTTAAGCAACCTGTGTCATGTTAGGCAAGTTGTCGAACCTCTCTGGGCCTCAGTTTCACTGGTAAAAAGAAGGGGTTGGACTATACACTGTTTCCTTCCAAAATCCTGTAGTTCTATTTTCTTCCCTCTTATAATATATTGTTATATATTATAATATATAATTATAATATATATTATATATTATATAATATATAATTATAATATATAATTATAATAATATATATAATATAATATATTGTTGCATGTCTCTAAAACAACGGAAGGGTAGGAGGAGATCTTTGCCTTTTAAAATATGTGGAGACAGACTGACCACAGGCTCAGCATAAGAGTAAGACTAAGTGCTCCCCTTGGGGAAGTCCAATCTCATAGGAAGGAAGGACAGTCTGATTGGGAAGACAATTATTTTTTACTCTGTGATATAATCTATTCTCATGTTAGAGATTGGAAAACTGAGGCTCATAGCTAGGGAATGAGGCTACCCAAATCAGGAACATTCCTCCAACCCCCCCAAACCCATAATCTATCCCCCTGAGTTCCATAGCATACTCCTACTTGAACTCCCCTATGTTAGAGCAAAATAGAATAGTCAGGTCCAGCCCACAGGACTGCCCACAGGACATCATTTACGCCTCCCCCAGTCTAGAGATCTTTGTCTTGTTCCCAGACTCTAAACGAGATTCCCATCCATATACCTTTTTGTTTTTTGTTCCTAAAACATCAGTATTTTCAGTCCAATTCTCCTTACTCCACCTTAAGTTTCTGAGAAAGCAGTGGCGGAGAGGATGCATGTCAGCTGAGAAATGGCTAAACAAGGTGTGGCATGTGATTGTGATGGAACACTACTGGGCTGTAAGAAATGATGAGCTGGTTGGTTTTAGAAGCAGAACCAAGAGAGCTTTGTATACAGGGACAGCAATATTGTTCGGAGAATAATTGTGAACACCCAAGTTATTCTGAGTGTTATAAAGACTCAAATCAATTATAAAAGACCTGTGGAATATCTACCTCCAGAGAAAGAACTGATAAATAGAAGGACGCATAGGATGGTCTTACATATATTTAAAAATCTGTATCAAATGGTGGCTTTCTCTAATGTGGGGTGAGGAGAGAGGGAGACATTTTGGAACTTAAAATGTAACAAAATACATAAATTTAATTAAATTTTTTAAAAAGAAAGAAAGCAGTGGCCTAATCTGGTCCCTCCAGTAGTTTCTCCATCAACCCTGGACAAGCCTCTAAGACTCTTTGTCAATAGACGGATGCTAATACCCAGCAGCCCTAGGGCTTGACTATCTCCTCCCTTAATTCATAGATTCAGAGTGTCAGGAATTGGAAGGAACCCAGTTCATCCTCCATATGAAATGGAATCCGTTCTAACACACCCCTGACAAGTGGGCATCCAAGTCTCCCCTTAACGGACCTCTTGGAAATGGGGTTGCTCTTCTGGTTTCTTGGTGTCCCTCTTGACCTTTTGTTGACTTGGGATCCAGTGTGTAGACATCTCTTGTGTACAAGTAGTCAATGACCTTCCATTTTGAAACATGTTTCATGTATGCCTTTTGCTTTTATACCAGAAATCCCTGGATATAGTTCTCCTCTATCACTTTCTATCTCCCCAAACCCAGTTCTTTTTGAATTTTGTCTTCTTTAGTTATAAAGAAATCCAATGAAGCAAAGTTCCCTTCTTCATTCTTCATCAGTAAAGACATATCTTTCCATACTTCTCTGAACTCCTCACATTTCTCATTTACTATGACATGATAACATCATATTATATTCAGAGGCCACAATCTCTTCAGTCTGTTTCCCAACTGATGGCCACCTTCTTTGTTCTAGGTTTTGGTTGTCACAAAAAAAAAATGCTGTATATTTTCATTCAAACCTCTTTGGGGGTTTACAGCTGTTTGTGAGCCAGCTTGATCAAAGGCTGTGAATAGCTTAGCAACTTTTCCCGCACACTCCTAAGACTGATTCAATTTGAACAAGTTGCTTCTGTATTTATCAGGAAGGAAGGTGAAGGTATTTGAGAGAAGGGACTAAGAATACCACTATACCCACACAGCTAACTGGAGGCTCAGTCGTTAAGATGTGCAGAAGGCAGAAATGTTACCAAGGCAGTCACCAAACAGATTTCCTCTCTGAGAGAGGCACATGAGGCAGCCTTTTCACTTGCCGAACATTGGACCAGTAAAACCTAGAAAGGAAGTATAGCCTAGGGAAGGAAACAGGGGACAGAGTTCAGCAGTCAATCTACAAGCATTTACTACATGAAATAAAAAAGTAAGTGAGAAGTAGATCCTAGATTTACAGATGGAAAGGATCCTAGAGTCATCATCCTCAGCCAATCACAGTCTACTGGGGAGATGGGCCATCGTTGTTGTCAACATAACTTTTATTCCCATAATGAAGTAGTTCCCAGAGTCTGGTCTGGGGATACCTGAGGGTCCCTGAGACTATTTCAGGGACTTCTGGAGGGCAAAACAGTTTTCATAATATAGTTATCCCTTCCACATCATGGTGGTTAGAGCACAGCACCCCTGTAATCTGGGAAATTCATGTAAAATTTTTTGGCTCTCCTTTTGTTCCAGAGAAGTCTGAATTTTTCTTTTTTTCATGATGTGTTTACAGTACCTTATTGTAGAATTTGGGTTAAGTATTTGGTCATAAGCTCTGTGTCATCTGCTGAACTTTGTGTGTTGTCTATAGTTTCTGCAAAGCTACCAAAAAATTCCCATTTAGTTTCTTATGCCAACCCACAATATACTGAAACCCACAATGAAGAAAGCTGCAATGTGGCAGGGATAGCTGTAATACTAAGATGTTTTAATTTCTAATATAGTAAATATTAATAAACATAACCTACATAAACAGAAACTTGGGGAGGGGAGGGTCCTCAATCATTTGTAAAAATGTAAAGGAGTCCTGAGATCACGAAGTTTGAGAACCATTGGTATAATATGTTAAGGTCTATAATGTCTTTTCCTTCCCATACCCTGTGAAGTAGGTCTTTGTGGGCTGTTATAGTCAGGGAAGCTCCCTTAAGGAGCTGGGCCTTGAGAGAGGAGAGAATTTGGATGCTTTACTTTAAAAGATCTGTGTCTTCCTCAGTATGGGCCACCCCTTCATGGATGCAGATTGCAGTTCCAGGATCATAGTTATAGAACTGGAAAGGACCTTAGCGTCCACTGCTCCAAATTCCTCATTTTACAGAGAAGGAAATTGAGGCCCAGTTATATAGAGAGTCAGTGACCTTACATGCTTTAGATGGCTCTTCATGAGTCATAGGAGCCAAAAATATCCCATGGACCCGATGCCTTTTGGTGATGAATTTCTCTGAACTTAGTCAAGCTGGTCATCTGATCATAGTCACACAGTAGGCCCACAATCTATGCTTGTTGAATTGAATTGACCATTCAGAGCCTTTGAAGCTTGGCAAGACATTCCAGAGATTATGCTGGAAGTAGTGGGGCAGTGGTGTGTGGTTAGAGCCATAGTCACAATCTCCCTCCATTTCAACTTTGTCATAATAATAGCTTTCAATTTTATCATCTTTGAATTTACAAAGAACTTTCTCTACAATGATACAATGCCAATGTTCCAAACTGAGATATTGGAGGAAATGCCCATCCCTTTTCAGGATACTGGTCTTCCTCTCTGGCTAGCTCAGACTTATCTCTTTACCCCACTCCCTTGGTTTCATTCACAGACAAAATCTGAGAGTGGCCTTGAGAGTCAAGGGGAAGTAGCCTGGTCACCTGGTTGGACCTCTCTTGAGGAGGCTGGGCTGTGAATCCTAATGTGCAGGGGAGAACTACCAGGTTCCTGCTAATTCTTTCATGTAGAAGGGGCCCCAGGGACAGGGGCTCCTTAACAACCTCTGGAGAACATCAAAGTTTTAGGGGTGGAGGAAGAGTGGGAAGTGATTCAACTCAGAGATTAAACTCTAGACAGGACTGTAGGTCAGTGAGAATGGCTAGGGAAGGGGAGAGCCAGTGAGGAGAAGTGTAAAGGAAACTTTTTGGGGGGCATGACAGGTGGCATATCAGAGCCAGCGGGTAAGGAAGTGAGTGTGGGACTCATCTAAGGTAGAAGGGGAGCGAAGGGGAGACAGAGACACAGAGAAAAAGAGTCTGGAACAGGAGGAAAGAGAGCACCACAGGGGAGAGAAAGACTGGGAAGAGGAATGGAATGGGAAACACGGAGAAAGGAGAGAAACAAAGACACTGAGCCAGAGAAAGATCTATAGAGAGAGACAGAGATAGACAAAGTGAGACTGACAAATGGGAAAGCAGAGATGGAGACAGACACAAGAAAAGAGACATCAAGTGACAAAGAAAGAGAGGCAATGAGCTAAGACAAAGAAAGGCAGACTAACAGATTGAGAAAGAGGTAAATGGAGAGGGAGACACCAAACGAGACCCGAGTCAGAATGGGGCTGTGGGGGCGCGGGGAGAGGGAGGAAGGGGCAACGGAGGAGAAGAGGAGGCTTGGGAATGGACCAGACCGTACTGAGACTTTGGGGGAGATGCAGTGTGGGTGGCCCCTCTCCCCACACCACCCCCTCAGTCTCCAACCCCCCAGCCTTCCCTGCCTAATTCTGGAGCCAGACCCTAGAGCTGAGTGCTGGGGTTGAATGTCCCTGTAATTAGATCTACACACCCATTCTGTCTGGGGGGAGGGGGAATAGCTCTTCTGAAGCCTGAAATCTGAGGCGGCCCATTTCAGCGGCCTTGTGCTCAGCTCAGCCTAAGAGTCTGGCCCATAGCCCCCAAGGCTGTGGGGGGTATAACCAGGCCAAGGGGGCTGACTTCATTGTCCCAAGGTGGGGCTGAGTCCTGGATAAGTCCTTGAGGCAGAGGGGAGACTCCCTCCCCATCCCTTTCCGAGATCTAGGCATAATACCTTGCCTTTTGGCCAGCCATCCACAGTCTCCTTATGCCCCGCTCTCTATCCTGCGTACACACATAATTCAGTTCAGCAAATGTATTCAGCACCTAGTACTCCATACATCACTGTGCAAGCCTCTTTCTATTTACCTGACTATCTGGTCAGAAACAGCACATACACACCTCTATGGTCAAGCGTATATATATATATATATATATATATATATATATATATATATATATATATACAACCCCAAATGCACTCTATACACACACACACACACACACACACACACACACAGAGAGAGAGAGAGAGAGAGAGAGAGAGAGAGAGAGATGGATAGATGGATAACTGATTAGATGGATGGATGGATGGATGAGTGGGTGGGTAGATGGATAGATGGATGGATGGATGGATGGATGGATGGATGGATGGATGGATGGATGGATGGATGGTTGATAGAGCATTTGTTAAGTGCCAGACACTGAACTAAGTCCCAGAGACTTAAGACATTAAGACAGTCCTTGCTCGCAAGAGTTTATATTCTAATGGAGCACTATAAAGCACAGAAAGAGAAAATGAAAGAGGAGAGGGAATGGTGTGGAGATGGGGTATCAGGGGGAGGGGTGTGGAGACCTGGTTCCAGGAAAGATGAGGCAAAAACTCACCTGTCAGAGTCTGAGCATCCAGTGGCAGAAGGGTCCAAAGTTCTGATGCGTGTAGACTGAGGATGGTGATAATGGCCAGCATGCAGGCAGTGTCATGTGTAGATGGACACCCAAACACACCTATCTTTTTATTTAGGAAGGATATTAACAAGTTAGAGTAGATCCAAAGGCAGACAAAGATGGAAAGGGGAAAGTACCACATGGGAACTGGTGTCACGAACTAAGCATGTCTACAGCCAAAGAAGAGAGGATGGAAGTGTGTGGGAGGCTGTCAGGTAGAAGGATCAAACTTGCCTTACTGGGACCCAGAAGGTAGAACTATAGCAATGGGTGGTAGTTAGAGGGATGCAGATTTCATGTAAATATAAAGAAAAGCTTTCTAAAAATTGGTCCTGTACAAAAATGGAACAGGCTATTTGGAAAGAGAGGGAGTTCCCCGTCACTGGAAGTCTTCAAGTAGTGACCAGATGATTCTTTGTTGGGAACACTGAACGGAGGTTCCAGCTCAGGTCCATTTCAACTTAGATGCTCTCAGACGGTCTCTCCACCTCCAAGATGCGTGGTACTGTATCATCTGAAAGCAAAACAGAAGCCTCTCATGCACCTATTCTTTTGGATAAGCTGTGTCACTTGCAAATGGGTTTATAAGGACCAAGTCTCTTATTTCTTCTTTAACCATACTTAGAATCAAACCTCAACTGTGACCTTTCCCCACGTTTTCAGCTCTTTCTGATGGTTTTCCCTCTCCCTTGGCTCTCCCAGTCTCTCCTGTCAAAGGAGGGAAGCAGACTCCAAGTCATCGAACCCAGGTTAATAATAATAGTGAGAATATGTATATATATGTATATATATATACATATTCTATATATAAAGCATATATAGTATATATATCCTATATTTATAAAGCATGTATAAAGCATCATATTACATATAATAATAGCTGGAATATAGCTTTATTATATATAATAAATGTTTTATATATATGGTTCTCTAAACATATATATATATTATATACATTTTTCTTTAAACTCTGCAAAATGCTTTACAGATATTATCTCATTTGGTTTTCTTAATAACCCTGTGAGCTGGGTGCTATTATGATCCCCGTTTTACAAATGAGAAAACTGAGGCTGAGACAAGTTTAGTAATTTGCCCAGGGTCACTTAGCCAGCAGTGTCTTTGGCGGGATCTGAGTTGTGATGCTCTCTGGCCCCTGGGACACTCAGTTGCCTCAAAGCCCAACACCTCAGTTTCCTCTCTGTGAGGCTTTATCTTCTCTGCCTCTCAGTATTCTCCACTATAAAATGGAGGTAAGAATATTTGCGCCTAATTCCCTCGATTGTTGTAAGAAGGAATGATAAGCAATCTCTCGGAACCTCAGGCCAGCGGTTTCAAACTCAGAGAAGTGGTGGCCGCTGATGTGTGCCTGAGGATCCCTGCAGGCCAAACATTGACTTAGTTTGAAAATGTAATGTTATCTAGATTTTACTGTATTTTTATTTATTTTACTAAATATTTCCCAATTATATTTTAGTCTGCTAGGTTGCTGAAATACTTGGGAGTGTTGTGGATTATTGGCAGCCTGCCCATAGTATTTTTTTTCCATCTCTTCTCTAGTCAACTCTCAGGGATTGTCATTTATGGGGGAGATGGTGACCTGCATTCTTAATTGGTAGTTCTCTATACCAGTGAGTTGTCTGTGCTAAGTGCTTTACAAATAGGAGCTCATTCAATCCTCACAACTGAAAGAAGCAGAAAGGAAGGAAAGAAGAAAGGAAGGAAGGAAGGAAGGAAGGAAGGAAGGAAGGAAGGAAGGAAGGAAGGAAGGAAGGAAGGAAGGAAGGAAGGAAGGAAGGAAGGAAGGAAATGCACTTATGTACCAAGCACCATGCTAACTGCTTTACAAATAGTATCTTATTTAATTTTTACAACACCTCTAAGAGCTAGTTGCTATTATTATCTCCCTCCATTTTACAGATGAGGAAACTGAGGTAAGCAGAAGTTAAATAACTTTCTCAGGGCCACATAGCTTGTGAATGTCTGAGGCTGTATTTGAAATCAACTCCACTGGGCCCCAAGCATAGTGCTGTAACTACTGTCGATCAATAGTTAATAAATATCTATTAAGTACCTACTATATTCCAGGTACAACACTAAGCCCTGTGGTCTAAGCAAACTTAGATTCCTTATCTTGGCCATTAAGGCCCTTTACAAGCTCACAGTAACTTCTCCAGGCTTCTCTCATTACACCCACACATTGTATGCTCCACTCTAACTGAACCATTCTCTTTCTCCTACATGCACCCTGCACTTTCTCATCTCTGTGTCTGCTCAGAATCCCCTATGACTGGCCTTACCTCCTTGCCTCTTCACTTGTTGACTTACTAACCCACCCTGTCCACCTGCATGACCACCATCTAGCTCAGGTCTTCATCACCTCTTGGATGGACATTTCAATAGTCTCCTCATCAGGGTCTTTGCCTTTATTCTCTGCTGTTTCCAATCCACTCTCTGCATAGATGTGGTAGAGTCAAGTATAATGGAAAGTCAGAAAAAGAGAATGCTTAGTATAGGAAGGAGCTCCATAGAAGAAGGACAACTACATAGATAGATGGGCCCTGGACGCCGGGTCAGATTTGGATAAGGAGAGATGTGTAGGCAGAGTATTGGTGATGGGAGAGAGGTGGTGATTTGGGGAAGAGTCTGAACAAAGATGGCAGTCAGGAACGAGCATTATTTGTTCAAGAGACATTGAGGGGACTAACCTGATGAATGCTCAGAGAAAGTTTCCCATGTTAATCAGAGAAATTAGAATTTTTAGAAGTATTATAGAAGATGGAAATCAAATCAATAAGCATTTATAAGATGCCTTCTGTATGCCATAACTGTGCTAAGGGCTGGATATACAAAAAAAGGGCAGAAAAGAAAGTTCCTGCCCTCCAACAGTTCACAATTTAATGGAGGGGAGTGGGCAAGATAACATGCAAACCACCAAATGATACAAGGTATGGACAGGGTAAATTGGAAGGCACCAGCACTGAGATGGACCAGGACACGCTTCTTGCTGACGGTGGGATTTTAGCAGACTATGGAAGGAAGCTAGGGAACCTGGAGGGTGGAGATGAGGAGGAAGGGAAAAAGACGAATCTGGGAAATGAAATTCTAGACAGATGTTGCTACCTTGAAAAAGATGACTTTAGATAACTGGATTTTGAGTCATTTTTCAGCCATGTCTTACTCTTCATGACCCCATTTGGGGTTTTCTTGGCAAGAATATTCTAGTGGTTTGCTTTTTTCAGTTCATTTTACACATGAGAAAACTGAGGGAAACAGGGTTAAGTGACTTGCCCAGGGTCACACAGCTAGTAAGTATCTGAGGCCAGACGTCACCTAGCTACCCTAGATAAAGGGATGCATTAGCCTTATAGCAGATTTAATAGTGTGTGGATGGTACCTAGAAGGAGTGGGGTACCATGTGGAGGAAATGATCATGAAGGAAGCTCAAGGTGGTCGTCTTGAGTTTGACTCATGAGGCATTTGGGACACCATCACAGAGCATTAGAGGGAAAGCCAGTATGGTCAAAGTGAATGGTAGATGAAACAATTCTGATGGACATAGCTATGTTTGAGGGATGCGGTTCTGGAATCTGGCAAAGGAAACATTAACAGTCTAGCTAGGAGAGGAGTCCTTGAATTAAAGTATCATCAGCATCAAGGACATCAGGGCACAGGTGTGAGGGATGGGTGCAAAGAATACATAGGATTTGTTAACAGATTAAAGCATAAAGGCAGAAGAGCATTAGGCTACCCAGGAGCTTCTGATTTGGTGTGCGGATGGTGTTGGGATTGCCTTACCTCCTTTTTTGAATCTATATATCACATGTTGCCTTTCCTCACCACCCGCCTTATTCCCATGTAAGCCCCTCTAGGGCAGGGATTGTCTGACATAGGTCACTGCACTTTCAGGGTCAAGAATGTTTGGCATTTGGTACATGCTTAATAAAGGCTTATTGATTGATTAATAATAAAGATGCTCATAGGGCTATACAGATCTAGGAGAAATTCTTTTACTTTTCGTTTATCTTAACATAAAGGAAGACTACTTAGTCTGCTATGGTTCAAAGTGCCACGAGGGATGAAAACTAAGTAGATAAGTAAGACAGCGGTCAGTTAGCTAGGTGGGGCAGTAAATTTAGCTCCAGGCTTGGAGTTAGGAAGACCTGAGTTCAAATGTGATCTCAAACACTGCCTGGCTGTGTGACTCTGGACAAGTCATTTAAACCCTGTTTTCCTCAGTTTCCTCATCTGCAAAATGAACTGGAGAGGGAAATGGCAAACCACTCCAGTATCCTTTCCAAGAAACCCCAAACGGGGTCATGAAGAGTCAGAAGTGACTGGAAAAAGACTAAAAACAAAAGTGTCAAAAGTAGAAATAAAACAAACAAAAAAACCCTTCCGCCCTCAAGGACCATGAATTCTAATGGGGGGGACAATGCATAGATAAGGAGGTACATAGAAGATATATCTAGAGTAGAGGAAGGGAATCTGAGAGGAATAGGTCTTATTGGCAGCTGAGGAGAATGGGAAAGGTCTCCTGCATAAGGCAGGATTTGAGGTACCTTTTTCCCCTAAATTTATTTATTTATTTTTACTCACATTTATAACCTATCCCTCCTCCTGCCTCTCCTCTTATTAAATGCCACCATCCTCCAATCTGAAAAACAAAGCTCCCATGCATAGTCTGGCTAAACAAATTCCTACATTGGCCATGCCCAAAATGGCTGCTTCTCCATCCATGTTCATCACATCTCTAGCAGGAGGTGGGTGGCTCGTTTCATCTTCAGTCCTCTGGAGTAGGCTGGTGTTTGGTCTTCATTCTTAAAGATGACCAGGACATCAGGGAGATGATGCCATGACATACAAGTGGACTGGATATAAGTGAGGCAAGGCTGTGCAAAGTCACCAACCTCACTTTCCCCTCTGGAGTCATCTGGGGCCAGTGGTGAGATATAGATCAGGGCTGCTGGAGATGGCCCTCCCTCTGGAATAGAGGTGAATCTTGAAGGAAGGCAGGGAAGGTGTAGAAAGAAAGCCTTCTGGGCGTGAGGGACAGCCAGTGTAAAGAGCTGGTGCATTCGAATCAGCCATTGCAGCAGGAGCATGGAGTGTGTGGAGGGAGGAGGAAGAAATGTGAGAAAAGCATGAAGGTTCCAGGAAGGGACCAGATTGTGAAGAGTTTCTAACAGCAATGAGAAAACCTTAGATTTGGCCCTGAACCTAAGAGGGAGTCACCATAGTTTGCTGAAGAACGGGTCAGAAAATCCCATGGGTCACTGAGCAGAGGATGGGTTGGGATGCTTTGCCCTCTCACCTCTACCTCTTGGTCAAGGCTCAGTTTACATCTCACTTTTTATAGGAGGCCATTTCAATCTCCCCACTTGCTCGCACCATGCAGTCTCCAACTGACCATTAATCTAATCAGGATTTACTTTCTATGAACCTAATAATCTCCTCCATTATAACATATGCTTCTTGAGGACAGACTTTTTTGGGGGGTGGTATATCTCCAGTCCTTAGCACAATGCCCGGTGCATTTAATAAATGTTTACTGACTGAACAAGCGGTGACAAACATGAGACACGGGAACGAGTAGAAAGCTACGGTATTTGAGAGGTGATAAGGACCTGAGCATTAGGGTACTTGCTGGGGGAGTGTAGAGAAGGGGATACCCGTACAAAGATGCTATGAAGATAGAAAGGACAGGATTTGTCAGTGACAATGGGGTTGACAATGAGGTTGCCAGCCTGAGTGAACTGGGAGGAGAGTGGAGCCCTGGATGGTAATGGAAAAGTTTGGAAGAAGGGAAAAGTCCGGGAAGAAAGACAATCAGAAAGCTATAATGCTCTCATCATGCACCAAAAAGGCCCCTTTGACCCCAAATGTGCTCACCATCCATTTACCAGTACTGGAAATTCTTCCATTAGAGATCCATTAGGCATTGCCCTCTCCGTTTGCCTGGGTCAAGTGACCCTGGGAGGGGTGGGATAACATTGTCAATTAATAATGTGGCAGATTCATTTGTCAGACTGATGAGAGGAAGACAATGGGAGAGTGGAAATTTTGATGGTGAAGAGGGTGGGGGAGAAACATGAGCGCCCAGGCCTAGGTGGGCAGTTTGGGTTGGGGGGGAGTGGCTTCTGAAAAGGAAGAAATCTGGCCACGTAGGAGCCAGAGAAGGGCATGAAAGAGGTGACCACGATTCTTCCTTGTTTTGCCTAGGCTTGCCACATGTAGGCTTATAAAGGTTGTTTTTACTCAGTTGTTTGTAGCCACGTCCAACTCTTCACAACCCCGTTTGGGCTTTCCTTGGCAAAGATACTGCAGTGGTTTGCCATTTCCTTTTCTACTGGATTAAGGCAAATAGAGATTAAGTGACTTGGCCAGGGTCACACAGTTAGTGTCTGAGATCAGATTTGTACTCCGATGTTCCTGAATCCAGGCCTAGTACTCTATCTGCTATATCACTAAGCATATATGCGTGTATGTATATGCACACACATACAGTAGTTATTGTTCAGTTGTTTCAGTAGTGTCTGACTCTTTGTAACCCCATGTGAGATTTTCTTAGCAAAAGTACAGGAGCGATTTGCTATTTCCTTCACCTTATTTGACAGACAAGGAAACTGAGGCAAACAGGGTTGTGACTTATCCAGGGTCACACAGCGCCACCTAGCTACCTATATATGTGTACACGTATGTGTATATACACATACACAGGGTATCCAAAAGTCTTAGAACTACACTAAGAATTTTAGAATACCCTGTATATATATAAGCATAACACATACCCCAATATCTACATACATATGCAAACATACATGTATATACACATGTGCACACAGTTCCCTTTTCCATATCTCAGTAATGCCTAATATCAGACCACTCTTAGCTGTTTTAGATTACGATAAATTCTGGAGATTCCTCTAAGGCCTACAGAGGGCTCCCAGTCCTAACCTTCAACCCATACTCAAGGTGACTTGTTCTTCGCACGAGGTGTAAATCCAAGGCAGTAGTGAGGTTTTGTGTGTGTGTGTGTACATGTGCGTGTGTGTGTGCATGTGCTCGGAGTAGCTCTGTCTTGATCATGATGCTAAGTTTCAGCGACAGAATGTATTGGAAAAAGTACTGGACAAATCACTCAGGCTCTCTGGGCCTTCATTCATCCTCTCCAAGTTGAGGAGTTGGGTGTGGATGGATAGCCAAGACCCTTCCCAGCTTGAACTCTGGGATCAGAAAGGAAGACCTTCCTCCTGGGTTCCCAGTTGGCTTCTCTTGGATGCCCTTGTCCTGTTAGTAGCCGTAGTCTTCCTCCTCACCTCCACCTTCTGGAATTGCTAGCACCATCCAAGGCTTGACTGTCCCCCTTTATACAAGCCCCTGATGGCTAGCACGTCCTCCCCAAACCACTTTACATGTATTCTGTGCTGGTTTCTTGGTTCACATGTTTTCTTCTAGCAGGATGTAACCTCTTCGACAGGGGCTGCTCTCCCTTCTTGTTCGGTGCCCGGCTCTTGGTGTGTCCTTGTTCAATGGATGATTTGTGTTTGGGTTCTCCTCTGACTAGGGCCATGCCTTGGCTCTGTCTCCCAGGAGACAGCACAGTGACCCATACGCAGGAGGCTTCCAGTACTCTGTTATTTGTCTCTTAAGTCGGTGCATCTGCCTGATACAGAGCATGCACTGGCTGCCAGGGCTTTTGGCCCCATATCCTTACTGCCCACCTCGGGCCTTGCCCATATCCAGCTGTTTCACAAATGCTTATCAGATCTCTTCTAATTGCCCTCTGTGGCTATGTGAAGTCTGCAGAGGCTGGGGCAAGGAGGTGGATTGTCCTTCCCATTTTTCTCCCAGAAACCCTAGGAAGAGGTGGGTGGTAGCTCAGAGGGAGCATAAAGGGAGACGTGATAATGTGCTTTGTAAACTTTCAAGGCCTCTATAAATGTGTGGGATGGCTGTTATTGTTGGCAGCACAGATTGCCGGGTAGAGCAAGGCTGCTTTACCATGGTCACTTCAGAGGTGAAGAACTCTGCAATGGGCGTTAATTAATTAAGCACCTCCCCGCTGTTCAGGGAACTGTTTTGGGACCTGGTGGAGATGCAAAGTTTAGCTAAGACACATGGATCCTTAGCCCACTCAGCTGTTTGTGTACATCTCCTTCCTCCCCATTAAGTTTTTAAGCTCCCCACAACTGGGGCCCTGTTCATACAACACCTGGAGGCCCCGAGGCCAGGGACTCGTTGTTTGTTCAAGAAACACAACCACCCGGACCTCCCTGACCTTCACAGGGGCTATAATAAGGAAAATAACTGTTTATTCACTTGAATTGAGGGAGATTACCCATGGGCACAAATAGATGGGATCAGATTTAGTTTCCAATGAGGGGATAAAAGGAGGAATAAGATGTCATGAGATCAGATGTGCTCAAAGAGCTAGACTCTTCAAAGGATGCCCAGGAGCAGGGCAGTGGTTTTGCCCATTAGGGGAGCTGTGAGGAATGTGCATGCAGGCTGTTCTTTAAAGATATCAAGGGCAAGGGAAAGGAATACTTATTCATTAAATTTCTTTGTTTAAATAAATATACATTTAAATAAGTTTATTATTTAAATGTATTTTTAGTTATTAAATGTCACTATGTGCCAGGCATTGTGCTAAGTGCTTTACAAATATTATCTAATTCAATCAAATAGTCTCTTATTTGATAACCAAGGACATCAAGGCCTCCTATCCAGAGACATAAGTTGCCGTGGGGATAAATATTTTCCTACTCATGTGCCTCCTAGCTAGATTTCCATTTCCCTTCATGGGCATAGCATATGTTGGAGGGAGATTGTGATTTTTTTAAAAAAATCTTGCTCTTGCATTCTGTTTAGTAAAAAGGGCATGCATTTTTCTCCCATTGGTGGTTCTCCACTGATCTTGTGCTTTGTGGTACAACTGTTCCTTCTCCTTCAAACAGTGCCAGGTCACCATCTCCAGGATCTGGCCATCACTGTATGGCCCTCTCCCAGAAGCTCGGATCCCCTGGGTCTGCATCTGGGGTTGGAATGGAGTCAAACAAACTTCTTCGCACCCTCTGTCATCTTAGAAAGAGTAGGCCCTTCTCAGCTGACATCCTGCAATGAGAGAGACAAATAAAATCCAGAGGAGCTTGGCCAAATGTCTGTTTAAAGTATTGATCAGCCCACGTGGGTTGAAGATAACCAGCCGGCCCATTGACCAGATATGCCTGGCACCTCTCAGGACAGGCAGGTCCTTCTTGCAAGGCAGCTGTGCTCATCAGTGAAGCTACTGCTGCTTTGGGAAACCTAACTTGAATCTTTCACGGGCTACACTGGAGAGCAGCAGCATGTGCACTCAGTATATTCCTCAGTTCCAGGAGAGCGATTCTACCTCTCCCTTGACCTTGTGAACGGAATTTGCCCCCATGTGCTAGAATTTCTAGGTACTGCTCCCCAAAAAGGTTTACACACATTGGCTTATTCTCATTTGGTGTCAAACAACCTAGTGAAGTAAGTACTACGGATTTATTAGCCCCCTTTTTCCACTGAAGAAACTGAAACAGACAGAGACTTTTCCAAGGTCATTTAGCTTGTAAGAGTCAAAGCCAAAACAGGAGTGGGGATTTAAATAGTCATCCACAGCAAGGCCCCCAAAAGGGCATTCCAGGCTCCCCCATCATGAGGAGGAAGTTTGTGGATGAGAAAAATGACTCCGAGAGCCACAGGATGATTGGATTTGGAGTCAAAATCTGACTCCTGTTACCTGTGCAACCTCATGCAATTCCATCTCCTTCAGTAAGCAATAATTAAGTACCTACTGTATCCTTGGCACTGGGGATATACATATGAAAGATAGTCAAGCAGCTAGGTGGGGCAGTAAGTAGAGCAATGGACCCGGAATCTTGTCTTAGACACTTAATAGCTGTGTAAGTCACTTAACCTTTGTCTGCCTCAGTTTCACCATCCATAAAATGAGGATAGTTGCAGTACTTACCTCTCAAAGTTGCTGTAAGGACCAAATGAGCATATATTTACACACACGTATACCTATAAACACATAATACATGTCCACACATATGTATATGTACATAACACATATTGTTATTATTAACATGTATATTTATTATTAATTATTCTGCCAATTCTTTAGACAAGTCACTTTCCCCAATCTGGAACTCCTTTTTTTTTTTCTCTAAAGTGAGTGAGTTGGACTAGACCATCCTGAAGTTCTTGAGAGTTCTACATCCCATGATGTCAGGGCAGCTAGATGGCTGTGTCCGTAGTTAGGAAGGTCGGAGTTCAAATGTGACCTCAGACATTTGACACATTATCTGTGTGACCCTGGGCAGATCACTTAACCCTGCTTGCCTAGAAAAAAGAAATGAATAAATAAGTAGTGAATAAAAATAACATAAATCCCCCCACGTCCAGGTCAGTTCTAGGACAATGTACTTGTTTTTCAGAAAATGCCTGAAGAACCTCGGTGGTAACTTGTTTGACCACCAGAGGGCAGGTGTGGTCCATAGATGTGACAGCCGTCCCAGACCCTGGCATCTCATCCTTAAGCTTTCCTCTCCGGAGGATGGCAATTAGCTCTTGTGAGAATCCATTTCTTGGGGGGGTGGGGAAGGGTGGCAGTTCCCACTTCCCTTCCCCTCCAGTCAAGTAGATCACGGAACTTGGAGCCCGGAGACCTGAGTAGCACCCTGCCTCTTGCTCCCACTAAATAATAATTACGGGCTGTGTGGCCCTGGGCAAATTCCTTCGGATTTCTGAACCTCATTTACCCCCTCTGTAAAAGGGGGAGGATGATAATATGACACTTGCTTCCACTACCTCCCAGGAAAGTTGGGAGGAAAGGTCTTTGTAAACGTCCCTTAAAGCCCTATGTAAATGTGAACTACTATTAGGTGAGAAGAATTGGGCCTGGGAGCTATGATTTTCAGGATAATTATTAATATTTTTGTTGTTACTGCTACTGTTCAGACCATAATTCCAACTCCCCCTCTCGGAGCCAATGTCTTTTCCAGCCTACTTTGAGGGTGGGTGGTCTTGTTCCTTTTCTCTGAAGGGTCTGTTCCTTCTTTATCTCATAGGGGGTGTTACAGAGTCATCCAGATGTCTGGCGTCCCCTCCCCAGCCCCATCCTCAGAAGTCCATTCTCCTCCCAATTACCCTAGACCCAAAGGACATTCTTTTGTCTCACACCATGGAGGAGTCTTGTCTTTCAGAAAATGTGAGGAAATTGACCCGACAGTTGAAAGGCGGAAAATAAGGAAGCTGGCATAGGTACAGGTCTGTGCCAAGCCCCATGGGTGTGTCCAGTGCCTCAGGGAAACAGGCAGTGGATTGAAAGAGATCAGCCAGCCCAAAGTCTCCCTCTCTCTGACTTTTCTCAATTCTGTGCCCCACCAAGCCCTCTGTACCAGGATGCTGAGAGTTCAGGTGTAGAACTTCCTCAGGTGAGAAGAAGCTGTAGTATGAGAGGGAAAGACTCCTTCTTTAGGGAGCCCTTCATATGAGGAAACTGGCCCTAAACCAGACCATTTAGGACTTGAGGGGATCTTAGAGACCTAGTGAACTCCCCTCATTTTACAGACGAAGGAACTGAAGCCCAGAGAGGTTAGTGGATCTATCACCCAAGGTCATACAACCTATAAGTAGCAAATCAGGATCCACCTGATTTACAAAAAGAAGCATGTTTAGAGATCATGGCATCTAGGGCCCCTCGAGCTGGTTGTCCTGGGAACTTTTTTAAAAAATCATAAAATTTTGATAACAATTGCCATATAATTGTTTTCCCTTGTAATCAGATGAATTCTATTTTATGCATTAAAAGCGTTGTTCTGAGAAAACAGACTGCCAAAGGGGTCCATGACACTTGACATGCCTAGGACCACTCTTTCATTTTACGGACTTTCAGAGAAACAAAGGGACTGTCTCCCACCCCCAGGAAACACCTCGTAGAGGGGGAGGCCGATCAGGCCTTTCCAGAGAACATTTTGATTGGGGGAGGTTCAAAACAGAGCCGTATTGTAGAGACTCCTGACCAAGGTCTTAAACTTGCCCATGTTACTTTGATCTTGGCAGTGGAATAGTAGGGGTCTCTAAGGAAGTTTTTATGTTTATGCCTGTGGGATGATCTGGAATGGGTGAGGCACAGTCTTAGGAAAATTAGCCAAGGTCAATACAGACGCCAGTTTGGAGACATTACCCTCCCCTTGCTCCATTTAGGAGCATAGAATTTCACAGTGGAAAGGGACATTAGAACACAGAATGTTAAAACTGCCTTAGAACTCAGAACTAAAAGTGAACTTAGGCTCATCTAGTTCATTCCTCTCATTTTTCAGAGGAGGAAACTGAGTCCCAGATTACAGAGCCAGTCTTGAAATCCCTTCCAGAGCAATGTGGTGCAGTAAGGGAAAGCATCAAGAGTCATGAAACCTGATGATCAATTCAGGTTCTGTCAATAAGGCCATGTGTCCCCTTGGACAAATCCTTTTCTTTCTCCATTTGTAAAATGATGAGGTTAGACTAGTTGATTTCTAAGGTCCCTTCCAACTCTCTAGGGCCCTGTAACCTGATGGTCTATGGATTGTAGCTAGGGCCCTAAGGTGCTAACAAGTACTGACATGAAAAGAAGCACTTGAAATAAGAAATTATTCACCCTAGGGGAGCTCCTCTCCAGCCTCCCCCAACAGAAGAGGAACCTCTACTCATGTCCAGAGATCCAATATCCTGTCCCCTACATCCAGTGAAATGTAACTTTCTTGGGACAAGGTAATTCTTTTTTCTTTTATCCAAGGTGTCTAATACATAGCAAGGGAGAATAAGTTGAATGGAATGGAATTGAAGTGAATTGAATTGAATTGAGGATTCTCCAACAGGTCTCCTCCTACACCTCCCTCAAAATGGATGTTATCAAAAGACCCATTCGGTGCTGCTGGCCCTGGTGGTAGCATAGGAAGTTGTGGCTCTGGGATACTCTCAATGACTGAGCTCATTGAAGTTGAGGCAGAGTGAGAGTGGGGTTATGTGTGTATGGGTGGTGGTGGTGGATGGGGAATCACTGGATTCCCTAACGTCTCTCTGCCCTGGCTCCTCCTCTGTGACCCTCTCAGCCTTCTCTTCCTTCTCTTGTCTCTTGCAGCCCAGCACAGCACCCCCAAAACCCAAACCTCCCCCACTCACCAAGGAGACCGTCGTCTTCTGGGACATGCGCCTGTGGCACGTGGTTGGCATATTTTCCCTCTTTGTCCTGTCTATCAGTAAGTAGTGCCCCCCCAACCCTTCTTCCTGCCATGCTCCAGATCCTCCCCTAAGACCTCATGTGCTTCCACACTCTTTCCTTCTTTCCCCATCTTTCCTGATTCTCCCCATTCAATGTCCCCCACCCTGCTTTCTATCTTCACTTCCTGATCTGTTTTACCTTTTCTTTCCCATCTTCCCCCACCCCAAATTTTCTATTCACCTCATACAAGGTAGCTTTGTATAGAAGATGGGTAACTGAATTTGGTCTCAGAGAATCTGGGTTCAAATACCAGCCATTTGACCAAAGGCAAGTCTTTTAAACTTTCCTGACCTCAGTTTCCTCATTTGTTAAAATCTAACTCCAAATCTATGGTCCTATGATCCTCATTTAGGTCAAAGATAATCAAGACATCAACAATGACACTGTGATGTTTGCAGTTCCTTTCAAAGACAAAGGACTGACCGCAGAGTCAGACAATGTCCCGGGCTTATCCACCCCAGAGGTAGAGGGGCCTGCTATCAGAACTCAGGGATGGCGTAGGGGGAAGGCTGATGGAGGGAAAGGGGGGGGCTTGAGGGGAAACTCCACTAGAAGACAGAGGGCCAAGCAGCTTCTGCAGTTGTGGAGTTGCTTGCTCCAAAGGGCACCTGGGCAGCAGTCGAGAAGGTCATATTTGTTGCAGTCAGGCAACCTGTGGAAGGCGTACAGACCAGGGCTGAAAAGTCATGGTAAATGCTAGTTGCACACCATGCAATGAGGAATTCTGGTAAGTGCTAGTTGACTAACCACAGGAGGCCCCTCGTTGTTTCTGGCACCTTCTGGTGCTCAGAATGTCCCTGTTTGGGGTCTGCGGGATGGAGGAAGCTGGCAATGGGGGCGGTGGGAGGGATTTTGCCCAGTGACTAGAGTCCTCTTTGCCAGGGAAGGTTGCCTCAGGGTAATTACTATAATTATGGGGCCCGGTGTTGGGAAGGGATTCCTGTCATTCTGTACCCAAAATGCCCAGTTGATGATTCTCCTGCCCCAACTCTCTACCCGCCCCTCCCAGTTAAAGGGCCAACACCCAGATAAGGAAAGAAGGGTAAACTGGGTGGGGCCAAGATGGAAATCCCTCAGCAATTCCTCCAACGGTAGGTTAGATGTGGGTCCCAAGTCTCACAATGACTGCATTTTATCCAATGCCATATCCCTTTGATGACTCACATTGAGTTCTGAGTGAAATTAGGCAGGTCCAAGGACTTCCTCTCTGGTTCCTGAGCTTCACTGAGTAGAGGACTCTGCCTACCACCCCCTGAGGCCCAGATAACCCAGTCACCATAGGCTCTCTCCCTAAACTCTGTCTAAGCCTATGACTCTTATTATTTTCTTCCTTGTTGGTATGGTAGGGTTTGTGGTGCTTAATAAACTGGCGTCTCCTCAAGAATCCTGTGAAGTAACTAACTAGAACAAGTGATATATTCCCCATTTTACAGATGAGGAAACTGAGGTCCAGAGAGGCATGAAAAGATTGGTTTAAGTTCATATGGTGAATGTCATGGCTGTCAATAGAACGCAGGTCTCCTGATTCCCAGTTCTGCCTTCATTCCTTCCACGATACCACAGGGGCCTCCGTTCCAGTGGTTTCTCTCAGCCTTTGGAAGGCTGTCTTTGCTTGGGATTGGCATGTGATTCTCTCTCTGGTTGTGCCTGGCTAGGGTTCATGGCAAAGTGAATCTGGCTTGTGCAAGGCAGGGTGTCAATGCTGTGGGATAGAGGGAGAAGGTTGTCCAGCTGCAGGTCTGGTGTGGGGCAGAGGAGCAGTGGAGAAAGCCCCATTTGACAATGCTAATAACTCACACTTAAATAAACATTCTAAAATGTTAAAAAAAGAAGTGTGTTCACACCCTCTCTGAACAGTCCTATGCTAAAATCAGCACAAATATTATTATTCCAATTTTGCAGCTGAGGAAAATGAGACCCGGTAAAGGGGAGTGACTTGTTCAGAGTGACAGGGTTAGTGAAAGAGCAGAGACTTGGATCCAGGACTGTCCACTGTAGTCACTACCCCTCCCAGTTTTTCCCATCTCATACTATCCTATGGACCAACCGATAGAGACAGTAGATGCGTGGTATCATTAGTAACAGGAATTCCCAAATGCACCAAGTCCCTCTACCAATGCACACCAGCCCCCTTCTCTGCAAATTGCAGCTTTGTAGGCCTGACTAGAACACTGAGAAGTTAAGAATCTTGCCCAAGGTCATGTGTCCTGTAGATGTGGGAGGAGGGACCTGAACTCAAGGTTGGGTTCATACCAAGGCTGATTCTCTATCCAAAACAATGTGGCATCTCTCATGCTGGTGCTGTAAGATACTGGCAAACTCATGTGGCATGTTTGAGCTAGGGAGAAATTGAAAGGTTCATCTAATGGGTTCCCCTCATTTTCAGGTGAAGAAATGGCAGCCTAGAGAGATAAGGGGACAGCCAAGGTCATAGAGTGAGACAGTGGCAGGCCTGGAAATGGAACCTTAGTCTTCTCACCCTTGGCTTGTTTCTCCCTCCATCTTGTAAACCTCCGATTGATAGCTCTTCATAGCTCAGGTAAAATGGAATGCCAAGCCAAGGAGAATGGAGAATTCAGGGATGGGAGGGGCAGGATCCATGGAGAAACAGGAAAAAAGGGAGAGGGCAGGTTTTTCCGTTCACAAGTTAAAGAAGTCAAGGCCTTTGGCATTCAAAGTGCTCCTGTTTGACCATAATAACCCAGCAGCTGGACACGGTGCTCTCCACCAAGCTGCCTGATAGGAGGGCCCTGTAGAACAGAGACTTATCAGACAGAATGCCCCACACACCCTCACTTACGGGTTTGGTTAGGAACCCCATCCTGTGTTGGCTTCAGCTCTTGTCGCTGGCCCTTTCTTCATTCAGGGTCAATGCTCCCTTCGTTCAGAAATTTGACTCGACTTCCATCTTCTACATGAGATCTTTTCTGAACCTAACCTGCCAGCTGCTGTTGCCTCTGCTTCCCATGACCTTGTGTTTATTTTTTGTATATCTTATATATGGGAGGCCCCATGAGAAAGTGTGTGGAAAACTGGCCTCAGAATTAGGAAGACTTTAATTCAATCCTTACCTCTTAAGAGGTCCCTGTGACCCTGGGCAAATCACTTCATTATTTTTTTTTTCAGTTTTTGCATATACTTATTATTATTATTTTGTAGAAAATAGGCAACAGTTTTTTTTAGAGGACAGAGGGCAGACCTTGGAATCAGAAAGAGTCATTAACCCCTCATCTCACCCTAAGGATGGAGTCTCCCTCCTATTGGGGTCCTCCTGCTGGGGCCTGGTGATCCTACCCACTGGGTGGTAAGACTCTGGGTGGCCACGTGGGTGAGTAGCACTATGTTTTTGGAATCTCCTTACACCAATGAAATCACCAATGCAATCAAGTTTGCTTCTGTAGGAGCTCCTTGCATCAATCTGAAGTCTATGTCTTATATACTTTTATTTGTACATGTCTCCCCTGATGGAATGTGAACTCCATGACAGCAGGGACTCATTTGTTTTTTAGTCTTTGTATTTTCAGCTCCCCAAATAGTGCCTAGCACATGGTAAATAGCCCCTCGTTGCTGATTTGTCCTTAGTTTTTGAAGAGGACCAATGACATCCCTGGGTGATATGCTGACTAGTTGGCATATTGGGTTTGAGTGAGGCAGAGTCATACAAAGTGTGACTCCATACTGTGGCTCATGGAGATTGTGACACAGTTATTTAGTGTCAAGGATAGAACAAGAACCCCAGCTGCTGCTTCTTATTTCGGGAGTCTTTCTGCTCTACCACCTCCTGTGGGCAGCAGACTAAGTCTGGGGAGAGGTATGCTGGGGTCCCCCCAAGACTGAAAGTCAGACCCTGGAGCACCCAAAGAGTAAGGGACTCCAGGTAGGAGCAGAGAAGTTGGAGTGGGGGGCATTGAGTGACCCCACTGCACTCTGAGCTCAAGAAATCTGGGTGGCAGAGACCACGGGGTGCTGGGAGGATGAAGTCACAGGGTGGGTCCTCTTGGGGTGAGGGATGGCCCCATCCAGATGTGTGAGGCAGGGAAGGGAGCCAGGACCACATTTCCATCTGCCTTCCATGTGTCCCCTCTTGGCACCAGCTCCTTGGCTTTTCTCTCTGAGGGTACCTTTGCACTAACCCTGGCTCTCTCCCTGGACCCCCTCATAGATCCCCTCCTCATGTTCTTCCTTGCCCCCTAGGGAAGAGAGTAGAGCTGACAAGCAGGGAAGGCATCCTGGATTGCTGGGTCTTCCATTTCTCCCCAAGGTGATGGACTCCATTCAAATGTATTTCGCAACATGGCACTATGAGTCTGCACCAACAAACAATTTCAGGCCCCTGTTTGGCCCTGCAGGCTCTCCATGAGCCCCAAGAAGAAAGAGAAGCACATCTCTTTGCTTTCTGTACCCTTCTTTCCCTGAGCCAGGCAGGCTTTCTAATAGCCTGCTGCCTCCACGGTAATAACAATAATGATAGCTTACATTTGGATGATACCTAAAGGCTTACACAACGCTTTCCCAAGGAGTCCCCAGAGGAGAGGAGAGGAGACTATTATTGCACTCATTGTGTAACTGAGGAAACTGAGGACCAGAGGCTAAGTGACCTGCCCTATGTCAGGCAGGTAGGCAGTGTCAAAGCTGGGATTCAAACCCAGGTCCTCAGGTCCAGTGGTCAAAGAATCGCAAAATTACAGAACTGGGCAGGACCTGAGAAGCCCTCTAGTTCAACCCATATAGGAAAGGAGTTCCCATTATAACAACACCCAACGTGGTGTCATCCAATGCTTCTTGAAGACCTCCCAGGATGGGGAGTTCACTCCCTACCGAGGCAGCCCATTATGTTCCACATTTGGACAGTTCTTGTTAATTACAAAGTGTTTCTTGACTTTGAATCTAAAGTCTCTTCTTTGTTGCTTCACCTTTTGCTTCTGGTTCTATCCTTTGGGGTCAAATAGAACAAATCTAATCCATCTTCCACCTTTCCTTGATACCACACTGCCTCATAAGGTAAGTGACTTTCCCATGTCTCTATAGACTGTAACTGCAGGGCTAGAGGCAACTCATGACAGGTGATCTTGTGTACCTCTAGATGGCTGGGAGGCTCAGTGGATAGAGAACCAGGAAGCTCTGAGTTCAAATTTGACCCAAATACTTGCTAGTTGTGTGGTCCTCCTATGCCTCGGTTTCCCTAACTGTAAAATGTGAATAATAATAGCATTCACCTCCTAGGGTAGTTGTGAGGATCCAACAAGATAATGTTTCTAAAGGGCTTAGCACAGTATCTGGCATCCTGGTCTCCCTACCCTGCTCTGTCCCCCACCCCCACCCAATCCCTCTCCATATCATCCTCTCATCACAGAGAATATTTAATTCTCTGCTTGTATTTCCCAACCCTGCCCAGGGTATAAACCCATGATGCCTGGGTAGAATCTCAAAATGCCAAGACTGGATTCAAACCCAAGTTTCCTGACTCCATCCAAGAATAGCTCTCTTTGTACTAGTGATGCCCCGTTATGTGTGTTTTTTGTGCGTCTTGGGTATCAAACCCTACTATCATTCTACAAATGAATGAAAAAGACATTTATTAACTGCTTGTGCAATGTCAAACCCTACTGGGGATAGAAATATAAAAGGGAAACTAGTCTCTGCTCTCAAGGACCTTATATTCTAATAGGAGGAGACGTGTGTAGGGGAGCGATGGCCAGAGAAATGTATCGTGAGAAAGAATTCATTTGGACGCCTACTCTATTCCGATCAGCATTAATCGGTTTGATATTTTACATAAGTCACATAGGGATAGATAGGTTCTTAGAGTGGACCTCAAACTGTAACATAATGTTCACTACTTTTTTACCCAGTTATGAGGCTCATTTGTGCAACCACAAGAATGCTGACAAAGACATCTCTGTCCTGTTTTGCTCAAATTCCATGTCCAAATCCAGCATGGGTGGGATGCTTTGATGCTTTGGAAAGCCCTCCACTTTGTTTTTGTACCTCTGGACCATTCTTTCTTGTCCAACAGGAGCAGGACCATCTTATGACCCTTAGTCAGTGGAGGTGCCCCATGCTTTACCCAACCTGTGAACCCCTTGCTGATATGTCATGTTTAGCCCTCACGAGTAAGGTCTATCCACCAATGAGATTCTGTCTTTGGTCATGCCTCTTTAGCATGTTTGGATATCAAACCCTATAAAACAATGTCCTGGGAGGAGGGAGCATCTCAGATCATGAGGAAGATCTGAGGTCCACTTTGTGAGAGGCGGCCATGGACCCTTTAATAAAGTGCTATCAGACTCAGTCTCTCTTGTTGTAGTTCGGACAATTTTGATCCTCATGGCATCTCGGTTGAGAAAGTTACAGCGGGGGAGTAGGGCCATAGGAGAGCAGACTGACACAGCCTTTGGGGGAGAAATGACAGAGTTGGCTTAATTCTGGTTCTAGAACTAGAAATGGGGAGTGAGGGCATTTGGACTGTGACATGGTGACTGATTAGGAGAAGACAAAGGGGTGACCCGAACCTGAGTTGAAGTTTGACTATCACTTACTCACTGTGTGACTTTGGGCAAGTCATTTCCTCTCTTTGGGCCTCAGTTTCTTTATCTGTAAAATGGAATAGATGATCTCTAAGATACCTTTCAGCTGAGAATTCTGTGTTCTAATCTTCTACCTAGCTCTGATCTTGTGTTTGTTGTAAGGTCCCTCCTAGCTGTGCCATTCTGAGATTCTTTTTAGTTTGCTTCTTTATCACATAACTGGGGAAGACAAATGAAGAAACATACTCTTTGCCTTCATTCTCAGCCCCACCTAAGCGCTGTACCACTAGCTTACTGTGATGAGACTTATGCAGTCCTGGAGGCCAAAGAGAAGAGGGACATACGAGGTCACCTGTCAAAGGCTGCCGCTAGCCTTGGTATCATCAGTCTATAACTAACTCCCCTAGGAAAAAAAAATCCTTTCTTTCATTCCTCTAAAAACTAATTCAGACACGTCCCAAACAAATGTTTGTGAGGGGAGAAGCAGAGGAGGCTTGCACATCCCTCCCCAGCCTGGCAAACATCTGTAGGAGACAGAGGCCAACATCTGCACGGACTCCTTTGAAGCTTGCTAGCTCCCCAGGCTTAATGTGCAGTGGGTGTTGGCTTCTGCCTTCCCCTCAAGCACTGGAGGAATAGGGGTGGTCCTGAGACAGAGAAGCCGAGCAATGTTTTTAGCTCAACAATAATAATGACGGTCAGTGTTGGGTAATGATAACTCATATTTATACTTCATTAAATGTTTATTAAATGGGTAACAACAATGGTCATTTCTATAGAGTTTAAGGTTTGCAGAATATTTTAATTTTAATGTGCCTGTGATTAGTATCTCTGTTTTGTAGGGGAGGAAAGTAAGGCTCAGAAAGAATTGACTTGCCTAGGGTCACCCAGCAAATAAGTTGTAAGGACTCGGGTTTACGAAGCATCATTGATTGTCCTAAGGACTGGGAGATCTTTTCCTCTGCATCTCCCATATGGATGGGAAACTCAATCTAGGCAAACAACCCTGTGTTGTTTGGGGAAACACAGTATCAGAGTAGGCTGGGAGCCTCCAGGTGAAGGAGAATGTGTATAAGGAGAACATGGGAATAGGAGAAATGGAGTCCTCTGGACCTTTTCCTACTGTAGTGGGTGTGTGTGTGTGGAGCGCGTAGCCCTATGGCCAAGCTGCTGGGGGATAGGTGTCCAGATTTAGACGTCATGATCTCTATTTCAGAGGTGACAACAACCAAGCCCCAAAGAAACCAAGGACTCCAGGTAAACCAGCCTGGGAGCCAGGATGTGGCATCTAGCTTCTTCTACATTTTCCTTTCTTCCCTCCCCCTTCCCCAGGGACTAAAAGGCTCTACTAGTTTTTATTCATTCTCTCACTTGGGTCATGAATTCATGATGCTAATGATGGCATATTATACATTTGTACCTACCCCTATATACACACCCTAGGTGTGCCCATTCTGACCAAAGCAACAAATTGTTTCAATTGATTTCTCCCCCAAACAGTCACTCTCCCAAACTGACTCTGCTAATGAGCATACTAGAATTCCAGAGCTGAAAGAACATAGAACTTTAGAACACAGAATGTTTAGAGTTAGGGAGCAGAACACTAGATGATCATATTGTATTAATCACATATTTGTGGGAATGCAAACACACTTTCATTTACTTTCACAAGGATAAGGGTGCGTAATGGCCCTTGTAATCCAGACACAGGTATCCCTTTGGAAGGTACAAACTACACTTAATTTCTGTGTGATTGTCCTTTTTTCTCTGTGAGTAATGGGGCCCAAGTTGGGTCAATCCTATTAAATGTCATCGAGTCTGTTATCTGCACATTGCTGATACATCGACAGATATAGAGATTTAGAGATTATCTATAGAGCCTGGGCAGGCAGGAGAAGGTAGGGTCCTGGGCATAGGAACAGTCTGGTCCACCTGATTCAGCGCTGGCTCTGAGTCTGCATCCTTAGATTGTTCCCAGTCTCCATGTGGGATAGTGAAATGTAGCCTGGCTCAGGAAGCACAATGCTTCGGTCTGCATCCCAGTTCTCCTACTTAATAGCTTTGTGACCCTTGGAAAGTTATTCCATCCTGAGTTCCCTCTTCTTTAAAATCACGAGGCTTGGATGCGATGAACATTTCTCAAAGGGTTCTCTGAGGGATGTCTTTCAGAGAGTCCGTGAGGTCAAAGCTATTTTCACAATAATACTAAGACATTATTTGCCTACTAAAATACCCCTCCAACTATATATCTGTGTGAGGCCACATTTTCTTTACATAGTTCAACCAAAACAACTTATCGCCACAGACTGAATGCAGAAGCAGATATGAGAATCCATCTGTCTTCTATTAAGACAGACATTAAAGAGACTTGCAAAAATATGTAAACAATGCCCAGTGTTCTAGCTATTTTTTTGTTTTGAAAAATATGGTTAGTTTTGATAAACTGTTTTATTTATATTAATATACAACGGGCTAGAATTTTATCAGTTTTGATTTCTAGTATGGTAAATGTTAATAGATATAATCCAAACAAAACCTCTTTGGAGTTCTCGCTAATTTTTGAGAATATCCAATAATTTTTCAGAATGTCAAGGGATCATGGAGCTAAAAAGTCTGAGAACTACCAGGCTAGATAATCTTCAAGCCCTAAGTTCTAAATCTTATAATCCTTTGAAGAGTGACAGATTCTTAATTATTAATTCTGTTGCAGATTCCCCAAAATGTCCCCACCACACTCCTCAGAGTCCATGCCTCCAGCGGTTTTGCCTTGAAAGCTGAAGTTTCAATATCTGGTTTTTAATAAGATCTGACTTCTCCCAGCCTCCCCAGGGCTGGTTCTGTGGCCTGGACCTGGACAGGTTGTACCAGATCCAGGACAACAAATTTTGGCCCTATTTGAGCCTGTGAATTTTGAGGGCAGATAGTCATAGCCGGGAAAGCAGGTGAGGGAGGGAGACTGCGCACCCCTCGCCCAATCACAAATATCCAACAGCTGGACAGGTGCCCCAGACATGGCATCCTCAGTAGGATGCTCAGGCTGAGCCACCTTCAAAGGAAAAGTCTGGACCAGAATTCAGTGGGATAAAGAAGTAATAAGGGAGGCATCACCCCAATTTTAAGGAGCCCCTCGTCTGAGAGGGCTGCCTTCAGATAGCCTCTAGCCTGAGGGGATAGTCAGCCTCTGCCCTCAGGGATCCTTGGGCTGAAGGGGAAAGCAGACACGGGAAAGCAATGTAACAAGACACAGGACAAGTTAACATCTAACTTGTCTCTTGTTGAAATAACAGGACTCAGGGACAGAAGCTCTGAATTTTACTAATCCCAGTCCCAAGTGCTTCTATCCTTGGCTTGGGTTCTAATCTCAAAGTGGTTCAACCCATTTCCTTTACCTGGATCTGGGATAAGCCTGCCAAGTACACTGAAATTAAAAATGGTTTCTTGTCTTTCCCTGGGCTCATGGCCTCCCATCTGACTGCTCCCATCTCTGTATCCTTACAGTCATCACTCTATGCTGCGTCTTCAACTGCCGAGTACCTCGGACACGAAAGGAGATTGAGGCACGCTACCTGCAGAGGAGGGCAGCTAAGATGTACGCGGACAAGCTGGAGACGGTGCCCCCACTGCCCGAGTTAACCGAAGTTCCTGGGGGTGAGTGAGGCTTTCCGTCTGACCCAGACTCCCCCAACCCAAATTCCTGTCACGCATCCCTTCCTCCTGAAGGCCCTCCACAACCCAAGCTTCTCTGTCCCAGACTGCTCCACGTCCCTAAGGTCTGCATTCCAAGTGCCCCATTGCCACTAAATTCTTCTATAGCAAACCCTTCCATCACAACTCTCATTAGGGCTGAGAACCCTGGGGAAAGATAGACAACTGAAGGAAAGAGCTAGTGTTTGCACAGCTGTCCACAATCATTCTCTTGATATTGGTGATTGTGGATTGGCATGGCAGAACATTGCTCTCCCCCCCACAAGTATTTTTGTCACGTGTAGAGTGGTTACTGAGTGAGTAAAGCGGGGGGTGGAGGGAGGGCCTGGCTGGTTCGGAAGGGGAGGAGAGAGACCTAAGGAGCTCTGAAGAGTCATTGCAAAGAGCAGAGCCAAAATTCTCAGATGTGATTGGGAAACTAGAAACATACTCAGGAGTGACTGCTCAGGGCTGATCGCGGCCGCGTTCAGAGTGAGGGGGTGAGTCTTGAATCTATAGACCCATAGGAACTCAGATTTAGAGATGGAAGGGTCCTTAGAGATCATTTTCTCTATCACCCTCATTTTACAGATAAGGAAACTGTGTCTCAGATTGTTGAAGTGATTTGTCCATGAACAAGCTGCTAGAATACATCAGTCAGGTCTTCTCAACTCCGAGTTATGATGGGTTTGTGGGGTGAGGGAGAATGGGTCAGAGGACTGAATCCGAGGACAAATCCCCACATGAGTGTTTGGGGAGCTGTCATGACAAAAGTCCAACAAAAATGCCGGATAGATGACTGACTCTGAGACCTTTGTGGTGTCTGCAGAGGAAATGAGGGTTAAAACCTCAGGCACAAACCAATGGGACAAGAGCTTGGGTAGGGTTGCAAATAGGAGCCAATGGTGCCGTGGTTTTGAGTTGAGTGGGTGACTTCATGTCAACTCTTTCAACTTTTCTGTCCCCAAGTCCTAATTCCTAAACCCTTCAGAGCAGGCTCCTTGACCTTGGTGCTCAGGGGCAGAACTGACCTCCCTCACCACTAAGTCTTTCTGTTTCCTGAGGTTCCCCCCAAACCTCCACAGTGGTTTCTTCTCCCTTTGCTGACCTCTCTTCATTTTGTACTCTAGGCTCCTCTGACAGGCTGCCCCCTCTCTCGGGTCACACCCAGTCCCAGTCTCTCGGATCTCTGCCTGTGGTGAAGGAAGAGGATGAGATGACCCCACAGGGCAGCTAGCAGCCTGTCTCCTCCATCTCTCCTTTCCTCTCCTCTCCTTTCTCTCTCTCCTCTTCCCCTTCTCTTCTTCTCCTCCTCCTTTTCCTTTTCCTTCTCCTTCTTTTTCTTCTTCTTCTTCTCTCTCTCCTTTTTTTCCTTTTCCTTCTTCTCCTTCTTCTTCCTTTCTTTGTTTCTTCTTCTCCCTCCCTGCCCTCTCTCCTCTTGCCTCCTCCCTTCTCTTCTTGCCTCTTCCTCTCCCTGACTTCCAAGAAGACAGGACTTCTTCCCTTGTGACTGAGCACCAGCAGCTTCCACACCTTTCTTCTGGCTTTTCACTGTCCAGCTTGTCCATCTCTCCCAAGGCACATCTTGGTTGGGGGAAGGGAGAGAGTAGGAGGGAGACAGGAGTTACAAGTTAAAAGAACAACTCAAACTAGGAGCCCAAACTTGGGGATCTGTTGTCCAGGAAACAAATTGCTTAGTTAGGATCCATAGTAAGAATTAAAGTGAGCAACATTGAAGGTGACCAAATTTCTCTTCCACTTTGAGTTCAGAGAGCCTTACTTCAAATTCTGAACTGGGATTGGAGAATGGAACCCCAAAGAAGCCACATCATTCTATTTTGGAATTGGAAGGGAATCTGAGAGGTCATTGGATCATAAGGTCATAAATTTTACAGGTGGGAGGACCCTCAGAGGTCATGTGTTCAAGCGCCTTCATTTTATATATGGGGAAACTGAGACCTAGAGAGGCTACATGTCTTACCCAAGTTCACAGGTGGTAAGTGGCAAGCAAAAATTCAAACCTGAGTTCTCTGACTTAAAATCCACATTTGTAGATCATCTGTTCCAACCTCCTCATTTGCAGAATGAGGATACCAAGGTCCAGATTTGTAATCTTTTCCAAGATTAGCAAATGGCCATACCAAGATATAAATGAAAATTCTCTAACTTTATGTCCAAGGCTCTTTCTGCATATGATCTGACTTTGAGAAAATAAGATTTTTCAGACAGTTCGAAAGACTTGAAATCAGCAAACCAGTCCTATATGGAATTGCCCAGATTAAAGCATCCTGATGTTTACCAAATCAATGAAGGACATTGGGAAGAGAAGAGGAGAGGAAATTAATGAGAGGAGGTTAGTGGAAAAGGTAGAGAATGAGGCTGCCCTGGAGTCATAGAATATGAACAATGGCTTTGAACTGAAACAGAGATTTCCAGAAATGAAATGAATTATCCCATTGCTAGAGGAGGACAGAGGATCACACTGGTGAGAATACTGTAGAAAGGACGCCTGTTCAAGTGCACATTAGCTTAGATCAGGTTGCCTCTGAGGTCTAGGGCTCTATGGGCCATGGATTCAGATCTTTAGAGTTAAAAGGAGCTTTAGAATATAGAACATGAGGAAGGAACTTCAGTTATGTTAGATATTGTATATGTTGTATATTAATTATGCATGTTATATGGTCTACTTATATTAGTCATATGTTAGATAGTTTAACTTTTTATTGTACAGATTAAGAAACTGAGGCCCAGAAAGAACTTCCTAACTTCTGAGGAGCTGAGAGGCTTGAGAGGCAGAGGCCTAGGAAGACCCAGGAGGCTGGAGTTTTAGGACTGTAATGCTGACTTAGCCAGAGGCAAGAGACTGGATCAGAGGAGCTCCAGTAATGATAGGGATTTTGTGTCTTTTTGTCTTGTAGGAAAAAGACTAGAGAAAAATGGCAGATATGAATAAAGGGATGGAAAGTAGATCTTATGATGAAAGGATAAAGGAATTAAGGGGGAGAGAAGAAGGCTGAGAGATGACAGAATCATGGTCAGATTGGGCACCCATCCTGGGTTTCCCATATAACTAGAGGACAGAACAAGGGAGAATGAGATGGCATTGAGCAGAGGCAGAGGGCATTGTGGTCAGAACCAAAGAAGGACTCTCTTGATGTGGGACTTCATTGGAAGGAGATGACCAGTAGTGTTCTAGTTCTTAGAGACATTCAGGAGGAGACCACGTGTCCTGGGTGGCTCAGACATCTTCTTGTCCACCTCAAGAAGCTTTTCCAAATGGCAGGCAGGTAAGAGAAGGAGGTAAGGGTTGGAGAAAGGTGGAGATTGTTGTAGTGAATGGAAAGACCACTGTACTAGAAGTCAGAAGACCTGGGCCCTAGTTCCTTTCATACTGTGTGATTGGAATTGAAGTACTTACTTGGGTGACTTCATCTCCCTGGGCCTCAGTTTACTCAAAGAGCAGCACACTTCTGTGGCAAATAGAGTGCCAGGGCTGGAGTCAGAAGATCTAAGTTCAAATCTGACCTCAGATGCTTACTGGTTGTGTGACCCTGGGCACTTAAATCAATTGTTTGCCTCAGTTTCCTTATTTGTAAAATGGGGGGGGGTAATAACAGCATCTACCTCCCAAATTTGTTGTAAGGATCAGATGAGATAACAATTGTAGGGTGTTAAGCACAGTGCCTGGCACGTAGCAACTCTTGTATGGATGCTAGTTATTATTATCTATAAGGCGGAAGGATTGAACCCTATGGCCGCCAAGCCCCCTTCCATCCATGATCCTATGTTCCTATGACTTCCTTTATCTGAGCCTCAGTTTCCTTCTCTTCAAAATATGGACAATGCCAGTTACCCCATATCTCCCAGGGGGCAGGGGTTTGTGAGGTATATATGTGGGGTATATGAGAATATATATGGGGAAATGCTTTGGAAAATATAAAAGCATGAGAGAGAGAGGGAGGAAGGGAGGGAGAAAGAGACATAGAGGGAGAATATGTTATTAAGGGATATCATAAACTTTATGGCTCCGATGGACTCTGAGGGTGACCTGTCCCATCCGTGTCCTCTTCTCTCTCCAACAGGTGACAAAAAGAAGAAGAAGAAGGATACTGTGGACACGGTGGCCATCAAGGTAGAGGAGGATGAGAAGAAAGAGGGCAAGAAATGAAGGGTCTCCCTGACCACCCCTGCCCATGTACCTCAAAGCCTCGGAGAATGTCCAGAGTGGCTCTAGAAATTATAGGCCCCATCCCCTCATTTGACAGAGAAAGAAGGGGACAGGACTTGCCTGAGATAACACCACAAGTCAGCAGCAGAGACAACCCTAGAACCCAGGCCTCCTGGTATCTGGTCTGGGAGTCATTTCTAGGGCTCTCTGTCCTCCCAAGAATCCTGCCTCTTCCACAGGCCAATGGCCCAAGCAAAGTTGTCACGTGGGCCTGATTTCCTATATTTCCTTCCTTGTTTTATCTTCCCCCACCCCAGACCTTGTCCGTTCCAGGACTTGCTGTGTCCTCCATGAGAGTGGGGAGCTTCCTAACTAAGTCGATTGTAGTTACTTCCATTTCCAGGCCTCTTTAGGAATGATGAAGCACTTTTTGTCACACCCTAATGAGGGAGATTGCCAGTCTTCCCATCAGAGGAACAATGTGCTATAATGGGTGACATGTTAGGAGTCAAGAAGACTTAGTTTAATATCCTACTTCTGAAATGTGCCAGGTGATCAAGGGCCAGTCACATCAGAGATGGACAAAGAGATGGAGAGTAGGCCTTATGATGAAAAAGGTATGGGAGTTAGGGTGGAGAGGAGAAGGCCAAGAGATGATGTCATCATTGTCAGACTCCATAAAATTTTAAAGCTTCACTCTAGTGGCTCTCAGCCCCTGAAGGTCCTTCCTGCCACCCTCACCCCTGCCTCAGTGGTAAGGATCTTTCCTCTTGGACATCACATCACACCTTGCTTTGTACCTCTCTCATGTACTCACTACATCAAACTGTGTATTGTGGTATTTGTGTTGGTGTCTTGTCGCCCTACTAACCACCAGTTCTGCAAGTTCGGAAGCATGGAGTTTTTTAAGCTTTGTATTTCACTCAGTACCAAGTGCAGAGATCTCAACATAGTACATGCTTAGTAAATGCTTATTGAAGGAAATGTCTTATCTCTTCTACTAGACTGTAGAAGTCATGAGGATGGTATATTCCTCTTATTTTCTTCAGTACACTAAGCACACAGTATGCATTTAATAAAAATTTATTGAATGTATGAGTGAGAATGGAATTTTCATAGCAGTAGGGTGGGGATGGGGCATATTCCAAGTAGAAGAATTGTCATCAATCAAACTGGAACCAGAAATGATCCTGGCCGTTTTAAGAGAAGAGGGTCTGTGAGGAGCAGTAGTGGGAAATCAGGCTAGAAGTTTAGACTGGGGACAAAATATAGAGGGTGGGTTGAGAAGTTTGGACCTTACCCAATGTGGTGTGGTCAGTTACTACAAGTCCTGTTATAAGGGAAACATGACAGAAACAGTCTACCAATGGATATGGCTAACACAGAGATGAGCTGGTTAATATGGTCCTTATCCAAAGTGGAACTTTAACTGGGACATTTGTATGGGTGGGTCTTTTAAAAACCCATATATTTAAAAAGAACCCATATATTTAAAAAAAAATCCTACAAGGACATTAATCAATACTTTGTTCCATACTATGTCTCCTGGTGGTGTTGGTATATAAGGGACAGTCCACCTTCACAGGCTCTGAAGATGGAGGCTGCTATCCTTCATCCAATGGAAATTCAACTGTTTTTCCTTTTACCACTGGCTAGGGCCCTTGGAGATTCTTGCAAGAATTGTATACTAATAGGGGGGCAATAAATACCACATTATTCTGACTATAATTTATACTCCTTTCCTTCTCCCATCTGAAAAAAATTGGCTTGTATGAAATCTGGATGCAATTTATACCTGGTATTATTTTTCCTCCTCTTAGACTTCAGACCAGCTGTTTGAGAATTAGCACATTTAGGGGGTCTCTGGATAGAAAGTCCAATGAGCAGTAGGCTAGCTTTATTGTATAATTCAAGATGGTAGATGCAGCTCTGGTCAGCTGCCCTTTGAAATCCCTCACAGCCCCACTCTTCCTCTCTTGGAGGTGGGGCAAATGTATGCTGGCCCTGGGAACCTTCTGAATGAAGCGTAGACTTCTAGCATTGCTTACCTCCAGCCTTTTCTGGTGCTGAGATGTTTTCTGCCCCTGAGGAGTCTGGGAAGGAGAAGTACCAGCAGTGTTCTCATGACCTGTTTAAGGGTCATATTACTATCTCATCTTTCAGGACAGCCCTGTACAGGTTACCTCTGGGGGAACTGGGGGAAACTGGATACTCATGATCTTATCTCCGGGAGCTGCAGGAACCCTGGATGAATACTGTGAAGCTGACGTCATGGTGTTTGTAGAGTAAGGACTAATGGTTATCTTCCCCAGCAGACACCTGGATAGAATCATTTAATGTCAGAATCTAGTAGAATTGTGAAGGACCTTGGAATATAGATCACAGGATGTCATATATGATCAAAGGATGTTTTGGACCTCAAAATATAAAACAGAAAATGTCAGAGATAAGAGGGACTTTAGAACATAAAGCATAAAGTATCAAATGTTGGAATTAAAAATGTTTAGGACAACCACAAAACACCCTGCTTACCAAGTAAATCAACCGTCACCACCCTAACCACCACTTCCCCTCAAACTCTGACCGAGACCGCCCAAGAGCCCTGAGCTCAAGAGCCCTGGGAATAGCAGGGCTCCTCCCCCATCATTCTTCCCCTCTCCCCTCCCCTGCCTCCACCCAAGACCCTACCAACCCTACTGTAGTTATCATCACTGAGGGGGCAATCCTTAAGAACGGTCCACTACCACCATCTGCTAAACAATTGCCATTGATGAGCAAGGAATTCTAAGAGCCCTTGGAATAGTAGCAAGGCCCAACCCCCCCTTCCCCGCCATCATAAGCCTACTTCTGGCCCAGCTCTCATAGGCATCATCCAAGGAATCAACCCCCTACTTTCAGAAGTCAGCCATCCCTACCAATGGTCACCCACAAATCAGGCAAGTCAGCTGGTAATCAAGGCATCAAGGCCCCTTGAGAGAGAGAGATAGGAGGCAAAGAAACCACCATCACCACTTCCCATCTAATCTGGATGGAGATATCACAGGGCTCTGACCTTAGGAGCCCTGGGAATAACAGTACCCTCTTGCTCCCAGCACCACTGTCCCTGCTTCCAGGCCAGCCCCCATAGCTGGCACAGAGAGAATCTACTCTGGCAAAGTCTCAGCCTGGCAAGTCCATCCTCCTGGGCTGCAGCCCTTGCCTCCTCAGCATTCATGGCTACTGAAGAACCTTAAATGAAAGTTCTCACCATGAAAGCCTTTGGTGCTGGTCAGCATTTTAACATCGGAAGGGGATCTGGTTTTCCTCAGAGGGCATGATACTAGAGAAGATTCATTGAGATCTGCTTCTTCATTGCCCGCCCCCCCACCTCCCCCACCACCCCGCCAAAGGCCATGGGCCTTTTCCATCTGTTTTGTAGCAAAAACCTCCAATACTCATTCCCCCCACCCCACTCCCATTAACTCCATAAGAATTGAGTTCCTTGTAGGCAGGGACTATCTTGCATTTTCTATCCCTATTTTCTATATGTTTTGCATATAATTAAGTGCTTTTTAAAAAATGCTTTTTCATTCATTCATGGAGAAAGAATGTCAGAAGTGGGTAAGATCTTAGAATATGGGATTTAGAATGTCAAGCTAGCAGTTACAAATAGAGGAGGATATTTTTGTCCAGACTCAGAGAGGGGATGAAAGTCACCCAAGGTCCCATCTCAAAAAGGGGAGATTTGGGAACAGAAGTCCTATACACAAATCAGTAGCTCAACCAGGAGAGAATTGTCAGTCTGGGGGCATCCTTGGACACTTGGGGGCCTATTTGAAGAGAACTTTTAGACTCACCCCCTTAAACAGACCTTTCCTCCACTGCTTCTATGGCAGAGATAGCTTTCTGTGGCTATTTTCACCCCCCATCACTGCTGGGGGTTTAGGTTTCTTCTCTCTCCCCAAGACCACAGCCCTTTTCTGAACAAACATTTCCTGGGGTGTCAACCTCCCTCCCCTGCATCCTTGGTGGTGTAGCATGTGCATAGTCAGCTTTTTAGAAGCCCAGAGCTTGCTGGGTACAAACCTTCAGTTGGTAAAGGGGCCAGAAACTGCCCCTTGTGGAGAGACAAAGGCTGCTGCTGAGGAAGTCTCCCACTGTGCTGAGTCTCCCCTCCTCGCCCCACCCACCTCCCAAGAGGAAGCAAGCTTGTGAAAATTTTCTACTTTCCTTTTCAGTTTCTTCACTCAACTTCCAAGAAGTTCAGAAAACTGATCACAGGTTGGGACATGGTAATGCTTGTGACAAGCAAACACTTTGGGGGGAGTAACTGTAAAGGGTTAGATGCCAAACCCTGAAAACATCGTATTAGAGTTGGACGGACCCTTGATGATCGTCTCTTTTCCTTTACAGAGAAAGCAACTGAGGCCCAGCGAGGGGCAGCTAAATTGACCAACGTCACTTTTGCTGAAACTGAGGCTAAGCTGAGCCATCCAATAAGGTCCAGATCTTACAGTCAGAGACTGCGAGAGCGTAGGGGACCTTGGAATCCACCTTGGCCCACACTTTACACTTGGTGTCATAGCAGCAATTAGGGTACGGGGCACTGTGTCCAGACTCCTCTTCAGACAGCTTGTGAAAATACAGCCTTCCCCAGAGCAATGCAGATAGAGCTCTCGCTCTCAAACACCCCCTCAGGAGCTCCCCATCCCCATCAGAGCCTGGGATAAGTAACTGAATTGGAGGGGGTACACCCTAGGCTTGAGCTCACCAACATGCCTAGTCTCCTATCAGGAATGTTTGAGCAACTTCTGTGCAAAGAAAAGATGCCCAGGATCTTGGAATTAGGGTCATGGGCAAGAAGGCAGGGCTCTTTGGCAGGGAATGCTTTGCCCTGCCCTCTCTGGGAGTGAATTATGCTGAAAGTCAGCTATGAAAGAGAATTCCTAAGCCTAGAGAAACACGGGCCTCGCAGGGGATAGACAAGCCCCTGTATCCTGCATAACCTTTGAAAAGTCATTGTCTTCCCCATGGGGAGATGCTGGAACCCAGAAAGCCATGGAAAGATGCCCAGTGAGTATAAGCTGTAGAATGCAAGCAACCAAGATTTGTACGTGAGTAAGCAGGTGTTAGAGCAGATAGAGCACAAAGCCTGGATTTGCGATGATCTGAATTCAAATGTGACCTCAGACACTATTAACTATGTGACCCTGAGCAAGCCATTTAGCCCTTGTTTACCTCAGTTCCTCACCTGTAAAATGGGGACACATTGGAGAAGGAAATGCCAAACCATTCCAGTACGTGGTCACGTAGAACTGGCCATGGCTGCCCGACTGAACAAGTCTCAGACCACCAAATAATGTGGCAATCACACTGGCACCCCCATGGCACGGACATATGCACAAGAACACTGCTAGCCCAAGGGATGATTCTCTTTAGGGGGAGTCTAGCAGCACATCTGAGAAGAAAGTGCTGGGGGTGCCAATTCCAAACTGGTACCATGGGGAAGGTGGAGTTCTAGGGGAAAAGCTGCCATCTTCTTTCTGAGTTAGAGCAGGATCCCAAGAGAGGAATCATCAAAATCCAATCTGGAAGAGAATCCTGGGGGCATTTAATCCAGTCCCCTATATGAGCAAAACAGAAGCCCCAACACAGCTTCATCCAGCTTTGGTTTTAAGACCTTCAGTGATGGGGAATTCACTACCTCATAAAGCAATTCACTCCATTTTGGCACTTTGCAGAGTTCATCTTGTTTCCTTTAATTAAAAAAATAAGTTGGGACAGCATTTATGTGCCTCTGCTAGCAGTAGGATAGTTGAAGAATTGTGAGGTAGTAGAAAGGGCCGCTGGGATCAGAAGACCTGTGTTCAAATCTCACTTCTGACACTGACGACTTGTGCGACCAAGGGAAAGTCATTTAACTTCCCTGGGCATCGGTGTCCTTGGCTCTAAAGTGAGGGTCTTACCTTCTTAGATTACCTTGTGTCAGCTCTGCATAGATATAGGGTGTCCCAGAAGTCTCTGTGCCATTTTAAGCATTATTAATTAGCCTAAAGCGGCACTATGGCCTTTGGGATATATATATCTTCTCCATACTTAGATTTTACGTACTGTCCCCTCATTAGACTGTGTGTTGTCCTTTGTATCCCCAAAGTTTAGCACAGGGCCTGGCACATAGTGGGACCTTAATAAATGACTGACTGCCCAGCCTACTAGACAGAGGGAGTTATTTTTCTAGATGGCCTCTGGGACCCCTCCCAGCCTTAAATATTTGATTCTCCTCAAATTATCATATAATAACAATGTAGGAGGTGAAATAAGATACGGATACAGAAACTTCAAAATAGCTTATTCTGTGCTGAGGATTCCTTCCCATGCCTTTCAAGTCCCTGAGCTTATTATTGTTATTTTCATAAATTTCTCTTTCCCTTGTGAAAAAAAAGCCCACTTCCTGGCCTTAGAATGGGTGCTGAGCAGGATGGGGTAGGGGAAAGAAGCAGGAGAAATTCTGATACCTGGGGCCGATGCACTGCAGGAGTGGGACAGCCCCAGAGAGATACCTCAGACCTGGTGAGAGGTGGCATTGGAGAAATGGTACACGGAGATTGCCGCCATGGTCAGGTGACTCAAGGCTGGGCAGTCCCGAGCAGCATAGTGCAGGCAGAAGTCCAATCCTAGAGAAAGCCATGGTAACGAGGGAGAGCTTAGAGTCAGAGCCAAGGCCCCAAAACATTATGCCAACAATTCCTTTTAGGAGTATCAGGGTCATTTTGATGGATCTGTGATGAAATCCATGGTGGCATTTTTTCCACGTGAAGACCTAAGTTCAAAACCACCCTCAGATACGTACTAGCTGTGTGATCCTGGGCAAGTCACTTGACCCTGTTTGCCTCAGTTTCCTCAACAGTAAAATGGGGATAATTATAACACCTACCTCTCAGGGTTATTAGGAGAAACAAATGAGATATTTGTAAAGCATATGGCACGGTACCTGGCACACAGTAAGAGCTACCTTCAATGCCTTTCTTCTTTCATTCTTCCCTTCCAATGATGTGCACTACAAGCCATCCATGCTTGCCATGGCGTAGCTCTTGTCCATGCTTTCCCATAGATTCACCAGATGGGGCTTACTTCATGAACTGGGGGTTCTGCTTCCCTCATCTGTAAAATGGGAATATTGACCCCCACCTTACAGTTCTATTATGAAGCTCCCGTAAGTACAGTGGTTTGCAGCCTTTCCATGGCACTACTCATGAATGTCCCCCACAGAATGAACTCTGTCCCTGGTCACAGACTGATCAAAGCTACAGACTTACACCTAAGTTTGGCCAGTAGAAGTGAATTCTAACCCCATTCACAGACTGAGTCCTAACCTCATTCCTTCATTCATTAATCCATTCAATAAACATTGACAGACTCCTTTCTTTGTGCCTCACCCAGTACCGTGTGCTGTGGGGAACCTGAGAATCTGACCCTTTAATAGTAATCTCCTTTGAAATGTGGCTGATGATCAAGGTCAAGTTCACTGAGCTATCTTTTCTGGAACTCACTTTTTTTTTGAAAACTGGGAGGATGTTTGCCCTTTTCCACATCTGATATATCCTTCCCACTTGAAACAGTTTCTCCAAGATTGCTGAAGGTACATGGTAATCACATTTTAAGGGGTTTCATAGGATCCTCAATTGTAGACTCTCCAGGATAAAGGACACAGACTGATTTGGTTCCTATTATAACATTAGCTCCCATTTGTACAGCAATTAAGAATTTTCCAAATGCTTTCTCTGAGCATTCCATGAGGTAGGTAGGGCCAAGGACTTCTAGGTCCATTTTTCAGATAAACTGAGGTTGTAAGAGTAGATGTTTTCGTCATCAAATTGTTGCAGTCATGTCCAACTCTTCATGATCTCTTTTATGGATTTCTTGGTAGAGATACTGGGGTTTGCCATTTCCTTCTCCAGCTCATTTTTCAGATGAGGAATCTGAGGCAAATAGGGTTAAGTGATTTGCCCAGGGTCACACAGCTAGTAAGTGTCTGAAGCCAAATTTGAACTCAGGTCTTCCGGATCCCAGGCCCAGTTCTCTATCCATTGCACCACCCAGCTGCCCCTGAGAGTAGATGAGACTGGGGCAAATCCAGGAGAGCATGATGAGGATGGAGGGGAGGGGAGTTTGAAAACCACATTTTATGAAGATCACTTGAAGGAATGGGGTATATTTATCCTTGAAAGTAGAGGTTACTTGGGGAAGTAGGGGATGATCATTGTCTTCAAGTGGTATGGCATCTGGGAAAGGGAGCAGAGCTTGAAATTATGAGAGCTTAATTTGAATCCTGGCTCTTTTACTTGGTATCTCTATGACTCTGGGTGAGTAAACTCTCTGGGCCTGAGCTTTCTCATCTGTAAAGTCCTTTCCAATCTGCTCACGTTATTTTCTTCTCTACGAACAGACTTGGTCTTGGCTCCAGAAGACATCCACGATGGTTGAAAGTAGCAGGGAGGCAGATTTCAGCTGGATATGAGGAAGAATTGCCCACTCACTGATCTAATGATTAGGGGCTGCCCAGGAATGAAATGGGCTGTTTTCAGGAGGTAGTGAGATCCCCATCACCTGTATGGCTAGATGCTGGGAAGTGTGTAAGATTACTGAATGTTAGGCAGAGATCCCACTAAATGTCCTCTAAAGTCCCCTCCAGTCAGAAGGATCCTCTAACTTGCCCATAATCACCCAGGTATAAATAAATGCAGAGACAGAGTTGGAACTCAGGTATCTGAGCTACCAATTTCATGCTTGTGGTGCATCAGATAGAGCACCAGGCCTGGAGTCAGGAAGACTTCTCTCTCCGAGTTCAAATCCAGCCTCAAGACACTTACTGTGGGATCCTGAGCAAGTCATTTCACCCTGTTTACCTCAGTTCCCTTGTCTGTAAAATGGAGATAATTATAAAAGCACTTAGTACAGCACCTGGCACTAGTGAGCATACAGTAAGCACGATATCAATGTTAAATATTACTAATAATCTCTTCATTTTTCTCGGATTATGCTGATAAAGCCAACAAGTCCCTTCTCAGAGTAATATTTTAAAATATATAAAACAGAATGCATAGATTTACAAAGGAGACCAATGATATTGAAACACAGAGAGACAGACAGACAGATACAAGCACACAAATTCATGGACTGCCTGAAATCCATCCACAGACCTCCAAGGTGCCTTTGGGAACCAGGTGAAGACCTGTGCTCTAAACTGTTGTTCTCAACCTTGAAAATCATTAACCCTGCATTAGTGCCAGAGGATCCTGCTGTTATGGATGGGAGAAGGAGAAGCTCAAATTTGGTGCCTTCCCAGGGAATGAGAGGACACCACTAGATAGGCACAATGGCCAGTGAACTGGATCTGAATTTCAGAAAGACTTGAGATCAGATCTGGCCTGAGCCACTGACAAACTGTAGGACCTTGGTCAAGACGTTGAACTGCCTGCCTCAATTTCCTCATCAGCAAATAAAGATAACAACAGCACTTGCCTCTCAAGGTTGTTGTGAGGATATGGGCAAGCCACTTAACTCGTTAACCTCAGTTTCCTTGTCTGTCAAATGGGGATAATAGCACCAGTTTTCCAGGGTTGTCGAGAGGCTCAAATGACTTAATAATTGTAAAGCACTTACCACGGGGCTTGGCACATAGTAAGACCTATGTAAGTGTTAGATATTTATTATTATCATGAAATAATATTTGTAAGGAGCTTTGGAAACCATAAAATGCTGTATAAATGTTAGTCATTATTTTCAGTCAGGTTGAGGGTGGCAAATTACCTCTTGACTATACTACAGAGGGTTGTGGAGAAAGAAAATGGACCTTGATAGAGTCCAGGATTCTCCACCCAAGAGCACTGAGGACAGTAGTGCCCCCCATACCACTGGTACTGCTTTTGTCCTGGGCTCTGTTGCCAGCATTTGAAGGGAGCAATCCCTGCAGAGAGGGGACTCACCCTTCTTACCACCACTGACACAAATCAATGACCAACAAGGGATCCTTAGATCGCTGGTTGGTTCCCATTTCAGCCCAGAAAGGAAATAGCCTCTTTGATGATGTGATCTGGCAACAGTCGCAGTGGGTGCCAGTTCCCCCGACCCTTAGCAAGCACAGTTACAAGAAAGCTCTTGCCACCAGAGTCCTTGGTGTGGAAATGGTTCAGCACAGACAGAGTTTTATCAGTGGAAATGACATGAAAGAAGATGCTTAACGTCTGCTTTATGGCTGCCCCATAAGGACTGACCATGGAACTAATTAATAATGGAAATATCCTATATGTGATCTCTCCCCCATTATTGTAAAGATGCTTGGGAGCAGGGACAGCCTCAGATTTTCTATGTGTATCTCTAACACTTAGCATGGCTATGCTTCACAAATGCTTTTTCATTCATTCATACATTCATGCCACAGGCTCTGAGCTACTCCTTTCTTTCCCCCCGACAGACCAGCTTTCCCCAAAAGCTCACCCAAACCTCTTTTTGTCCCTTTCTCAATTTTCTCAAGTCTTTCTTCTACCCCAGGCTTTGACCTTTCCTGCTCTGCTCTCACCAGCCTCTCTCATCTACTGGTCTTCATCTTTGGTTATGTCCCGCTTCTCCCATCTTCGCTGCTTGTTCTTCTTGGCTCTGAGCTCATTCCCTGGGGAGCTCCTTTTGGTCTCTTTAGCTACCTGCCCCTATTCTTTCTTATCAGGACCATTTCATTAAACCATCATTCTAGAGTTTCTAATCCCTTCTTCAAGTGACATTACCCAGTTAAACGCTAATTCTAAGGGTTACAGCATGAGGAAGAAACCAGCTGATGCATAGTACATGTTGACTAGGGATGCTTTGGAAAGGGTGATTACTATCTGGATACTGAATCAGGTCAACAGGGGGAATAGAAAACTAAATATGTGATTTCAAATGTATCCACTCCCCTCTCCCCTAACCCCTACAACATCTTCTCACACTGTAGTAAATATTAATGGTGCATCTGAACTGTGTATATGCACATATGGTCCCAGGAAGGGTGGGAGGAAAGCTGGGGAGGCAGCAAGGAAAAATGGGGATTCATGAAAGAGGCCTATGATGGAAGAAATTTCCCCCTTCATGTTCTGGGGTGCGGGTGGTAAAAAGCAGTCTCAAGATTCCATGATGCTTTGAATCAGGAGACCTAGGTTCTAATCTCATCAATGCTACTTATTCACTCAATGAATTTTGGGCAAGAAATTTTTCTGGATCTGAATTTTTTCATGTGTAAAATGAAACCACAGGACTAAGTGATCTCCATGGTCCATTTCAGCTCTGACATTTGGGTTTCTATAATCAAACATAAATAAGACAATCTGGTATTAACTCTTACATCCCAATCAATCTTAGGAGAAAAAGGTCCAGGGGCTTAACAAAGTCAGTGTGTAAGTGTTTGAAAGGACAGAGAATGAATAGATTCGTCAATGAATGAATTTATTGAGTCCTTGATACATGTATATTATATATCTATGTATATACATATATATATATATATGTATATGATGTAGAACTATGCTGACCTCTCTCCATTCAGGCCCTTTCCCCCAGATCCCCTCTGTCTTCTTCTGCTTGAGTTACATGGCTACCCTCTTTCTATCAGTTTCTAAAACCATTCTTTCTGATTATTCCTTTCTCCAGAGTTCTCTAATGGTCTCAGGGTTCTTCCTTCCCCTTCACAATGAGGTCTATGGGACCCAAATAACCTAAACCCACAACCCTGGTATCCTACCCTTTCCCAAGGACCTACTCTTCTCCCTCTGACCCTGCCTCCTGCCCAATCTGCCACATATATCTTCAGATAGCTCCCTGACCTGCCCATTCAGTCTTGGAAATCAATCTTCCAACCTCAGCCACCTTCTGAGCCTCAGCTATCTTAGAGGTTAGGCGGTTAAGGAGGGGGGTGAAATCCTCAGAGAAGGAGCAGGAATTCAGGAGGTGCTAAAATAAAGGGAAGGAAAGCTTCCAGGAATAGTAGGGGACTGATAGTGGCGGGGGCATGGAGGAGGAATTCAGAGAAGGAGAGGTGAGGAGTTCATAGGGCCATCATGAGAGAAATAGGCAATAGCAGGGATAGGGGGGTGATCCAGGAGGAGGCCATGAGGGTGGAGGTTGCGTAGCTCAGCTCTGCTATCTCCTTCTCTATCCAGGTGGCATACTCGCTGACCCGAGAATAGACACCTGGGGTTTCCATATGAGCACATCCCAAGGACCAGCTCACTATCCCCACTTGGAACCACGTGTTGTCATATTCACAGACGAGTGGACTCCCATCATCTCCCTGTGGAGAGAGAGGAAGGGCAGTTATTGGTGAGGGCTGGGGAGGGGAATGACTTGAGGTCCACATAGCCTTGTAACAGATGGATGTCTAGGCGGTATGTGAGCCTGAGTGGGATACAGTGACTGCTTGTATGGCTGTGTTACATGTGACTACAGTTTGGTGATGATACAGTACTGTTTGCCCCAGGCACACTGAAAGAAATCCAATGGGTTTGGGAAAAGTCAAAAAATTTGGTTACAGAAAGTACTCTTTGGGAGCCTCCAGGAACAGAGAGTAGAAGTGGCTGGAGTCTGAATCCTTGCTGAAGAGACTGGAGAGAGCTGTAATGGTGTTTTGCAGTGAAGAACATGGCATTGTTGAGGAGAACAAGATTCCCAATTCTAGGCACCATACCTCCATTCCTCTGGATTCTTCTGGGGGTTTCTGCAAGACACTATCCCCAGTTATAGGGGAAGAGACAAGAGAGCAATTTCTTCCCTCCATCACTTGAGGCGCTCTATCAAGGGTACAAGGAAAAAAGTAAAGGGCAAACTCAAGGCCTGGCTTCTTCCACTAAAACTAACTGTCTTCACTGTCTCAGAATGGGACCAACTCTCTTTTTATCTACACCACAAAAGGCATGGTCATTGATTGCAGTCCTGGGTCTCAGTCTCAGGGAAGGGCACTGATACACCATACAGCCTTATTGAAGCTAGATCCCTGGTCACAGTTCCAGGGTGGAAAAGAGTGCTTGTGATCACTCACAAACCACAGCACAAATACACCTTCCTGGATCATGCCACTGTGGAAGAACAAAAAACGTACAAGTCCACAGAATTGTCTCTGAAAACAGCTGCACAAAAACCTGGAGCTGGGGATAGCACCCTCTCCTCTCCAGAAGCAGAGCCTCATTTTAGCATAGAGATAAAAGTCAAGAAATAGGCTGGGGGAATGAGCAAAGGTCCTGACTAAAGAAAATTACTATGGTGACAGGGAAAATCAAAACACAAACTCAGAAGACAACAACCAAGTCAAAACTGCTACATCCAAAGCCTCAAAGAAAAATATGAATTATCCTCAGGCCATGGAAGAGTTTAAAAAGTATTTTAAACATCAGGTAAGAGGGATAGAGGAAAAATTGGGAAGACAAATGAGAGTAGAGAGCACATGAACCACTGGAATTGGCCCAAAGAGGGAATAACAGACACATTCAGTTGAGGGTAGAAATATGTCTTAGCACACAGGAAAGGAGGAGGTGACGTAGGTAAGGGAGGGTTGATAGAAGGGAGGGTAGATTGGGGAAGATAAAGTCAGAAGCAAAACACTTTTGAGATTGTACAGGGTGAAAGGAGAGAAATAAGGATAGATGATGGGAGGGGGATTAAGATGGAGAGAAATACATAGCAATCATCACTGTGAAAAAACAATTAACAGCAAGTAAAAGCTGCATTTTTCAAATATATATGAACTGAGCCAAATTTATGGAAATAAGAGCTATTCCTCAACTGATAAATCATCAAAAGATACGAACAGGTGATTTTCAGACAAATTAATGAAAGTTATCTATAGTGATATGAAAAAAATGCTTTAAATAACTATTGATTAAAGAAATGCAAATTAATGCAACTCTGAGCTACCACCCCACAGCTGTAAGATTGGCTTATAGGACAGAAAAGGAAAAAAAACCCAAATGTTGGAGGGGATGAGGGAAGATTAAGAAATTAATGCATTGTTGATGAAGTTGTATACTGATTCAGCCATTCTGGAGAGCAATTTGGAACTATGTCCAAAGGGCTATGAAACCATGCATATCATTTGACCAAGTAATATTACTACTATATCTCAAAGGCATAAAAACAAAACAAAAAGGAAAAGAACCTATATGGACAAAAATATTTATAGCAGTTGTTTTGGTGGTGGCAAAGAATTGGAAATTGAGGGGATGCCCATCAACTGGAGAATGACTGAACAAGCTGTTGTATGCTATTGTGTCTCTAAGACATAATGAGCAGAATGCTCTCAGAAAAACCTGGAAAGACTTATATGAATTGGTGCAAAGTGAAGTAAGCAAAACCAAGAGAACATTATACATAGAAAGAGCAATATTGTAGGACAATGACCTATGGAGAACTTAGCCATTGTAGCAATACATGGATCCAAGACAACACTGAAGGACTTATGATGAAAAATGCTATCCATCTCCAGAAAGAATTGATGGTGTCTGAAAGCAAATAAAAACATACTTGCCCCTTCACTCTATTTTTCTTGTCTGTGTGTGTGTATGCACAGATGGTCCCAGCAAAGGTGGGAGGAAAGCTTTAGAATAAGAGGCAGCAAGGAAAGATGGAGATGCATGAAAGAGGCCTATGATGGAAGAAATTTCCCCCTTCATGTTCTGGGGTGCGGGTGGTAAAAAGCAGCCTCAAGATTCCATGATGCTTTGAATCAGGAGACCTAGGTTCTAATCTCATCAATGCTACGAATTCACTCAATGAATTTTGGGCAAGAAATTTTTCTGGATCTGAATTTTTTCATGTGTAAAATGAAACCACAGGACTAAGTGATCTCCATGGTCCATTTCAGCTCTGACATTTGGGTTTCTATAATCAAACGTAAACAAGACAACCCGGTATTAACTCTTACATTCCAATCAATCCTAGAAGAGAAAGGTCCAGGGGCTTAAGAAGGTTAGTGTGTGAGTGTTTGAAAGGACAGAGAATCAATGGAAATATGTTTAATGTGACTGCACATAGTTAACCTATATAAAATTGCTTGCCTTCTCAATGAGGAGGGAGGAGAGGGAGGGAGGAAATTTGGAACCCAAAATTTGAAAAAAAAAGAACATTAAAATTATTTTTACATGTAATTGGGGAAAAATAAAATACTAATTTTTTTAAAAAAGAAAACTGCTTGAGAGCAGTCTGTTGTTTTCACCCCCAGAGCCAAGCATAGGATTTTGTAATATACTAGGCATTTAATAACTGTTTCAAGAGTAAATGAACTGAGAAATTAGCAAAGTTGCAAGGGATGCAGATTTTGGTACAATCTGAAGGAAAACTTCTTAACAACTAAAACTGTCCAAAAGGAAAAGGAGCTAGCTGCCATGGGAGACAGTGAGTTTGTCTTCCCTACTATGTTGGACACCTTCATGGGGATTCGGGAAGGGGATTCCTGCTCAGATCTTGCATTAAACCACAACAGTGGTGTCAAGTAAGTATAATAATAGTACCTACTTCTCACAGCTGTTATGAGGAGCAAATGAAATAATATTTGTAAAGCACTTAGCACAGGTTCTGGTAGAAAACAGGCACCGTATAAATACTAGCTATTAACTGGTGCAGTGGACTGAGTATTCATCCTGGAATCACTAAGACCTGAGTTCAAGTCCAGACTCAGACACTTAAGTAGATGTGTGACCTTAAAAAGTCACTTCACTTCTATTTGCCTCAGCTGTTATTATCATCAGTGGGAGCTGTAACAATGTAATAATAAATGTTGCTATCACCAACAATAACAGTTAGCATTTGTATAGCATAATGCTGACTATTCATAACAGTAATCACATCATTTATATAGTACCCTACTAAGGTTTGCCAAATGCTTCATGAATGTAATCTCGTTTTATCCTTACTATAACCCTGGGTGGGAGGTGCAAACCCTCATTTTACAAATGAGGAAACTGAGGCAATCAGAGGCTAAAGTGACTTGTCCAGGGTCACATAGCTGGTAAGTATCTGAGGCTGGATTTGAACTCAGGGCTTCCTGTCTCCAGTTTCCAGAGTTCTATGTGCTATGGTGCCATGTAACTGTCTCATAGATACTCTCTGAAGTTCTAGAATTCTGTTCCACAATCTGTCTCTAGACACCTGGGTTGTGTGATGTTTCTGAATCTACACTAAGCTCCCAGGACCCCTCCCAAAGTCATTTTCGTCTCTGACAACGACCAAGTGCCTTGAGAGATGAAGGACGGGGTAGGGCTGGGGAGTGGATACCAAGGAAAGGGGAAGTTTCTTTCCATGGCTTAATCCATCTATAAACATTTCTTAAGCATCTACTCGGTACTAAGCACGAGGTCTTACACAGAGAACTCACATAGCAGAAGTCTTTTCCTCGGGAATAATCGCTACACAACATGCTAGAGGAGATGATACGGACGATGCTGGGCACTTCCGAGATGTCATGGTAGCGGGAGTCACAGTCATCATTGCCCATGATGGTGATCTCGGCTTCCTGAAGCAGCCAAGAGATCGGTGCTGTGGGGGTTTGGGGTGGGAAAGACCTCAGTGGTTAAAGCCTCCTGCGTTCCATGATCCCCCTGCCATGCCCCGTAGGGCTTCCCCCGCCGCATCTAGACCACCCCAAAGGCCACAAGGTAGCTAGCAGGGATGGCACGACATGCAATAACCTCCTTCAGTCACTGTAGTCAGTCTTGAAGGTTCAGGAAAGAGAGAGCAAAGATCCTAATCCTCTCTCCTGTCCTGCCACCACAGTTCTAACAGTTCTAAGTCCTCAGTTCTCATCTTCACCCCTGGTTTCCACCGGACTCTGGAAAGGAAGGGGAAGGATGTGCACTATGAAGTAGACATCTAAGACCCCATCTCCATGCTGGGTCTCTCAGTGCTTGAAGACAGCCATCCAATATAAATCTCTTCTTAGGCTAACGATGCCACACTCTATCAAGTGATCCTTAGGTGACATCATTCCCAATCTAACAAAAGCAGGCCTTTGAGGGGTAACCCATAAATTGGAGCGAATGATTCTGACTGTGAAAGGATAGGAACTCTTATATTTATCCGCTGGCATTCCAAACCTATTTCCTAAAGGGAATGAGGTAATAAGATACTTAGCTAGTCAAGGGATTGTATAGCAGTATGGGTAATTCCTTGCAGGTTGGTCAGGCCTTTAGGAGGCTTTTCAATCAGTACAGAAGGAGCCTGAGATTGTAGAACGGACCAATGAACTCAGTCCAGGGACATAAGAAACATTTTTCAGTACTAATACAAAGGGGAGAAAGAAAAGTGCCTTTCTGGGCAAATAGTAGGCGAGTGAGGAAGTAGGTCAGAATGACTGATAATGAGTGCAATTAGATTAGTCAAGAAGTAGGCATGGACTTAGATGGTGGAGTGGGCACAGTGAGGGCGAAGGTGGAAAAACCTAAGACCAGCGAAGACCAAGGCAGGAGAACAAGGCTGTCCCTTCGTCCCATGGGGTTATTTCCTTACCATCGCGTCCGGGTTTGGGGATTATGGTCTGGCCCCAGCCTGTTAGCCAGCAGTAGGATCCAGCTCTCACTTCCGTTAAGGTGGAGGCAAGGCAGACAGGAGAGACATGCGCGGTATATTTTATCTTCTTGGCCAGCTTGAGGAGGGCTACATTGTTCTCACGACCTATCCATGACCAGTATCTGCTCTCCTGGTAGTTAGGGTGGATTACCACTTGCTTGACTGGTATCCGGAGAGTATTTGCAGAGTTTAGTTGGTTGAGAATTATGCTCCCCATATAAACAGTAAAATTACCTTTGCTGTTGGAAAAAGGGAAGACGTTAACATTGTCATTATTGCATTGAAGTAGACAAGAGTATTGGACTTTGCAGGGGTGGGGATCAGAAAACGTGACCTTGAGTCCTGACTACACCCTTTGCTAGTTGGGAACCTTGAGACATGGCTGTCCCATTTGTTGGCTGGGGACCTTGAGTGCTAGTTACACCATTTGCTAGCTGGGGACCTTGAGTAAGCTACTGAACCTTCTTGGAACACAGTTTACTCATCTGCAAAATAAGAGGTATTGGACTAGACTAGAGATGGGGAGCCAGATATGACTTCAAAGCCATAGGTTCCTCACCCCTGGATTAGACAATTCACTCTGCCAAGTTCTGTGACTTGAATGAAGGCCACAGCACCATGGCTTCTGAGAATGAGGGATGGGGGTGTGATTTCAGAGTCTCCCGACAGCTGCCCTGGTATGGAGTCATCCAAACTATTTTGAACACCATCAGTAACAGAGAGATCACTCTGAATCCAGACAGTGCCAATATTGTAGAGTATTGATTATTAGAAAACTCTTCCCTTTATTGAGTCAAAAATCTGTTTCCTTTTATTTTCTAATCACCACATTTGTTTATGACCGCTGGCGTCAAGCAGAATCAAGATTCAGAATTTGTTGAAAATGCTCATCTTCAAAGTAGGGAATCCCACCAACCCAGAGGGAGGTAAAGCCACAGGAATCTGCCTGTGGCCTTATGCTGTTCCATGTGTTTGACAATGCACCGGGGGAAAGGTATAGATGTCAGATTTCTCAGACTTGCAGATGACATAGAATCAGAGACGGTCAGAGCTGGAAAGGACCTCAGAGGCATGAACTCAGTCTGGGGGCAGTGAGGTGGCATAGTAGATAGAGCACCGACCCTGGAGTCAGGAAGTCCTGAGTTCAAATCCACTCTCAGATACTTACTAGCTGTGTGACCCTGGGCAAGTCACTTACCCCCAAATGCCTCAAAAACAAAATTCAACCTGGACCTGAACAGAAGGCCTCTCTATAACCTAAACCTGTTAATAATCACCTAACCTCTGTTCTAAGAACTCAACTTCTATTCACCGCTCCTAGGATAAAGTGGAACAAATTTAATCTCCTTTTCATTGCAATCTCTCAAGTACTTGGAGATGACCATGGTGAGTCCCTTCCCCTATGATGCCCCCCAAGTTTTCATTAAGATAAATATTCCCATTCTTTTAGCCAATCCTCATATGAAATAGACTCAGGATTTTGTCCACCTTGGTCCTCTTCTGAATGCCGTTCAAGCTTGGCAATATCTTCCCAAAAATGTGGCCCCCAGAACTGAACATAATAATCCAGACGTGGTCTTAGCGGGCAAAGGGGCAACAGAACCCTCCCCTCTCTAGTACAATACGCTATGCTTCTCAGAACAAATTTAAGATCGTGTTGGCGTTTGGGATTGCCTTATCATTGTTGTTTCATATTGAACTTGCAAATATCTGGTTTTTTTTTAATTGAGGAAGAAATTAAGGTCCAGGGAAGGTGTCATTTAAATCCAGGTGTCTGATTCCAAATGTAATATTTTCCCATTGTACTCCTTTTGCAGCATTTTGTTCCGTCCTTGGTGCTACATTGTAGGAAGGAAACATACAAGACACGTTTAACAGGATGATGTAGGGACTACTGATCACGTCACCTGAGGATCTGTCCAATGAACTAGAGATCTTAGAGACTGAAGACGCAGAGAAGGACATAACATAATCTTCAAAAAATTTCAAGAATTAGTTTCGAATAGCTTCGAGAATTTACCTTTATCAGCTTGGCTGTGAATGATGGAGTGGAAAAGGAGGGCACCCAAGGAAGGGCAGCTGAGGAGTAGATTTTGGCTTAGCAGATCTCCTGTCTCCCAGGTCTAGAATGCCCTCTCTCCTTCCTCACTGTTGTTTCCTGGCTTTCCTGGTTTCCCTTAGGATGCATCAGAAGGCCTTTCTGGAGCCCACCCCTACCCCCTCAGCCGCTAGTGCCCTCCGCTCTCCAGTTACCTCTCATCTACTAGGAAGAGATCTTGTATGTTGCTACTACTACTACTACTACTACTAACATAGGGTTTCCCCCATTGGATGTTAGTTCCTTGCGGGGGCTGAGTCATGTTCTATTTATTCATCTGCTCACTTATTCATTCAAATATTGATTGATTCATTTATTCATTCAGTCATTTGTTTATGAATTTATTCTTGCCCTTTGTTTCTCTGGCGCTTACTTGGCACAGGGTCTGGCACACAGGAGTCGACTGGCTTAAGCTACAGTCTTAATCCTGATCTAAAAGTTAGAGTTGTCAAAAAAGTAGACAGACCGACTTGGGAGAGGTAGGGTTGTTTTTTTTTAATTTCTCATTTGAGCAAGTGCTAGATGACCATGGGTTGGAGATGTCATAGGGATTTTAAAGTCTTTTCTACTGAGAATCTGTGGTTCTAAATTGTTTGAAAGTCAAGTTGGAACCTCTCAAATGATCCTTTTTACTAGAATGAACAAACCCCACCGCAACTGTATTGCTAAAAGCCCATACCACCTCCTCTGTCTATAGCACTACTTCTCCCCACCCCTGCCAGAAGTATGACACAGTACTCACTCTGACCTTTCCGGGCTCTTACCCATTTTTCAGGTCACCTTTCTTTCACCCAAAGCTCCCCCACCTAACCCAACTATCCTGTGAGAGAGGAAAATCGCCTTGGACTTGGAATCAAAGGATTTTCCCAACAACAATATAAAATGGTAGCACAAACGATATTTATCCAGACCTACTGCCTGACTGATTGGCTCACTAAGGACCTTGGAAATGGTTCAACTCACGGTTTCAAGCAATTAGCAGCCGTCAGCACCCACAAGGGGGCAACTATGGACCCACCGCACAGGTGCTTGTTGTCTTTCTGAACGCTCACTTGCCACGGCCATTTCCTGGACATCACATCTTGTCCACCTATGACTTTGTCGAAGAGAAATGAATAACCACAGCCTGAAGAGAGAGAGTGAGAGAGCAAGAGTGAGAGAGATGGAGGTGGTAAAAGAAGAGACAGAGAGACACACAGAAAGGTGAAAAAGAGTTGAGACAGAGAAGACTGTTAAAATAAAAAAGTCCTGGATTTGAGACCAAATAATTTAGGTTTGAATCCTGGGTGTGACTGAACAAATCTTCTAATGTCTCTTAGCCCCAACTTGCCCACCTGAAAAATGCTGCTGATGATTTCAGTCCCACCTACATCATGGACTTCCTAGGTCCACAGGTAGTAGACATGGGAGACATCAGGACTGTTGCTGGTATCCTTAGCTCTGGGTAGTGACTGCTGGGGATCACCACTCTATGGCGGATCTCAGGAAGCCCCTTTCGATTGTTCATACTAACAAACAGGGGCAGTGATGTGAGGGGAACCCAGATAGCATGTGGTTGGACTTTAGGCTACTCAGTTTCTGTTTCCATTTTGTGAAACCATGCAATTGAATTTTATCCACCAAGTAGCTAGGAGATGTAGTGCATGGAACATTTGAAATCCTGCCTCAGACACTTCCTGTGTAATTCTGGGCAAATCATGTAACTTCTCTCAGATTCACTTTCCTCAAGTGTAAAATGAGTATAGTAATATTAGCTCTCTCTCAGGTTTGTTGTGGGAATCAGATAACTAGTTAAAATTCTTCACAAACCTTATAGTGCTATAAAAATGTTGTTCAGTTGTTTCAGTCACGTCTGAGTCTGTCCATGGGGTTTTCTTGGCAAAAATAATGGAATGGTTTGCCATTTCCTTCCCCAGTGGTAAACAGAGGCTAAGTGACTTGTCCAAAGTCACACAACTAGAAAGTTTCTGAGACTGGATTTTTAACTTAGGTCTGTCTGACTCCAAGACCAGCACTCTACCCACACTATCCACAGTGCCACCTAGCTGTTATTAATTCAAACATTTATTACATTTGAATGAAAGGATTGTGGGAAAAGACCTTACTTGCAGTCAAATGATCTTAAGTTTAAATGTCTGTTCTGCCCCTTAATACCCATGTGACCTTGAGCAATCACTGGACCTCTCTGTTCCTCAATTTCCTCACATGTAAAACAAGGCAACTGAACTAGATGAACACTAAGGTCACTTCTGGCTCTCTCTGAGCCTATACAGTCATTTGATGTGTTCTGTGAATGTCCATTGAGCCAAATTAAGACGTCACTCTATGAAGACTTAGTGTTCTGTATTCACCTGCCTGACTTGTGGTTAACTTCTTTGTACCAAGTGTTTTATGCTGGATAAAAGGTCTTACATTGACTCCCACCATGCGCCCATGGGCAAATGATTTTTTAACCTTTCTGGGTCCTTATTTCCTTATCTGCATAATGACAAAGTTGGCCTAGGTGATCTCCCAGGAATTCCTTTCCTTTCCTCTTTCAGGATTATAGTAGAAGCACCTTTGATCCTAAAGACAGGACCTAGCTCCATGTGGGTATCTCCCCATTAGGACCAAGATTTATTGGATGAAACTACTTTGTACCATAATGGACTGAGGGAGATCAGAGGGAGACACAGCAGAGAAGGGAACGTCAGGAAAGGGGAAGGACCCACATGGAGGCAGAAGGGAAGAACAGTTTCTCCTCACAGGTAAAACATTCCCTAAAATCCAAGACTTTGTCTACTCCATTGGGGGATCCCCGAAGGCTTGTGGATGGACACTGTCTCTAGGAAGGTCACTATGTTCTTTCTACTAATTTGCAAATTCTTCTGTATGAGTGCAGGCCTTGAAGAAAATGAATATCTAACCATGGATTTAAGACCTGCAATCAGCTGGTTGAGCTGATCTTAAAGTGAGCAGTGACTATCATTAAGAAGTCTTTTCTCATGTTTAATACACATATCTTGCTCCCTCATAACATCCCTGGGAGAACTGAGATTTGGCAGGGGTGGGTCAGTTTTAAATTAAAATGTTATGATCATGGGATCATACTAAGTCAGAGCTGGAAGGTATCTTAGAACATAACATGTCATAAGAGGGAGTTTAGAACTTAGAATGTTAGTTAGAACCCTAACCCTAGCTCTGGCTAGGAAGGAACTTAGAATATAGAATGTCAGATGAGGGAAGGAATTTAGATCACAGAACATCAGAGGTAGGAGAGAACTTAGAACACAGAATATCAGATGTAGAAAGGAATTTAGAACACAGAATGTCAGGTGGGAGGCAACTTAGAACACATGATGGGGAAAAATTTTTTACAACTAGCATGTATGCTAAAGGCCTCATTTTTAAAATATAGAGTCAAATTTACAAGAATACAAGTCATTCCCCAGTTGACAAATGGTCAACTGATATGAACAAGCAGTTTTCAGAGGAAGAAATTAAAGCTATCTAAAGTCATATGAAAAATTGCTCTAAATCACTATTGATTAGAGAGATGCAAATCGAAACAACTCTGAGGTATCACATCACAATTATCAGATTGACTAACATGACAAAACAGGAAGATGATAAATGTTGGAGAAGATATGGGAGAGCTGGAACACTAATTCATTGTTGGTGGAGCTGTGAGCTCATCCAGTCATTCTGGAGAGCAATTTGGAACTATGCCTAAAGGGTTACAAAAATGTGCATACCCTTTGACCCAGCAATACTACTTCTAGGACTGTATCCCAAAGAGATCATAAAAATGGGAAACGTCCCACATGTAAAAGAATATGTATAGCAGCTCTCTTTGTGGTGGCCAAGAATTGGAAATTGAGGGGATGCCCATCCATTGGGGAATGGCTGAACAAGTTGTAGCACATGAATGTAATGGAATACTGTTGTGCTATAAGAAATGATGAACAGGAAGACTTCAGAGAAGCCTGGAAAGACTTACATGAACTGATGCTGAGTGAAAGGAGCAGAGCCAGGAGATCATTATATACAGTAACAGCCACAGTGTTCGAGGACTATTTCTGATAGACTTAGCCCTTCACAGCAATGCAAGGACCTAAAACATTCCCAAAGGACTCTTGAGGCAAAATGTCATTCACATCCAAAGAACTAGGGAGTCAGAACATAAAATGAAGTAGGCTGTTTTCCCTGGTGTTATGTTTTGTTTTTCTCATGGTTTCTCCCATTTGTTTTAATTCTTCTATAGAACATGACTAATATGAAAATGTGTTTAATAAGAATGTATGTAGACAGTCCACATAAGATTGCATTCTGTGTTGGGGGAGAGGGAAAGAGGGAGAGAAAATTTAAAACTGATGGAAGTGATTGTTAAAAATTGAAAGCAAATAAACTAACAAATTGTGGAGGGAAAGGCAAAAAGCAAAAGAAAATGTGTAATAAAGTTTAGGTATAAAGGGGGAAAAGCACAGAACTGAAAGGACTCTTAGAACCCGGGATGTCAGAGCTGGGAGGGTCCTTAGAACATACTGTGAGGGTCCTTAGAACATACTGTGAGGGTCCTTGGAACCCGGGATGTCAGAGCTGGGAGGGTCCTCACAACCCGCCAGGTCAGAGGTGGGCGGTGCTGGAGGTATCCCCACGCAAAGAGAAAGAGTCTGGGGCGGGGCCGGGAGGTGGGGCTGAAGGCAGGAGGGGGCGGGGCTAGCCACGCCCCCGGGCCGGTCCCTCCCCCTCCTCCTCCCTCAGACATAACTCACCTCTCTCATCCTCCTGGGTGGGTAGCTCTTCAGCAATGCCCCCTGTGGAGAGAGCACAGGAGGGGGTGGGGGACCCTAGTTGGGGGGCCCAAGGGGCAGGCCCTCCCCCGCCCTTCTCCCACCTCCCTGGCCAGGTCTCACCCATGGCCTGCAGCAGTAGTATCAGGAGGAGCGGGTAGCCCAGGGGAGCCCTTGGCGGGTGGGCGGGGCCCAACATCCTCCCAGCTCCGCCCCCGTTGGAAGATCCTGACCCAGCCCTCCTGAGCCGCCGGACTCCGAGAGCCTCCCCGCGGAGCCCCCTGGTGGGCGCGCCCGGTAACGGCCTCCCCGCGGAGCCCCCTGGTGGGGGCGCCCGGTAACGGCCTCCCCGCGGAGCCCCCTGGTGGGCGCGCCCGGTAACGGCCTCCCCGCGGAGCCCCCTGGTGGGCGCGCTCGGTAACGGCCTCCCCGGGAGCGCCCTGGTGCTGGATGCTCACAGACCCTGATCCGCTCAGGCCTCCCGGGGTGCCAGAGACCTCTGGGTGCCCTCTGTGTCCCCGCTCCTCCTGAGAGCTGTGCCCCAGGGGTCCGGCCCGTGGCCGCAGGGACGCCGCCGCCTCCGCCTTTCCTCCCGGGGAATGACCAGAGTCCGAGGGCTCTCCCCTGCGTTTGGGGAGGCATCAAATACCCGTCCTTCCCCTCCCCCCAGCCCTTCCTGGCTTTGCAGGAGCCTGACCGGGGGGGGGGGGGGGTAGGCGGAGCTCCCGGGGGGGGGTAGGCGGAGCTCCCGGGGGGGGAATGCTCCAGGCCAGGGGCACTGTGCAGGCAAAGGCTTGGAGGGGGGAGAGTAGGTGTGGGGGGGAGCGCATGTAGGGTTAGTACGCTGTGAGCCGAGGCCAGAGAGGCACAGGTCCCGGTGTGAGACCTTCCTCCGCAGCTGCATGCGCCTGTGTGTGGACTCAGGTCCTCCCCAGGACAACACATCCATCCCCTGTGTCCGCCTCCTGGTGGTGGTAGTAGTAGCGGTGGTGACAGTAGTAGCGGTGGTGGTAGTGCTAGGAGTAGTAGTAGTAATAGTAATAGTAGCAGTAGTAGTGGTAGTAGTAGTATGGGTAGAGATGTGGAAAGAGGGGGATGGTCTGCACAAGGGAGGAAACACGCATGTATTGATTGTCTGCTGGGTCTCTGGTCCTGTGCTAAGTGCTCTACAAATATTATCTGATTGGATTCTCACAACAAATCTGGGAAATAAATCAGTAAGCACATTACAGATATCATTTCATTTGACCCTCATGATATTTGTTTCTCCTCTGGGAGATGGGTACTATTATCACACCCATTTTAGAGGAGGAAACTGAGCAGAGGTTAAATGACATGCCCAGGGTCACCTAGCTAGTAAGTATCCCAAGCCAGATTTAAACTATCCTCTATGCCGATGAAATAAGGCTGTACAGGTAAAAGTAGGTGGAAGCTAGATTGTAGGAGTCTTGAATTTCTCAGCTATGCATTAATGTTTTATCTGAGCAATGATGGGAGGTATTTTTGAGTGGCACAGTGACCTTTTCACTCAATTCAAGCTTTTTTAAGTATCTACTGTATACAAGGTGCACTGCTGGGGGCTGGGGCAAACTGTCCTCAAAAACACAGTCAAATCCACACAGGGGTGTGCTGGAACACATTTCAGTTGAGACAGCCAATGGTTAAATTTTCAGAGTAAGCATTTATACCTCAGAAGTCAGCAAATGCTACTAATTAGGGGTTGATTTATTGATTGCCTAGACTTAAGAAAGCGATGGAGAAAACTTGAAAAATGCAGATTAATCTTGAAAGTGTGTTGTGCTTTTTTGGAGAACTGGTTGTTAGGTAACAGTATACCTCAGGAGCGGTGCATTCAAAACAGGACTTTAAGCAGCTAGGTGGCACAGTATATCAAGCATAGGACTGGAAATTAGAAAATCCAAATCCCACCAGCTGTGTGACCCTGGGTAAGCCTCTCTGTGCCTCAGTTTAATAATAGTTAATAATAGCACCTATCTCACAGGGTTGTTTGTAGATTTGCAGTAACTCAAGAGTTTGAACAGTAAATAAAGGAAGGAATGAGTTGCAGTCCTGGGAAGCAAGTTCACAGGCCTCTCTATATGCATGCAAGAAGTGCATGAAACGCCCTCTCTCCCCATTGCACTCAGAATTCTCATTTCATTGATAAGGAAACCAGCCCCCAAAAGTGTGATAATCAACCCAAGACAACACAGCAAGATGGTGGTAGACAACCTACTCCACTGAGTTCTTCCTGATTCCTCAACTTTCCAAGCTATGAGTGATTAATCACTCCCTCAGCTGAGCTCACATTATTGTGCTTTGCTTATAATTGGGTGCAATATTCATCTGTGCATGTATGCAAGGCAGAGGAGAGAGCCTTAGAATGGGCTTTAACACGATTGTAGAATTTCAAGAACTGCATTCAAGCCCAAAGCTAGGAGTGATTTCCCAAGTTCACACATCAAGTTATGGCTAAGCAGGGATTTGAACTGAGGTCTTTTAATTCCAATCTGGATTCTTTCTGTTGCATCCTATGATTTCATTGGCATGGGAAACACTGAGGTGAGGAAAGCCCCCTTATCAGTTCAGGTGAGCACCCTCTCTGTAACTTACAGTCTTCGAGAGTTGCCCAGGACTCTGGGAAGTTATGTGACCTGCCATGGGTCCCACAAATCAGAAACAAGACTTCAAGACCAGCTCTCTATCCACTGCTCTACACTGCCTATCCTTCCACATTATAGTCCTACAAGTCTTTAATGATATTCCCCCACCTGCAAGCCTTCTCTTCTTAGGGCTAAATTTCCCCAGTTCCTTCAACAGCTACTCCTTAGGGTCTCCAGTCCCCTCCCTGATCACTCTCTAGTAGATGCTCATCACTGAGTTTGGTACCCAGAACTGAACACAATCCTCCAAACATGGTCTGACAAGGGCAAAGACAGGTGGGACTGATACCTCCATGGTCTGGGAAACCATTTCTCAATACAGACTAAGGTTACCTTCGTTTTCTTGGCTGCCAGAGCACATTGTTGACTCATCCCTTAAGGCCCTCACATCTTTTCCAGATGACTTGCCGTCTAGCCACACCACCTCCATCTTGTATGATGAAGTTGAGTTTTGGAAAGCATTAGACTTTACCCATATCCCACCTGCTCCTTTTCATCCCAGACTCAATGATCTCCAGCCTTTTACCTGTCTTGAAGCTAACCACACAGGCAGGGATTTCAGATCCTTCCTTCCTTCTGGATCAAAGCTAAGGTCCTTTCTCCCACCTCTTTGCTCACCCACCCCATCCTCCCCATTCCAAGAAATGAAGTGACAGACGACTCTTTGTTGATCTCTCTAAGTTTAATCGTGGCTCTTTTCATCCTCACTCTGTAGGCACACACACCTTCTTTGAAGGTTCCCCCAAGATAACCAAGAGACACAGGGGACCTTCTCCCTCCTGATAAGATGGCACACTGACCCCCCTCTCCCAAATCCTTCTGCTGGGGCCCCTCTTCTCTCCAACCTTGCCTCCTGCTTCACAGGACCCAGATGAGTTTGTGACCCTAGCTTCTGATACAACCTCTTGTCTCGTCCACCTCCCATGTTATTCACTTTCCTCTATCTCAGCTACTTCCCTTCTTGGGGTCCAGCTCTACGAGAGGCTATGAAGCCCAAGGAAGGGGAGTAAAGTCCTCTGGGAAACAGCAGGAGGATAGCAGGAGACTGAGGAAGACCTGGAGAGAAGTGAGGAGAGGGTTTCCCAGGGCCTTCAGAAAAGACAGGGCAACAACCCCAAAAGGAGAGTGATCCAGGAGAAGTCCACGAGAGGGGAGGCTGAGACCTTCATGTGGTTTGTAATCCACTTCAAGAACTTGCTGACACGGACATAAACACTTGGCACCTCAGCTTGGGTACAAGTTTTCACCCAACTCATCACCCCTACCAGCATCCAGGTCTTGGCTTCACACACAAGGGGTCCTCCATGATCACCCTTGGGATGGGGATCTCAGGGTTGGGGATTCCAGGCCAGCTGGACCCTAGATTCAGAACAATAGGGTTGAGGGTGGCATAGGGAGGAATACTCTACTCTGTCCCCAGGAATCTCATGGAAATCATCGTGGAAGGGCTTTTGGGGAGGGAAAGCAGGTATCAATGGACCACAGCATCCCCATTAGGGTCATGGTAATTAGAAGATGGGGGCTCCACAAGGAGGGATGGTTAGGGGGCTCCACAAGGAGGGATGGTTAGGAGACTCTGGGCTTGGAGGAGTACTTTCATTTGTCTGTTTCTGAAGTTATCCAAACAAGGCAGTGTATAGCTACTGAAGGGACTAAGGACCTTGGAGGTCCTGTAGTACAACCCTTTCATTGTATAGTCAAGAGAATCCTGGCACCAAACATGACAGGTAACCCAAGTAAATGGCAGAGATGAGATCTGAATGATAAGATCAGGGATTCATAGATGGGAGGAACCGTAGAGGTCATCCAGCCCAACCAAAGTGGAGAACCAAAGAGGTTATTGACTTGCTCAAGGTCAACACAGAAAACCAATGACAGAGCCAATACTGGAACCCAAGTCTTCTTCCTCCAAAATCATCACTTTCCACTGTAGCTCAGCTGAGTGGAGTCATGTATCATCGGAAAAATCCTATCTAGGGCAATGGATATGAACCGAAAGGTAGAATATGAGGGATGAAGGATCATCTAGGTCACTCCTAACGGATAAAGAATCTAATTACCTCCTAAGGCAGCTCATCCCATCACTGGGTAAGTCTATTATGGCATTCTTTCTCATATGTTGACCTAAAGGTCTTAACTGCCTTCCAGAGCTAAGCAAAATGAATGTAAAACCTCTTCCACATGGGAGGCCTTCAAATATTTCAAGACAATAATTATGTTCCTCCCCAAGTCTTCTCTTCTTGAAGCTAAATAAATATCCCTATTTCCTTCATTCCTAATTTTTCATGGCATCATTTTTTCCTCCTCAACAGCCTGGTTCCTTTCTTTCTGGATTTTCTCTAGCTGATCAGTCTTCATTTTAAAAATGGTCTGAATGGAGTAAAGGACAATAGGACTGTCACTGCCCTTTGCTGGACCCTGGGTTCCTGTTAATACACTCTAAGATCACATTAGCATTTTTAGTTTTCATATCACATCATTGACCTGCATCATGCTTGCAGACCACAAGGATTCCCAAGATCATTTTCTATTTTCCCTAGACACAACTACTTGCGCTTTTAATTTATTGAACCCAAATATAGGACTTTACGCTACCTTTTGACTGTTATGCTACTTGTTAGCTGTCTCTCCCAGCTCTGTGTTACCTTCAAGGTTGATGAGCATGGCATTTGTGACATAAACCAAGTCTTTGATAAAATTATTGAAGAAAATAGCACCAGGGAGAAAACTCTGGCTTCTCTTGTGTTGGATGTCAATGCATTACTTGCTACTCTCCTTCCATTCAAACAGTTCTAAATCCACTTAACTGTAACATTCATCCAGCCCTCCTTTCTCCATCTTGACCACAAAAAAACTTTCTCAAGAGGTGCTGGAGAATGCCCCGGAATCCAGCTGTATTCTAATATACACAGTCTAATAATTTAGACATCAGAGTCAAAAAGGAAATGAATGAAGCTAGTCTGGCAGAATTTTTTCTTAATCAACCCATACTAGGTCCTAGGGATTACCACTTCCATTTCTAAGTGTTCAAAATCCACTCATTGGATAATGCCTTCTCTAATTGTTTTATTTTCAATATCATGTCTAAGGAATCCATGAGACTTGGGCCTCTGACCTCTGACTTCAGAAGACACAGATAACTCACCTGGCATAAAGTTCCATTTTTTTGGCCTATAACACAAACCACAGATCCTATGATGAAAGGGAGATATCGGGGCGAAGGGGGAATAATGTGGTAAAGCTGGTCACACCTCTTGTGGTTAACGATGAATACTTTTGTCTCCTGGAGCTCTGAGAATAATGGCCGATCTGCCTTGGGAAGACAAGTTGGTGGTCAGAAGTTGAACACTTCCTTCTTCCCTCTGTCATGCTTCAGAGACTCCTTTGCATTCACTCCTTCATTAAGGAAATATTGATGACCTACCACCACAAACCCTAATGTTCTTAGAGACCCAATGGCATTCATTAGTCACACCTGGACACAGAGCACACAAAGACAGACCATGGAGTTGAGTACAATGAGTACAGACCTAACAAATGACATTTATACACACATCAATCTGAAGAGGAAAAAATGCATTTCTTTAGGTTTCAAACACTGTGTGACAAATATAATGCAAAAATAAAGAACTGTTGAAAAGTTCAAAAAATATTTATGGAGCAGCTACATATGTACTGCTTGATACATTCTTGTTGATTACATGGCATAATGGGAAAACTCTTTCCCATTTCCTGACCCTCCCCCTCCACCAAGAAGGTCAGGCAATTTGAGCTCAAGACCAGACCTAGCACTAACTAGTTATAGGACCTTGGACAAATTATTGCCTCTCGCTGGGCCTCAGTTTCCCCACGTGTAAAATGAGGGGCTTAACTGATTCAATGATGTCTAGGGGAGTTCCAACCTGTAGTGTCTGTGTTCTGTGATATTGTACTGAACTGAAAGGGAAAGGGACTGATGATACAAGAAGGAATGATTGAGAATGCTTCCAAAGGACTTTTCCACTTTGGAGTTACAGGAGGTCCAAGAAGAAGAAAATGGCTGAATTCCTTTTGCTTGGCTATGTACAATGGTTACAATGATTTTCTTTTCTTCTCTACCCTCTCAAGGGAGGTGGTGTGGGAGGGAGAGAAAATAGATTTTTAGTTAGTTATTTAAAATAGAATATAACTTTTTAAAGCAACTAAACATTGTTTAGTTGTAAACCAAAAGGAGACTTGGGAAAAGATGAAGACAAAGAATGCTTGCTGCCTTTTGGCTGAAACCTTGGCCTGATTTCATCGCATGGAACAGAAAACAAGTTGGTAGCTAGACAAGAAATTGCTGGGTCCCCGAGAGGAGCCAGAGAGGGTATGAGGGGAGCTAGGCATGTCTGTGATCCAAAGGCCTCTCCACAACAAAACCTTCTCTACTGGGGGCTTAAATATGAACTGGTAGGGAGAGAGTGTTACCGTAAATGATGAGAACCCTGCTCCAGCCCAAGACGAAAATCCCTCTCCTTTCGAAGGCATAGGACTTAAGCTCACATTCCTGCTGCTTTTCACTGTTTACAAAATGCTTTCCATCCCTCTACCCCTTAAGGTAAATAATGCAAGAATAATTCTTCAATGCTTCGATGTGACCATTATCTCACTGATTGGGGTACTCCCTCCAGTGGTTGGGTGGCAAGGTGATGCCCTCTCATTGCAGACTCTGTCCTCCCCTAAATCCTCCATGGGGGTGGAGGAGGGTAGTGGTCTACCTAGCGTGTTGGCTGGAGGGAGGGCTTTCCCTAGATTTCTTGAAACTCTATGGTTGACAATGGAGGACAAAGGCTCTTGGGTTAGCTCTCTTGCACACCCTTTCCTTTTTTGATATCCCTTGGGTCAGTTCTCTTGCTTTTGACAAGTTTTCAAAGAAAAAAGCTGAACTTATCTTAGCCTTGGAGTCAGACAAATATGGGAGGATTCTAGACATATACCAGAGGCTACTCAGACTCATCATATGTCTCGCCATTGCCATTTGGCTGACATAGCTATAACTACTTAGACTCATGGTCATATGACATCACCAGAAGAATACTGATTTTTTAAAAAGGGGTGTGTTTTTGTTTTAGGAAGAGGCTTGGAGTTACCAAAAGTTCCCAAAGTTAATCCAGCCCATTCTCATCCTCCTATTAATTCTGAGCTAAATTCATTGTCTATCTTCAGTATCTATCCAAGATTTACACACTGATAGACCAGCTCCATTGCCCATTCAACTGCATAGCACTGTTCATCCACTTGGTTTCCAAGTGTGAATAGACAGAGCCAAACTCTTTTGAGTGGTTATAAATCTCATCTAGAATTTTGTTTTACTAACAAATGACAAGATTTGTCCAGGGTCACATAGCTAATAAGTGGGATGGCTAGGACTTAAGGCCAGATTTTCCATTTCCCAATCCTGGGCACTTTCCATTATATCATTCTGGTGACCTCCAAGTTAATTCCTAGCATTCCACTTGTCTCAGTCAGCACTGTTCCAGGGAAGTCCTAGCTGTGAATGCAAATACTCTGGGACAGGACAAAGACGGGAGGAAGGTCTATAGACCCAGAGCTGGAGGAGACCTTAGAGGCCATCTAGACTAGTCCTTCATTTTTACAGACAAGGAAACTGAGACCCAGAGAGATTAACTGATTTGTCCACGGCCACAGAGCTATTATTTAAACCCAGGTGGTCTGATTTTAAATCCAGCTTTCATTACACTTATGAAGAGTCTGGCCTGTCTGTGAACTTCTCAGAAGTCCTGGCATCTGCCTGGAGTAGCTTCTGAGCATCATCTATAACCTAGGAGTTAGAATCCTAGGATGTCAGTATTAGAAGAGGCCTGACTGGTGGCCATGTGGTCGGACATAGGAAGTAGCTGAAACATAGAGTAACAAAGGAGCTGCCACCAACATTGAACCTAGGGATGAGTCAGGTAGGAGTGTGGTAAATATTTAATAGCCAGCTCCCCAGAGGGAAAAAAATGTATGCAGGACATACCCTTAAGTTTAATGTGACTCAATAACACTTTCTCCCTCACTTTCTTAAATCTAGACAATTGACAAAGCGATAAATCGAGTGTTTGTCAGTTGAAGTGCAAATACTTATGTTGAAAATGTAATAATTGTCGCTCAGAAGTTCATTTGAGCTGGTTCCAGCATGCTACTTGTATCAGGAGACCTGGTTTTGAGCCTGGGTCCTATTAGTTACTCACTCAGTGAACATTCATTAAGTTCCTACACTGTGCTAAACACCCTAATAAGCACAGAGGATCACAAAAAGAGTCCATGGCAAAATCACAACATGGGAACTTGGAAGTATTTTCAACCCTTCTGGAGTAATTTCCACATTTGTAAAATGGAAATACCAATACTTATCAAATCTACATCAGAGCCATTGTGAGGGAAACTCTGACAAGCGCTATATATCTATGAAGTGCGGTCACTTTTAACTAGTCAAGAAGGAACCAAGTCAAGACCCCAAACCCAAGTCTTTTGCCTTTTTTGTGGATTTCAATAGCTTTGATTCTTGAAAAGAAAATGCCAACATAAGGCTGGGAAGAGGAGCTGCAGCCAGAGGTAGATATTGAGGGCTGAAGTCCAAGAAAGGAAAGAAGACGAAGGCACAGAATAGTCCTACAGATAAACATGGCACCCTGCACCAACAGCAGCCATTTGGAGCTTTGGGGCCATGGTTATCACCATCCCTCTGGCCTTTATGGAGGCTTTCATTGGAAAATCCCAGGTCAGTTGGGGCACTAGTAGCTGCCTCAGTCATGTAAAATTAAATAGATGGAATGGAATAATATGACTCTTTATATTCCTGTTTGGGGGTAGAGGAAAGAGGGAAACTTTCATAGGAGCATTGGGATATGAATTAAGAGTTGAAAGAGACCTTAGAGCTAATCAAGTTGAAACCTCTCATTTCACAGAAGAGGGGCCCACCCCCAAAAATTCATTGACTTGCCCAAGGTCACCCAGCAAATAACTATCCAAGGCAGGATTCAAACCCAGGTCTCCTTGGATCACTGTATACCTCCCTCACCTTTATAGCTTTCTCTCATCTCTCCCCATCCTGTCACCCAGCACTGGGTTCCAATCTTCAAATCAAGCAGGGAGTGAGGTAGACAGATAAGTTGGACATATTTGGTGAAGGTCACAGAGAAATTCAGGTGGAGGAGGGCAATGTCACCCATTATTAAGGTCCGACTCCTGTACTTTGGATGAAGGAGAATGTCCATGACAGGGATTTCTTGGGAAGTGTTGGAGTTATTAGGATAGAGATTCGTGTCCCCCATCATAACTGAGTAATCGAAACTGCTGTAGGAAAGAAAGAGAGTTAAATGTACCTTTACTTTGGGACCAGCCAAATATGTGCAGGTGTCCCAATGACTCTACCAGCCCCAGGTGGGAGAAGAAAGCCAACAGTGATAGTGAGACAGGGTAGCGGTAAGAGTGGAGAAGAGGGGCTAGACTAACTGAAATGCCCACTCCATCCTGTGATGGGGCTCTTGGTTTTCCCTCTCCCCCAGTTCCCATATGGCAGCTTCAGTCCTGGCCTGAAGTTTTCCCAAAGATAATTAAGTTTCTCCCTACGTTGTCTCATAGCAGTGAAGGATGAAGTGTCTCTTCACCCTCATTTTTCACCCATGATGTCTTGCCCTTCTCTAGTCAGTGAGGTCAGTGCTCAGTTATTACGTGTGTTTTGAGTAGCCACAATTGGATAGAAATCTCAGGACCAGATCTTTATCTCCTAAAGAATAGGTAAGGCTCAGAACTCATGGAATTTCCATCTATTGTGTGAGTTACTGCATGTTTAAGGGCCTCCTAGTAAAACTCTTCAAGTGCTTTTCAGACTGGATATCTGTTACAGAGCTATAACTAGGAATTTTTGCTCCTAGGATACATAATACCTAAACTTTCCCTTAGTTGAGCAAGGCAGGTGGTGGTGGTTGTGGTGAGAGTGTGTGTGGGCAAGAGTATAGGGCTACTGCTGAGAAGGGGACAGAGAAGAGAGAGGAGAAATAGAGAGACATAGACAGAAACAGAGCCAGAGAGAAAGAGAGAGAGAGTCAGAGAGAAAGAGAGAGAGAGCCAGAGAGAAAGAGAGAGAGAGAGAGAGAGAGAGAGAGAAGAGAGAGAGAGAGAGAGAGAGAGAGAGAGAGAGAGAGAGAGAGAGAGAGAGAGAGAGAGAGAGAGAATGTCAGAGGTTGAGGACCCCAGAGAATGAGGGACTCACTGTGTCCTCAAGGCTAAAGGGGCTACTTGCACAAAAAGGAGTTTTGGAATGAGTGATGATCCTCAAGTGTGGCAAAAGAAGGATCATAGTCTGAAAGCACCTAGTGATTGTAACCAAAAGGAGTGGATCATTTTGTGGAACAAGATAATTCCAGGCTGTGGCAGAGCAGTTCTTTTGGTGTGGATTGGGAAGTCATTTAGGACAAATGAGTCCATGTGAAACTTGGGAAGTATGCGTAGAGAGGGATACATTGGAAGAGAGGGCTTGGGTATCATCTGGAAGAAAAAGTTAACTCCCTGGGCTCTGACCACAGAAGGGTTGTGTGTGGGAATCTGTATTGCAGTGTCCCCTGCCCCCACCTCCATCGTTCCATAGAGACCACCATCAAGAAGAGCCATGGTGAAAGTTATTCATCAGATTTGGACTCCTGTCATTGGTCTGAATTAAGACTCAGCTGAACTTTCCTAGTTCAGTTTAGGCAGAGTGGGTCAGTTGGATAGATGGGGACCTAGACTGCTAAGGGCACTCCCATCCAACTAGTTACCCAGGCTCAAGACCTTAACATTATCCTTGACCCATCCCTCCCACTCCCTCACCTCATATAGCCAATCTGTTGTCAAAACCAATTGTTGCTCTCTCCATGACATCTCTTGTATCTGTCCCTTTCTCAGATCCTTGCTACTTTATCCTATCCAATGAAATATCTGTGAAGTGCCTATGGGCACTCAGAAGGCACTTAACCAATGGCTGCTCCCTTCCCTCTCTTACTTTCCTTCTCCCTTAGACTGTTGTAACAGTTTTCTAGTTGGTCTCCCTCCCTCACATCTTTCTCCACTCCAATCCATGATCCACTCAGCTGCCAAAGCTGTCTCTGACAAGGCAGGTCTGACCGTATCACCCCACTACTCAGTGGATGGCTTCCTATTACTTCGAGGGTCAACTCTAGATTCCTGTCTGATTTTTAAAGCCCTTCTCAACTTGACTTTAACCAGCCTCTCCATACTTATCATATATAATAATCCTCTTTACCCTCTTTAGGATTTAGCCAGTGGCTTTTTTTCTCCTCATACATAGAACACAGAACTATCTCTGATCTCTTTGTCTTTGCACTGACTTGGAAGGCACTTTCTTCTCACTTCTGCCTAGAATCCCTTGCTTCCATAAGGGGAGCCCAGTAAGATGCTTTTTGTTCTGGATAGTAAATCTCTCATTTCTAGATGGTAGGTCCTCATTCTCAATCTTCTAAATGCTAGGCTTCTATAGACCTCCCTCATTAAGCCAGATTTGACAGTCTGACTGCCCCATGAGATCCTCTTAGCCCCAGACTCACATTTTCTTTGTATTTTCCAAGTACAACCCCAATGGAGGTCCTGCCCTACCACCCCAGAAGGACAGCTTGGCTTTCCCAAATCCCAGGTCCCTCCCAGAAATGGAGACAGAGATATTCCTGAGCCCAGACATCTGTATTCCAATAAGGGACAGGCGATTTCCTACCCACTTTGTTGTAGGACGTCAGAGTAACCTGGAAGGTAGGGAGAAAGAAGAACAAAGATAAGAGGTGAGATAATTGTTGGAAGTGAGAGGACCAGGATGGGGTGAGTCAGAAGTAGGGTTGAGATAGAAAGAAAGGAAAAACAATAACTGGAGGGAGGGAGATGAGAGGTGTCAGATAACAGGAAACCAGGAGAAAGTAGGGAAGTTACAATTGAGTAGATGTGAAATTACTGGGAAGGGGTAAGATAACAGGGAGAAAGTTGGATTTGGGGAAGAGGCTGGAATAAGAGAAGGGAAATAAGATGAGGAGAGGGAAGAAATCAAGAAAGATAAAAGGGTTATAGTGGTGAAGGACTGAGATAATGAGCAGGTGAAATCACTGGGGAAGAGGAGATGACATAGAGACTGAAATTGTGTGTGTGCTCGTCCTTCTTTGCTGAAGAAGACCATGACATCAGAGAAATGATGACATGACTTGCACTTGACTTTGTTTTGAGTGAGGGAGGGCTGTGCAGGTCACCAGCCTCACTTCTCCTCCAGAGTCATCTGAATCCAGTGACCAGATATCCATCAGAATGACTGGAGATGACCCAGGATGAAGCAGTTGGGGTTAAGTGACTTGCCCAAGGTCACACAGCTAGTGAGTGTCAAGTGTCTGAGGTGAGATCTGAACTCAGGTCCTCCTGACTTCTGCATTGGTGCTCTATCCACTGCACCACCTCAAGAGACTGAAATGATGTGGTACCTGAGGAGGAGAACTGTCCAGGTGGGACCTCACCAGAGAGAGAGATGTTCAGGAAAAGAATTAAATACCAGAAATGGTAAGAGAATAGGGAGGGTGGGAAATAACAGGAGATAGAAGTAAGGATGATAGTGAGATTGAGCTCAAAAGCAGATTAAAGATCACAAGCCAGGCTGACTTCCATGGAAGAGGTCCCAAAATGATGAGGAGAAAGGCTGAACTTCTTGAAATACTGAAAACTGGGAAAGGGTGAGGAAAGAGATGCTGTGAGCTAAACTGGGGAGGGGGATAGGGTAAGGTACATGAATATAAAAAGGGGGAAGATGGAGGAACCGGAGGCCCGAGATTACAGGGAGGGAGGAACGGAAGGAAGGGGGATAACAGGAAGGATGGACTGAGGGTGAACTAGACAAAAGGGAGAGAACAGGAGAAGGGGAGATGAAGGTGATGTTGAAAAGGGCTGGAATGAGCAGGGAAAGAGGATGGGACCCCAGAGAGGGGTGGAGATAAGGATCAGAGGAGAGGGAAGGAGAGAGGAGGTGGGGAGGTAACAGGGCGGAGGAGATCTCACCCCAGGCAGGCAGCAGAAGCAGAGGGGGCACGAGGCCCGGGAGGACGGCTCCAAGGCGGCCGAGCCACGCTCCGGAGGCCCCAGGCTTCTGGGAGCAGGGAGCTCCTGCGGGGACTGCGGCCAGCCTCCTGGCCTCCATCTTGGGCCTCTGGAGCTGGGGAAGCAGATAGGGGGTGCCACTCTGGGTGGGTGGTCCGGCCTGGAACGAGGCTGCACTTGGGAGCAAAAGGAGTCAGCCAGGGCGCCAAGCCGGCATCAGAACCCAGCACTCTGGAGTCCCAGCACTCTGGAGTGAGTCCCAGCACTCTGGCTCGTCCCACAGCGCAACTGACAAGCATTTCTTAAGGGCCTGGTGTGTGCTAGACATACACAGACAGAAAGGAAATAACCCTGACCTCAAGGTGCTTACAATGTATCAAGAGGGGACTATACTTGTGTGTATGTATATATACATACATGTGAATATTATACCCACATTGTCGTGTACATATGTGTATATGTGTGTGTGCATGCATTGTGTAGGCACATCTCTACACACCTGCATATGTATATATGTGTGTATACATGCATATATGTGTGTATATGCATATATTGTGCATGTGTGTATAGATATATGTGTCTGTAGACATGTATATATGTATATATGTACGTATATGTATGTGTGTGTCTGTATATATGTGTGTATGTGTATACATGCATATATGTGTATGGCTATGTGTGGGTGGTTACGTGTATCTCCACAAGGATTGCCCTGAACTTGTGATGACCACGTGTGAAGCAGGAAGAGGCAGTGCTATATTTTCCATTGTGTTTTATATTATGTGTTTTATATCATTGGCATATCCTCAATCAGTTTCACATTCATCTCATAATTCTTGTCATGGTTCCAATGCTTTTAAAAGATTTTCTTTTACTTTTGTAATTTTACATGAAGGATATAATTTTAAATTTTTATAGCTTTGAAATGTATGCCTCATTTATCACAGCAACTGGTCATCTAGCCTCAGCTGAAAGGCATCTAGTCATTGCCTGCCACGTAGCCTGTTTCATCTTGCACCAAACCAAAATCAAACTCCCCATCATGTCCATTGTTCTCATCAAGTCTACTCGGTGGGAGCTAACTGAAATAAGTCTAAGCCCTCTTTCCCAGACAGCCCTTCAAATTAATATTCAAAGACAGTTAATTAAACCTCCCTTAGGTCTTCTTTTGTCTCCTCTGGGCTAATATCCCTAATTCCTTCAACCAGTTCTTGTAATTTTCAATCCTCTCCCCACTTTGGTTGTCCCTTTCCAGATGTACCCCAGTTTCTCAGAGTCCTTCCCATGAAGGTATACTAGGTCCCCATCTTTTCTCTTTTAGCTACATATTACAAATTGGTATCAAGAAGGTATGTTATAACACCTGGTGTGATCTTTTCTGAATGGGAAAACTCTTATCAGTCTCTCTGTAATGACTAATTCTGAAAAAATGTCCTGTGCTGAAATCTTTTAAAATCTTTTTTTAATCATTTAAATTCATTTGTTGATTTAGTGCTGTACCTTTCAGTTAATTAGAAGAATACTTTATATAACTATGCACATTATGCACAGGAGGAATACGTTTAAAATCTCAAGGGAAATAGCAAGAAAATAAATAAAGAAGCATTGCAGTATCAGATCTCAAATTACATCATAGAGCACTAGTCCAATCATTTGGTAGAAGACTTCCAGAAAATGTATGCATTTTAATGTTATTTTAAATGGAATTTCTTTTTTCTATTTCTTTCTCCTAGTCCTTTCAAAATCATTCTAACCATTTTCTAAAGGAAAAAAGACTGATCAGCCCAGGAAGAACTTCTCCCTAAAGGAGTCAGAGCAGAGTTCACCTCCAAGTGGGTGAAAAGGAAATCCTTAGAGGTAGTACTTAAAAGGGGATTCATTGCTTTTAGGAAAATGATTCTGCAGGGTATGACGAAAGTGAAGTGACTATTGACTTCTCAGTTTAATAAAACAGAGACTGTGATCTAAACTCCGAAATCTTGCAAATTTTGAGTGTAGAATTTTGTCCTTGTTCCTGAATGCTATAAAATGTGTGGTGATTGGGAAGGAGCATTTCGATTTGGGGGGAGGTGAATTCTGCAGTTTAAATCTCTTTCTAAGTAGGAATGCTTGAAAAATATATTTATGTATTTTATGCGTGTGTATGTATACATATTATTTGTATACACATCTATATACATGTGTGTACATATGATGTTTGCACCTTCCCCCATCCACTATCTTCAATTTGTCTTGAATATACCTTGTTTACACATAACTGTTTACAAGTTGTCTCCTCCATTAGACTGTAAACCTGGAAGCGTAAGTATGGACTGTCTTTTGTCTTTCTTTAGCACTTAGCACAATGCCTGGCCCGTAGTAGATGCTCAATAAATACTTATTGACTAGACTATATATGTATATAAATATAGAAACATATACACTGAGAGTGGCAAAGAGATCTATTGTCTCTGAGAAACTAGAAACCTAAAATATAGAGCTTTTCATCCATATTCCTAAAATGTGGTGCCCAGATCCATGTGGAATCTAATTAAGGCTCTATCCAGCAACCTGTTTGGGTCATTATACTTTTAGCATAAATGTAAAGTCCTCTGTTTGGCTTTGAAGTCCTTTGAAACCTGGACCTGACTTACCCTTCCGCAGGATGTGCATTATACATCATTCTCCTTGCTGGACTGTTCTTTCCCCACATTCCATGATCCAGCCACACTCGTCCCTTCTCTGTTCTTCACAGTTGAAATTCATCTCTCACCTACATTCCTTTGCACAGGACATCTCCTGGGGCCTGGAATGCACTCTCTCCTCATCTCCGCTTCAAAGAATCTCTCATTTCCTTCAAGATGCAGCTCAAATACTACCTTCTACATAAGACCTTTTGTGACCACAAGTACTAGTTCTTTCTGTCTCAAACTACCTTTGTGTAAGGGGTAAAGGGAGGACCATCACCTCTAGTGTGAGGGCTTGCCAGGCCCTTTCCAGGGCTGCTTATCCACTTTGGTTGTCCCATAAGTCATCCTACTCTCAGCCATGTAGCATGCATAGCAGCCACACCCTGGTAAACCATCATGGCAGATGGGCTAAACCAGGTTTAGGTAGTTGACAGACTTCCCATCTGTAGGTAAGTTAATGGGATGTCTATCCCAAACCTGTGAAAACTTCTCCAAGTAGAAGGGGTGCATGGGAACAATCTGTTTCAGGCAGCTGAAGAGCTTGGTCAGACAAGATTCCTAAGGTTGTCCACTGCATCCTGGACCATCTCCGGTCACCTTTACTTTGTCACGCTACTGGACTTTGATGACTCTGGAAGAGAGAGTGAGGCTGATGACTTTGTGCAATGCTCTCATGCTTAAATTCAATTTACAGACGAGTGAACACGTTACCCTGTGATAGCATTAGTCTTCTTTGAAAATGAATGACAACACCACCTTTGTGTTTATTTTGTATTTGTTAAAGAAATGTATTCAGTATAAATATATGAACCTGACCGTTCGCTTGCTAGAACATAAACTCCAGACCTGAGGGCAAAGTCTGCTTTCCCATCGTCTCTGTATCCGAAGAACCTAGCACACTGTAAGGCACAGTTAGGAGGCACTGTCTTCCTTCCCTTACCTTCCCATGTCTATACATGTTCTCTTTGATCAAATGACACTGGATTTCTTTGTTGTTCCATGAATGAGACCCCAAGGAACACAAAGCATGATATTCTATTGCTTTAGCAGATTCTTAAAAATCCAGGACCAGTTTCATGCAAAAGGATTGGAGGGCTAAGTCACTCTCTCCCCATATGGCTTCACACCACATTCAGGAGAAGAATTATCTCAGAGCCCCAGTGTCTGGGCTCTTTGGGCCTCTATGGATCCATCTCTTAGCTCTGGGCTTTTTCACTGGCTCTCTTCCATGCCTGAAATGCTCTTCTTGCCTCATCTCGACCACCCTCGTTGGGCTATAATGTTGGGTGTTAGTATATCATGTGGTCGAGACAAATGGCCTTCCCCAAGCTCTATCCCTTCCTCACCCTCCCTTACCAAAGGCATAGATGTGGTCCCGTCCTGTCACCCAACAGAAAGGTCCACTCCTCACTTTCATTCAAGGAGAAGGGAGGCTAGATACAGACTGTGTAGCTGACTGGGAAAAGCAGGTGGGCAAGGGCAATGTTATTCTGGAAGAATTGAAATTTTGTGTATTTGAGGTAGATGAGGACCAAGATGGCATTCTCATCAGAACTGGGGAGGATGTTGATGTTGCCTAACCTCACAGTGTAATCAAAATTCCTGCAGCAGAGGGAAAATGAGAGAGAGAGAGAGAGAGAGAGAGAGAGAGAGAGAGAGAGAGAGAGAGAGAGAGAGAGAGAGAGAGAGAAGGAGGGGGGGGAGAGGCAGCTGTTCTTACCAATGGATCAAAACATTGAGCCCAACTCCTCCCCACAGCATGAGTACCAGACTTGGAGTCAGGAAGACTTGAGCCTGCTTCCTGTTGCGGGAAGTCACTAACCCTCTCTTTGATTTAGTTTTCTCCCCTATTAAAAGAGAACAATGATACCTTCCAGCCCAGAAGTTTGTTACATTATATGAAACTGTATATGAAAACCTTAAAATGCTATACAAATGCTAATTATTTATGATTAATATGATTAGAAACCCTTAGCTCCCACAGATGTGCACATGCCACACGCTTCATTCCCTCCTTCCTTCCATTCATGCTGATCTACCTCCTCCTCTACTTGCCCCTGGAGCTGGTAATATCTTCCTTTCTTTTCTTTGCTTCCTGAAGATTTGTCTAGTTCAAGCTCACCTCCTCCAAAAAGACTCTGCTGACCATCCTGGCCCCATGGCTCTTTCTTTCCCCCCTCTTAATTCCTGCAGCCCAGATTGTCTGTCCTCCTTCTCCATCAGTTGTCACGTATATCCTAGTGTGGATCTCTGGATGTCCTAAGTTCCCAGTTATGCTCCAAGCTCTCTGAAGGCAGGAATCTCCCACACCCTGCCTGTGGAGGGGGAGCCAAAAGTGTTTATGAATTGGGGGAAGGGGTGTTGGGCAACCTCCTTTCAAGTGTGCACAAGGAAAGTATCATCATCTCTCTGGCCTCCCCCGCTACACCCGGCGCTGGAGCCAGCTTCCACGGATACTCATTCCATAGTATTAAGCGACGATGGACTGACCACACATCTCCTCCCACTTATTACTGTGGCCTGGGAATGGACCAACTCACCCAAAGACAGAGTGGGAGGTAGTTAGTACCCACTGTAAGGAGATGAGAGAGCCTCCACAAGTATGCTGGTTATTAATCTGCAGGTTCACCTGCCATGGGCAGCTAGGTTGGGCACTGAATAGAGCACTGGGCTTGAAATCAGGAAGGCTCCTCTTCATGAGTTCAAATGTGGTCTCAGATACTTAGTAGCTGCATGACCCTGGGCAAGTCACTTACTCCTGTTTGCCTTAGTTTCCTCATCTGTAAAAGGAGCTGGGGAAGGAAATGGCAAACCACTTCAATGTCTTTACCAAGAACACCCCAAGGGGAGTCACAAAGAATTGGACATGACTGAACAACTTCCACGGTAATTTCTTCTGTGGGGCTTGTATTCCAGCGTGCAATGGGTGACACTGGCCACATGCTGCTGGGGTGAGGCCGAAGGGAAGGAGACTAGAGGAGGAGTCAGGAGACCTGCCTACATATGGTGGCTCTGACATGAGACATACAAACACAGGGGAGTCTCTGAGCCTCAGTTACTCACCTATAAAAGGGGTTGTAGTGCTTGGACTACTTCCCTCATGGGGAGGTTGTGAGGAAAATTCTTGGTGCACTTTAAAGCCCTCTACGTACAAGTTCTCACCTTGGCCCCTGTCCCACTCTCCCTCGTCCCATACCCATCTTTGTACTAATCATATCCTGCCTGATGGAACGCAAGTTCTGGGAGGACTCCAGTTCTCCTGTTTTTCTTCACACAGGACAGGTAAATCTCTCACCTCCAGGTCTTTGTACTACTTGTCCTCCAGACATGGAATGCATTGCCTCCTACAGGTGGCCTTTCCTGATGCCACCCCGCCCTAGATTTTACTGCCTCCCCCATTCTCCACTCCCTGTCAATTACCTTGCATTTTCTGAATCAATATATATATATATATTTATGTGTGTGTATACATATATATACATATACATATATATGCAAGTATATATATGTATGTATAATGTGTAAGTGTGTCTCCCCCAGAGAATGTAAATTCCTACAGGGCAGGGATTATTTCCTTTTTGTCTTTGTATTCCCAGGAACTAGTAGGATACTGCACACAGTTGGTGCTTAATAAATGCTTGTTGATCAAAACAGTCATTTGAAACAAGGCAAAGAGCCTTGTCTATAGTAGGCACTTAATGAAATGTTGAATTGAGCTGAAAGGTAGAGATTTGAAGGGGGGCCAACCCCTTCTTGAGTCTGGGGGCTTCCCAGCATGAGGGAGATATTTTTCTTTCTCAGATTGGGAGCTCCTTGAGACTGAGATCACCTCCTTCCCATCAGACCAGGAACTCCCATAGGGCAGGATTCTGTACCCTGCTTTTAGATAAGGGCTTCCATGAAGGCAGACTACGACTCGTCTGGCCCTACCTTCTCTCATTGCTCTGTCCTCTGCCCAAGGTAGAAGAATGGGATGGGACGATATCTTTTCTGAAGTCCGGTTCCCAGTGTGGCCTTTCCTCATGGCAGGAGTTGCATGGTCAGAGCTAGGTCATGACTGATAATTCACCAAAAGTCACTGGCTCCCTCGAAGTCATTGTCCAGTCATCATCTCCTTCTGACTGGTTTCAGCTCAATGATGCCCCGAGCCTCTAGGACCCAGTTTCTGAAGGCTGGAAGCAATCTGCCATAGCTCAGGATGCTAGCCCTTCCTGCAAATTAACTGCTACCCCACAGTCATAAAACTGAAGCCACAGAATCTAGCACATGGAGTTTCCTTGAACTGGAGATTCCAACTGGCTCTCTCCCGACTTTGCTGTTCCAGAGATGTTTCTGTTCAAAGGAACTTGGGATAGACCTGGCACTCTGGGGACTTGTGACTCCATCTTGCCCTTTTTGGGGACGTTTTCTCTGGATCTGTATCTGGGTGTCTGTGATGGGGATGGAGGATCACCTGGGGGCAAGAAGCTCTACCTGAGTTTCAATTCTGACTCATCATTTAGTAGCTTTATGACCCTGGGCAAATAATTTAATCTCTGTGGTTTTCTCATCTATAAAACAGTGATAATACTAGCACCTGTCTCACAGAGTGCTATGAAGACTGAACGAGGTCATTATGTGAAACACTGAGGGCTCCAGGGTTATCCATTGTGATTATGAAAAGAGACAGGACAGGTTTGAGTGAAATGCTGCTCCATGTCCGCTAATCTCTGGGTATATCATTAGGAGGCTAAATGCACCCAATCATGGGGCTGACCATTTCAATTGAATAAACATTTATTAAATGCTTACTGTGTGTAGATTCTTGTTTTAAGTGGTAAAGCGAAATGTAAAATTAAGAGAAAAGATGACTACTGGTCCTGGGGAAGGAAGGAAGGAGGGAGGGAAGGAAGGAAGGAAGGAAGGAAGGAAGGAAGGAAGGAAGGAAGGAAGGAAGGAAGGAAGGAAGGAAGGAAGGAAGGGAGGGAGGAAAGGAGGGGGAGAATGGAAGGAGGGAGGAAGAGAGGAAGAAAAGATAGGAAGGAAGAAAGAGAAAGGAAGGAAGGAAGGAAGGAAGGAAGGAAGGAAGGAAGGAAGGAAGGAAGGAAGGAAGGAAGGAAGGAAGGAAAGAAGGAAAAGAAGGAAGATTGGAAGACTTTGCTCCTTGGGATTGGGCAGGAGTTCTGAATGTCAACTCTTGCAACCTTGCCCAGGGTACCAGAGTGGGCATTCTAACTAGTATAGTCACCAAAAGTGCCCTTCCTATAGAGCCCTCTGGTGCAGGGGACCTCAGAGCTCCCCCCATCTATAGAGTCATCTGTAGCTGCCTCTACAGCCACCTAATGCTTTAAGAACCTCAAAGTCCCTTGGATTTGGCGTCCAAGGCTCTAGACTGAAACTCTGGCTCTTTTCCTTTCTACCCATTGTGAGAGATTTTGGGCAATGACAATTAGCAACAGTTGATATCTGATTAGCATTTTGCATCCAATGTTTTCATTTGATTTTATTTGCATTTTACAGATAAGGAAGTTGATTCTCCAAGAAATAAAATGACTTGCCCCACATAACACAGCCACTAAGGGAAAAGGTCAGATTTTTTAACTCCAGGTCTTTTGACTCTAAAAGCACCACTCTTTCCATTGTTCCTTCCACAAGTCCCTTTCCCACTGTGGGTCTCATTTTCCTCATCTGAAAAATGGGATGTTGCCTCTTGAGGGATAACCTTGATCAGCCTCGCTTGATCACTAAGACCTGGTTTCCTCCTGATGACATCGAGTCACTGGTCACCTAGTCCAGTACTAGGGACACTTCCACTCCTAACCCCTGAGGGGTCCTAATGAGGGAGCTGGCATACTCCTTTCTCCCCATCGCTACTTCCTAACTCTCCCTCTACCACCATCCCACAGCATCCTGTCTTCCTTCGAGATCCACCCAATCCAGATCTTGGTGGAAATCATCTATTGACCCTCAGGACGCTTCTTCTTTCCTTAATGAGTTCAATGCCTGATTTAATCTTTCTCTTTATCACTTAATCCCATAGTAAAGAACTTCAGCGTACATACTGATATACATATTATGATAGTAGGTCAGTTCCCATGACCTGCTCTCTCACTTCACCTCAGCTACATACAGAGATAGTCGCACTTCTGATGTCTTCGCTCACATCTGCTCTGCTTCTTGGTTCATGAATCTCCCACATTCCTTTGTTTGATCATGGCATCTCACCATTCAGTCTTTCCATAGGCCTTTCTATCCTTAACCTTGTTCTTCACTCTTGTCTTGACCTCCAATCCCTCCACCTCCTCAGGTCTTTCCCAGGACATCATCTCTGCACTATCTGCATTGTCCTCCCTCCCCTCCTTTTTCCCCTTGGTAAATCACTTTAACTCTGCACCCTCCTCTATATTTTAATCCCTTGCTCCCTCATCTTATCAGTGATTTTGCCTTGCCTGACCGCAACCTTGAATTACGGTCGCCATCTTGCCTTCTTTGTTTCTAGTCTTGTACCGCCGAACAGAATCTCCCACATTCCATCTTCAGGGTCAGCACCTTGGCACAGGTAATTCCCCATGCCTACAATGCTCTCTTCTATCACTTCCACTTCTCAGAAAGTTTGTCTTCCCTATGAATTGCCACCATTATTCTGTGAGGCAATTTGGAAATTTGCTAAGAAAGTGACTAAAATAGTCACTTTTCACCCAAAGATACAAGGAGGTCCCATACGCATAAAAAAATTCATAATGGCACTTTTTTTGTGGCAGCAAAGAACTGGAAATAAAGTAGATGCCCATCAGCTAAAGGACAGTTATGGCACATAAATGTAATGGAACATTAAAAAGTAGGAAGAATACAGAGAAACTCATACAGGAAGACATATAACCTGATGCAGAATGAAGTAAGCAGAGCCAGTTAAAGAAGATACACAACTACAATATAAACGGAAAAAATGACCACCCCTGATTGCTAGGCAAGTATAATGACCAAACGTGTCACCAAAAGAAGAAATGAGAAAGTGCATCTTTCTCCCTTCTTTGCAGGGGTGGGGATCTATGGGTGTGCATTACTACAGGCTTGGTTGGTATGTTTGTTAGTTGAGCTGATCTGTTTTTCTCCTTTCTCTTTCAAGTTTTTGTTTGTTTTTTGGTTATAAGGGTTCATTCACTGGGTAGAAAAACATATCCACTGGGGAGGATATATTCATAAATGACATAAGAACAAAGGATATTAATAAAAAACTAATTTTTTCTAAAATAAAAAGGAATATCTATCTCCCAATTTCAACTCATATGTTGCTTTCTACATGTAGGAATACGCTAGTAAATGTTTAACAAACTCAGGTTTTCTGGGAGGGAAAATGTATACACTTTTAAATTTAATATGCATTACTAATATTTTCTTAAATCTAGACAATAAACACAACAATAAATCGAGCGCTGATTGGTGGATTGCTGAGGTGTAAATGCTCATTCTGAAATTTTAACGATGGGTTGCTCCAGCACAGCCCTGGTATGGTTTTTCCTAATCTTACTAGTTGTCGGTGCTCTTGACTCAAAATTACTTTGTATTTAATTTGTGTTTTGTATCTCTGTAGTTATGCACATATTGCTGATTTCACCAGACTGGCCTGACCACCCAGGTGGCAGGACCCAAGCCAGTTTGTGGATGAGGAATCCATCAGTGTCAGACTCCCACACATAAGCTGCCACACGCATGGGCTTGCTGGCTGAAGAAAAATGGAAGTTCCACTATTCTCAAAGACTTCTAGACCTTCATCAGAGCACACCCACATGTGCTTCATTAATTAGCACCAGAATGATTGGCCTGATTTACTTGTTTCTGCTAAATTCTATTTTAACAGTCGCATTCATGCCTCTACTCAGAGCAGACTGGGTTGCTGTTTTTTCCAGCATCAGTGATGGTCTTCACCCTTGGCTCTGCCCATCCCTCAAGGTCTGACAATCAAGAGGATTGATGACACTTTTCTTCTAGTATCTTATTTTCCCCCAGTTACATGTAAAAACAATTTTAACATTCATTTTTAAAACTTTGAGTTCAAAACTCTCTCTTTTCCTTCCACCCCCATCCCCTCATTGAGAAGGGAAGCAACTTAAAATATTTTCATAACAGTCATGTGAAAGAAAACAGACATAAAAGACCTAGAAAAAATAAAGTAAGTATAAAAAGTATGCTTCAATCTGTATTCAGACACCATCAATTCTTCCTTTGGGGATGGATAGCATTTTTTTTCATAAGTCCTTCAGAGTTGTCTTGGATCGTTGTACTGCTGAGAATAGCTAAGTCATTCACAGCTGATCATTTTACAATATTGCTGGTCCTTTGTACCCAGTACATTTCACTTTGCATCAGCTCATGTAAGTCTTTCCAGGTTTTTCTGAAAGCATCCTGCTCATCATTTCTTATAGCATAATAAAGTTCCATCACAATCAGATAGGACAATTTGTTCATTCATTCCCCATTGATGGGCATCCCTTTAATTTCCAATTCTTTGCCACCAGAAAAGAGCTGCTACAAATATTTTTGTACATATAGGTCTTATGCTTTTTGTTTTTTTTTTATTTCTTTGGGGATATAGACCTAATAGTGATATTACTAGGTCAAGAGGTATGTTTAGTTCCAATGTGCTCTACAGAATGGTCGAATCAGTTCACAATTGCACCAGCAATGCATTAATGTCCTCCTCCCACATCTCCTCCAACATTTGTCATTTTCTTTTTCTGTCCTATTCACCAATCTAAAAGGTATGAGACAGTACCTCAGAATTGTTTTAATTTGCATTTCTCCAAACAATAGTGAGTTAGATCATTTTTTCATATGGCAATAGATAGCTTTGATTACTTCATCTGTCTGTTTTTTAAGGTGTTATTTTCTTCTGTACTTTTTTGTGTCTCCTTTACCAAGCTATTGACTCATTTTTCATGATTTTCTTGCATCATTCTTATTTCTCTTCCCAATTTTTCTTCTACTTCTCTTACTTGATTTTCAAAATCCTTTTTAAGCTCTTCCATGGCCTGAGACCAATTCATATTTTTCTTAGAGGTTTTGGATGAAGGAACTTTGATTTTGCTCTCTTCTTCTAAGAGTGTGTTTTGAACTTACTTATCACCATAGTAACTTTCTATGGTCAGAATTTTTTCTGTTGTTTGTTCATTTTCCTAGCCTATTACTTGACTTTTAACTCTTTGTTCAAGTTCCAGTGTGAAGAGCACACAGTATCAAGTTTCAGAAATTTTGTGCAGCTGTTTTCAGAGATTCTTCTAGGGTCTTGTAAGTTTTCAATTCTTCCAAGGTGACATAATCAAAGAAGAGGTGTTTATTACTCCCCTGCTGTGCTCTGGCCTGTGCTCTGGTCTGTGAGGGGCCACAAGCACTCTTTTCTGCACTGGAACTGTGATGAGGGTCTGTGCCCCAGCTATGGCCACAAACTCTGCTATGCTAGTGCTCCCCCTCACCCTGGGACTGCCACCCAGATCCGAGTATGGGCAAAGCAACAGAGTCCTGTCTCAGTGCTAGCAAAGGGACCATTGTAATCTCCTTCTGCCCAGCTGTTCAACCCCCTTACTGTCTGTGGGCTGAGAGCTCTGGAAGGAGCTGCTGCTGCCGCTTCTGCTTCAGTGGCTCCCAAGGCCTGCTCTGGGTTTGCTGGGGACGAGTTTGTACTGACTAGGCCTGCACTGGACTGCACTTCTCTCTCACCATGATGCAAAAACCTTTCCTGCCAACCTTCCGAGTTGTCTTGGGCTGGAAATTTGGTTCACACCATCTTTTTGTGAGTTCTGCTGCTCTAGAATTTGTTTAGGGTCATTATTTAAAGGCATTTGAAGGAGTCTGGGGGAAAGATGAGAGGTCAGGTGAGTTTCTGTCTTTACTCCGCCATCTTCAAAAGGAGTTGAACATTGCCCAGATGGACTTACAAACTATCTTAGAGACCATCATGGCCCCATCCAGAGCACATAGTTGACTGCCACTGCAACCTTAGCCAGTTCTTGTCAGTTGTAAGCCAGGTCTGGATCTCAACCAGGAACTTTCATAGTAGCTGACCTTCCCCCAGACTGAAAGACAGGAACATGTGGGCCTGCCTAGCACTGCAAGAAGAGATTCCAATGGACTTCCATTCCTGAAAGCTTGTGGTAATCTCTTTGTCAGGGATACAGAAGGTTCGCAAGAGCCCCACATTTTTGTTTTAAATAAGCAACTTAGGTTGGGGAGCAGGTCTATATACATACTTTTAAGCTTAATATGTATTATTAATATTTTCTTAAATTTGGACAAATCAACAAAATAAAAATCAAGCCCTGATTTGTGGATTGCCGATTTCTGAGGTGTGAATTTTGACAATGGGCTCCTGCAGGTTAAAGCCAAGCCTCCATTAGGATATCTTCAACTATTCATTCCTATTGGCTTTTCCATTGATCCCACTCTGAGAATTAGGGAGGCCTCTTGGGAGAGGGATGGTTCAAGGGATCCATTGCCAGTGCCTAAAATAAACAAAGTATCATGGGGTGGGTGGAGTCAGGAGTGGTACCTAAGAGCTGCTTGTAAACATCACAGAGCTCTCTCTGTGTGTGCCCATCTCCCCACACATGGTATAACCCAAATCATATCCCTGCTTATGTCCCACTCTTGTCATCAGACTTGCCTTGTCAATAACTTGATCCTTTCCTCACTAGTCCCTCTCTGGACACATCTCTTGCTTACGGTAAGAGAGAGGGAAGCAGTGCTCTCAGAGTCTTCTTTAAAATGGTGATCTGAGTCAAGGGTGAGAGATATTCCTTACGGGTCTGGGAAGGCTAAAGTCCTCTCCTTCTCCCCTTGTCCCTCCAGCCCCATTCATCCCCTGTTCTGCCCACCTGCCTAAGTTTATAATATCTTGTGGGGTTGAACATCACACTTTAGAGTCAAGCTACAGGCAAGGAGGATTGTACTGAGGGGACATTGGCCTCAAGTCTCTCCACACTCCAGTGCTTCTTCTTCTTGGCTGTCAAAATTATTTTCCTAAAGCGCAGATTTGATCATTTGATCATGGCACGTCCTCCCCCCAGCTCCCATTCAATTGACTCCCAGGGCTCTCTATTGCTTCTAGGACTGAGTATAAAATCCTCTATTGTGTTCATAAAGCCTTCATAACCCACCTACATCCTGTCTTCCCTGTTTTCTTACACTTTATCCTCTTCTATGAGATCCAATGATACTGGCCTTTTTGCTACTTCTCAAACATGACCTCTGCCTCCCATTGGTTATCTCCCATGTCCAGAACTCTCTCCCTTCTCATCTCTGGATGAACTTCTTGGCTTCCTTCAAGCCTCAGTTAAAATCCTACCTTCTCCAAGAAGCCTTTCCAAATTCCCCTTAATATTGCTGCCTTCCTGTATCGGTGATCTATGATTTATTCTACCTATATCTTGTTTGTACAGAATTGTTTACATGAGGTCTCCCCTTAGCTCCTTGGGAGCTAGGACTATTTTTGCCTTCTTTGTATCAACAACACTTATTTAACACAGTGTCTGGCATACAATAGACACTTTTTAAATGCTTGCTGACTGTTGGCCAACTGGACTGGAGATAGGAGGTTCTACTATCTCCAGAAATCTTTAGTCCTTTGTGATCAACTTCTGCAGCTTCTGCAAGACTTGGCTTCCTTCTAAGATCTCATAACTTTTCAGGTAGCCAAACTCCAGGAGGAAGAGTGTCTTTGGCTGGGACTGGGGGTGGGGGTGGTTCACAAGCAAGAAAACTAGAGATACTAATATAAGAAGAAAAATTTAACCTTCTGGATATCAGGGAGTCTCAGTAGAATGGGAAACATGACTGCACTGTGGATCTGGAAGGAGATACCTTATTAAAAAGGGAGAGTAAAGTACAAAGTCAAGGGAGGAGCAGAATAGCATTGTATATCAAGAAGACAGATTCCTGTCTTTCTTCCCCTGCACAGGGGAAGTATGGCAAACATTTAAATCCAGGGAGATCACATACATACACACCCTGCTCTCTCTCATTAGATCATATGGGTAGTGAGCAAAAAAACTGGCATTGGAGCCCAGGTCCTTTGTAATTCTGGAGCTTTTGGTCACCAGAAATTCTTAGGGCATTTCAGAGACAGGGATAGCAGTTGATGAGAAGTCTGCAATGAAGCCATGGCAAAGACTAGAAAACACCAGGAACTGATACAGGACCTTCATCATTAGGGTGGCATATTCCTCTCAGGACATCCTTTTTACCCCACAGTGGCCCACAATGTTTCTACTGTTCAGTTATTTCAGTCATGTCCAACTCTTCGTGACCCCATTTGGGGTTTACTTGGCAAAGATACCATAGCGGTTTGCCAATTTTTTTCTCCAGTTCATTTTACAGATAAGGAAACAGAGGCAAACAGAGGGGTTAAGTGACTTGCCTAGGGTCACATGGCAAGTAAACATCTGCAGCCAAATTTGAACTTAGGAAGATGAGTCTCCCTGACTCCAGGCCTGGCACTCTTACCCACTGTGCCATGTAACTACCCACAATATGCCCCAATAATTTTATCCCTTCATAGGCAAGCGATCATTTTTCAAACCTTGTGTCCAAGAAATGTTCACAATGTTGTATCAGGATGAGTCACGCTAACTTGGACGTGTTACAGGCGATGTGTGGAGAGAGCAGGTTAGCATGTTGATAAGGTAGATAGCTATAGCCTCATCTGCTAGGTTTCAGAATAAAGGCATTTGTGAATGACTGAAAAGGAGCAGCTGTGGTCCAAAGTCCAAATGTCATCACAAAGCGTTTGCATTTCCTGGCCCCATCTGAAATGCATTTTTTCCATTCTTCCTTTAGGCAAATTCATATTGGGTTGCATGATTCTTCCAAGTGCAACTTGATGAAAACTAGAACCTGTTCCATAAGAAGATCCATAAGGTCTGGCGTCAGCTTCAGGGGTGCCAGTCATGGGTTGAGGTCTCTGTGGTCATGGTATGGTTTTGTTTCTCAGGAAAAGCATGGATGCATCATGAGGGTGATAGGAATGAATGCAGGGTGAGATTCTTTGGATGGCTTGTGATCAGGGATCATCAGCGAGGACAGCTGTATTGCCAGGAGCATGGGGATGGCACAATCATGAAGACACTGGCAAAATATGGGCAAGAGGGCACTATTCTCATTGAAAGTAGAGGGTAATGACTGACTGCCACATGTAGTACTGAGTAAAGTAATTCAAAATGAAAGAGGTCTCCTGGAAATCTGGAAACCTGAAGGCATTAAACGCTGTTACAAAGAACCTTGGGAAGTAGCAAGACATAGCATGAAGGATTTGCTGATGACTGTCTACTTCAGCCTACATTGGAAGGTGCCTCATGAGTGACTGAACTCAAGAGGAAGATAGTTTCATATGTCACAGGAATGCCTAAGTGCCTGGGAGCCACCTTTCATTGGGCCAACCTAAGGTCCAAAAATTCCTAAAAGGTGCTACATCTACCAGTACCTGCACTCAGACGGTTTGGCATTTAGGGAACTCAGGTTTCACTGACTAATGAATGAGATCAATTCATTGTAGGTAGGGATAGAAAAAAGTCATTTTTATTAACATAGACCCCCTTGATCTCTGTACTTGCTATGGTTTACCTTCCTGGCTCTTATCTTGACTTTCTGGGCTTCAAAACCCTGCCCCCAGATGCCTGCATCCCTCCCTAACTTCCTCCATTCTTTAGCTTCTTTCTGTGAGATATTTTCACCCATTAGAATGTATTGCTCCTTGAGAGAAAAGATTTTCATTTTGCTTGTATTTGTGACTCTGACTCTTAGCCCAGGGTGGCACATAGTAAATGCTTAATAAATACTTTCTTCCTTTCTCTCCTCTCCACCTCCCACCTCCTCAATGGGGCAGCTGCTCTGGTAGCACCCCAGTCCTTTCCTTAGGCACCTGAACCATTCCAAAGGGATCAAGTGGGGTCAGACCCCATCTAATTGCATAAACTCCTCTGGGCTGTCTGTGGAGCTTGAAACTACTGGACCCAGAACTAGCAGGTCTGATCCAATGTCTGCCACCTCTAGGGAGATCCTACCTAATCTGAGTTGGCAGCTATGTGGATGGGTTGTCCCCTCACTTGTCCATGAAATCTGTAAGCCTCTTGACAAGTTGACCTTTGATCAGAGTGGCATTGTTCCAGGGTAAATCAGACTCTCAGAGTTGGAGGGGACCATGGAGGCTAAGTAGCCTGATTTATTACATAAGTAAGAATCCCCAATACAATGTCTCGAACGAGAGGACATACAGCCTTGAGTACCTCCAGTTAAGGGGATTTACTACCTGTTAAAATGGCCTATTCCTCTGTCAGGAAACTCTGATAAGGAGGATGTGTTTCTTCATATCTCCTGGAGTCTAAGTCTTCAGCCCGCCTTCACCCCCATTACTTTGAGTTCTGCCCTCTGGGTCTGAGTGAGCAAATCCCATCTCTCTTCCACATGACTACCTTAAATGCTTAAAGACAAGAGACCTTATTTTCTCTCAATCTCTTCTTCTCTAATTTTATTTCTGTTTGGAAAGCACTGGGTATAGTGGATGATCTCTAGAGGCCCCAGTAAATAAGGAATTCCCAGAAAAACTCTGACCTGGTGAAAGAACCCAAAGATTTAGAGTTGGAAGAAAATGTCAGTTTCACCAAATCCAGTGGTTCTCAAACGTTTTGGTCTCAAGTCTCTTTTATACTCTTAAAAATTATGGAGGACCCCATCAAAGAACTTTTTCAAAAAAAAAAGATGGCTTTTATCTATCAATATTTACCAAATTAAAATTTTTTAAATTAAATTATTTTTTAAAAACTCTATCAATATTTACCACATTAAAAATTAAAACATCCTGACCTTATTATATAAATAGTTTTGACCTCATAGTTCCCTTGAAATGGCCTTGGGGATGTCCAGGGATCCCTAGATCCCACTTTTAGGGTTCCTAGATCCCACTTTAAGGACTATTAATCTACTCCAATCTCTTCATGTTATAGAGGAAACTGAGGCCCAGCTAGAAGTGACTAGTTGAAGGGTCCAGGACTGGTAGGAGTAGCACTGAGATTCAGCAGAGTCCTCTGATCCCATGTCCCTGATACCACCAAAGCTGGCTGAAAAGTGTGAGAGCTAACTGAATCAGGGTCAGAAATCCAGTTGCACATGGTGTGACTGGACCATCTCACATTTTTGTAGCATTGAAGGTTTACAAAGCACCTTACAAGGATCTCATTTTATCCTTACAACAGCCCTATGAGGCAGCTGCTACTATTATCTCCATTTTACAGATGAGGAAATTGAGGCAAACAGGGTTAAGTGACTTACCCAGGGTCACCAAGTGAATAAATATCTGAGGTCAGATTTGAATTCAGTTCTTCCCACTATGCCAACTAGCTACTTCCCAGCTTGGATATTTAGCAGGAACACTCTATTTTTAACTCTTGGCATGCTCAGAATTTAATATAACCACCACTATCACAGGATCAAAGGAGATAATGTCTATAAAGCATTTTGCAAGCTTTAAAATGCTGTATAAATTTGCTAGCTATTATTAACTATTATTAATTAAAGGTTCTTTTGAATTCTTCACTCTCTTATGGCTTTTTGAATGACATTTGTTAACTTTATATTCTAGGTATCATGAAAATTCCTAAAACAAAATTATATTGGAAATTTCTGTAGGATTAAAATCCTTTTCCTGGAGAATCTTGTCATTGCAATCAAGGAATCAAAAGCAAGGAGACTGGTCTTCTCATCACCAGAGCCTGTCCCCTTGAATTGATCTATAACCAACTGAGCAGCCTTCCATTCAAGGTAGCTGTGGCTTGAGTGGAACATCTATGCCTTCTACTTTCAGAGCCTTGAGGTAAGAGCAAATGGTCTTTCAAGGGGAGATGTCCAGAAAGGTGGCTGTGAGGGCTGGGTTCTGTGGGTCTGTGCAAGGTGTGGATGAGCAAGTCAAGGAGGTGTGATGGATAAAAAGTTCAAGAGACATAATTTCTGGGTAATTAATCATTTTAATGATTATCACTAGTGGGTATTTAATAAAAGGATGCTCATTCGGCCATCTCTCATAATAAGATAGATTATGGCAGCTTCTTGATGCTTATATGCCCTTGGAAGAGGAGGTGGCTCCCGACAGCAATCAACTCTGATTGGTTAAGAACTGAGAGAATTAATATTCTAATGAGAAGTGGGTCTATTCTAATGATGGAATGGGAGCCATGGCTGATTATGGCACGCTTGCTCCCAGACCCTTCTTGGGCAAGCTAAACAAAGGATCTCCCTCATCCACATCCCCACACCTGAGTAGAAAGCAATGTGTTCACCCATTTGGGTGGGATCAGAACAAGATTGGAGAGAAAGTTAATCTAATTTCATTATCAGCAATGTCCTTCAGACGCTGGCTTGACCTAGTAGAGAATGAGGAAACAGGATGGGAAAAAAGCCTGAATCTTCCCAATAATTGGTTATTTAATAATTATTCCTCTTAGAGGCTTTGTGATCTGGAGGAGTCTTGGAGAATAGACTGAGTCTAGATCTTCTCTAAGGTCTAAGTAAGCCAAGAAAATCTGTGCAGGAGAAAACACAGGCTGAGGAAGACTGGGAGGATATCCTAATGGGAAACTGAAGCTGCCCAACTCCAGGCCATCCTACTCATAAGTACGCACACATACCATATACCGATGGTGAGTGGAATCCTCTTTGCCAAAGTTTTTCTACGTGTGTGTGTGCGTGCATGCGTGTGTAAGTGCGTGCGTGCGTGCGTGTGTGTGTGTGTGTGTGTGTGTGTGTGTGTGTGTGTGTTTTGACCACAGGGTAGGATTCCCCCACCCTATCCCAATGCCATGGTAAGCAGGCCAGCATTAAGTTAGGTAAAGCAGACAATTTTTAGGGCACCTTAGCCCTTTCCCCACCCCAGGACCAAGCAGTGTGATTCTTTAAAAAGGCTGCTCAGACACCCAGAACGCTGCCAAATTCCGCCGCTGCTTCAGATCTGTGAAAAGACATCCCTGTGTCCCTGGGTCACCTGTGTGGGGGGCTGTGACTATAGCTCCCAGTGTATCTACACCTGCTGCTTTGTCAAATCCATCACCCCAGGACTTAGAGGATTTTTGACTCACACATAAATTGGATTTAAATGAGGCAGAGTTGCTTGAATTTGTCAGCCTTCTTCTCTCTTCCAGAGTCATCACAGTCCAGTGGCAAGATGAAAGTCAGGACAACTAGTGAGGATGGATAATGTTGGCATCTTTGGTGTTTAACCAAGCTTTAAGTGCTTTCTCTGCCTTTATGGCTGTTGGAACAAGCTATTCTCATCTGCCCATTCTGCTGGGGGTGGTCTTCACATGTTTGGGATAGAAACCCCATCAATTCCCCGATGGGTTTCCGTGTTTGGTTACCCTCAACCTGGTTTAGCCCCTGCCTACTGGTTTTAGTGTGGTGTGGCCACTGCTCCTGCTACAACTTCTTGGAGCCACAGGTGAGAGGTAAGTGTCAGGGGAACACCAAAGGTGGAAAATAGCCCTGATAAAGGACTCACAAGCTCTCACATCAGAGGTACTAGTCTTCCCTTAACACCCTGTACACCCCAGACTAACGTTCGATAAACCTAAGATCACAAAAAGCGGGGGGTTATTATTCAATTAAAACTATTAGGAAAGATCATATAGCAATACAGTAAAAAATAACATTAAATTCATATCTCTTTCCCTTTACTACTATTTTTCAAAACACATAATAAAAATTTAAAAGAAAATGGAAAAATATGACTGGGTAGATTTTTATCTATTTGACAAATAGAAGAAATTAAAAGGGAAAAATGATAGATTTGATTATGTAAAAATAAAAAGGCTTTGCACAACAACAAAATATATATCTGAAACAAAAAGGAATTTAACAAATTGGGGGAAAGTCTTTGTCATAAATATTTGGAATGTCACATAAAATGTGGCATTCAAAGTTTCTGAGGAATTAGTCCAAATTTATGAATCATATCCATTCTCCAAGGAGTAAATAAGTGGCTAAAGGATACTTACAAGCAATCCTCAAAAAAATAGCACAGATTATAAACAAATGCCTATTTAAACAGGCCAATGAGTAAAGGAATAAAAATTAAACAGCTCTAAAATTCCATCTGACATCTTCTAAGTTGGCAAAGCTAGCTAAAAGTGATAAATAAGTGTAGTCAGTACAGAGAAAAATACCCACCTAGATTCTGTACATGGACCTGTGAATGGGCACAGTGCCTCTCTAAGAAATGTAACAATAGCCAGCATCTCTATAGTGTTTTAAGGTTCCAAAGCTTTTTATAAATATTAACTCATTTTATCCTCGCATCAGCTCTGAGAGGTAAGTGCTACTATTATTCCCATTTTACAGATGAAGAAATCAAAACAGAGTTTAAATGACTTGCTCATGGTCACACAGCCAATAACATGACCAAAGCAGAATTCATTATCTTTTCCCCCAAAACTCTCCCTTCCTCCCAACTTTCATTCTCCTGTTCAGGTCAGTACCATCTTCCCAGGCTAGAAACAAATCTTTGATTCCTCACCAGCGGTCACCCCAAATACCCAATTTATTACCAAGCCTTGCCATGTCTGCCCCACCTCCCCACTCTAGTTTATTTTTCGCTCATCTGCCAAAGTGATTCTCCTTAAGCACAGGTCTGACTGGGTCACCTCTCTACTCGATAAATGCAGTGCTTTCCTATTATCTCCCGAGTCAAATAGAAAATGCCCTGATTGGCTTTTAAAGCCCTTCAGAATCTGGCCCCTTCCTCTCTTTCCTGTCTTTTGATCTTTGCAGTTTGTCTACATGACCCTCCAACCTCCCAAAAGACTTTTCACTAGCTGCCTGCATTATCTCCCTCCTTCCCACCATTTCTTGGCTCCCTTCTGGATTCAGAGCAAATTCTGCCTTCTTCCTTTTTCCTCTTCCTCACCATAGTGTCTTTCGTCCTCCCCAGTCCCAGGTCTTTCTCAGCAACAAGGGCTGAGCACCTTCCTGGAGCCAGACGCCTGGACTCCCAAAGGAGTTTCTGATTTACTACTAATCTCATAAAAACTTCCTTGTAACAGTAGCGACTTAGGGGGAAGAAAGGAGAGAAGCCAAGTGAGATAAAGGGCATGAGGGAAATAAGGCACTGCATATTGGGGGAGGGGGAATATCAAGGAGTAATGAGGTAACAGGGATAGACCCCCCCCCTCTGTGACCTTTGTCCTAGGGTCCCCAGATTCAGGTGTCTCACCTAGCAGCAAGAAGTGGAGAAGGAAGCCTTGGGGATAGTTAGGACCCAGGCCTCATCCTGCTTAGGTCATAGGCATCCTAAGTACTCTCTATTTAGACAACCCTCTATTGCTGAAAAGATTTCAAAGTCCCCTCTCTGTATTAGTTCTGATCTCAAAGACCCATTTTTACAAAGCTCCTGGTGCTAGTGACCTCAGGACTCCCTCTCTATGAAGTCCCCTAGATCTGGTAACCTCAGGGATCCCTCTCTATAGAGCCCTCTAGAGCTGGGGACTTCAGGAGTCTATCTCTATAGAATCTTTTAGAGATGGGGACTTTGAAGCCCCTTTCTTTATAGCGGCCTCCCCCAGAGCTGGTAACCTCAGGGATTGCTCTCCATAGAGCCCCACCAGAGCCGGTAAGTTTAGGGATCCCTCTCCATAGAGCCCCGCCACCCCCCAGAGCGGGTAACCTCAGGGATCCCTCTCTAGAACTGGAGACTTCAAGGATTACATCTCTATAGAAACATTTAGAGCTGGTAACCTCAGGGATCCCTCTCCGTAGAGCCCTCTGGTACTGGAGGTTTCAAGGTCCGCTCTCTCTAGAGCCTCCTCGGGCTGACTAGATTGCTTTGTTTGGGGAAAGAGCACTGCTGTTAAAGTCAGAATCTTGGGTGTAGTGCTTACTAGCTGCGTATCCCTAGGTAAACCTATCTACAATCAGACTTATGTTATGCTCCCTACCTCATTCCTAGGGTTACTGGGACAAAAGCATTTTGGAGACTGAAGCTGTATAGAAATGTGAGTTCTGATTAGACTTCTTTTTTTCCCCACCCTCACCTCCCATGTATCTATAGTACTTTGTAGCAGCACTTTGAGTAAAAAAAATGATTCAGTTCATACAGTTTGAATTGGAAAGAATCATAGCGAGGTGTGTACTAGGACAGACGTTCCTTATCTAAAGCAACCCTGGTGAGTGTCATGAAACCTCTGCCAGGGATGGGGAACCTGCGGCCTCGAGGCCACATGTGGCCCTAGGGTCACACTTGAGTCCCCAGATTCGGGTCTCTTAACTAGTAGTCAGAGGTGGAGGCCATACATGTAGCCTCTAGATTGCAGGTTCCCCACCCCTGGTAGGCTCTTGAGAGGAAATTCATTCAATCCTACTGCACCTTTTCCACATGCCAAGTCTTCAGATGTTCAAAGACAGGAATCATATCCTGGTCATTCTTAGCTTAGTGGAAAGTTAGAAGGGAGAGCCTAAATGGGGGTTTTTATCTGGACATGAAAGGGGAAGGGGTGATAAAGTTCTTGAACCCATGAAGAAAACAAGGGGTTGGAGGAAAGAGACATATAAGGATATCTGATCCTTATCAGTCAGTCTTTAGTAAGCACCTACTAGATGCCAGGCAGGTGAAGGACTGGTACATAGTAGGTACTTCATAAATGTTTATTGACTGACTAAAGACCAGACCAAAGGAACTGCCACAAAGATGTGTTCCATTGGTGCTACTTCCACAGACAATGATCGATTATTTTCTTGGATGTAAGAGAATGCAGAACTGGAGGACAATCCTCTCTGCCATCCAACTTACCAGGGAAGATAAGCTACTCTCCAACAGGATAAAACTAAAAACAAAAAGAAGGTTTTCCTATTAAAAATAAGCAAAAACTACTTCCCAAAGATAGGGAAGGATAAAAACCAGGGCTGTAGAGATCAGGAGGTTAAAAAGTAAAATGTGGCATAAATAGGAAGGGAAAGATTCTATTGTCTCCCCTCCCTCTCTCCCAAGAGTTGAATCTGTTTCCAATAGTGGATGAGTGTAGACCTTCCATTTTAATAGTAATAATGATAAGTTCTTATTGATGCTTTTTGTGTTTTTTATCATAATTTCCCCAAATATCCCTCCCTTTCTGTCTCGCAGAGAGCCATCCCATATAACAAATAATATTTTTAAAGTAAGGGAAAAATTAGCACAACTGATCAATACATTGAAAAAGTCTGAAAATATGCACCATCTATGAACCTCCCACCTCCACTAAAAGGTGGATGGGGATGATAAATTCTTCTTATCTCTGCTTGAGTCATACTTAATCTTTATAATTTTGCTACTGCATATGTGTGTGCGGGGGTGTATGTGTGTATATGTATGTGTGTCTGTGTGCATATGTGGGTGTCTGTGTGTGCGTGTGTGCATGTGCGTGTGTCTGTGTGTGCATGTGTGTATATGTATGTGTGTCTGTGTGCATATGTGGGTGTCTGTGTGTGTGTGCATGTGCGTGTGTCTGTGTGTATATGTATGTGTGTCTGGGTGCATATGTGGATGTCTGTGTGTGCATGTGTGTGTCTATGTGCGTCTGAGTGTCTGTGTGTGCGTGTGTGCATGTGCGTGTATATGTGTGTGTGCATGTGTGTGTCTATGTGCGTCTGAGTGTCTGTGTGTGCGTGTGTGCATGTGCGTGTGTCTGTGTGTGTCTGTGTGTGTCTGTGTGTATATGTATGTGTGTCTGTGTGCATATGTGGATGTCTGTGTGTGCGTGTGTCTATGTGCGTCTGAGTGTCTGTGTGTGTATATGTATGTGTGTCCGTATACATATGTGGGTGTCTGCATGTGCGTGTGTGCATGTGTGTGTGTCTGTGTGTGCATGTGTGTATATGTATGTGTGTCTGGGTGCATATGTGGATGTCTATGTGTGCGTGTGTCTATGTACGTCTGAGTGTCTGTGTGTGTGTATATGTATGTGTGTCTGTATACATATGTGGGTGTCTGTGTGTGCGTGTGTGCATGTGCGTGTGTCTGTGTGTGTGTATGTGTGTATATGTATGTGTGTCTGTGTGCATATGTGGATGTCTGTGTGTGCGTGTGTCTATGTGCGTCTGAGTGTCTGTGTGTGTATATGTATGTGTGTCCGTATACATATGTGGGTGTCTGCGTGTGCGTGTGTGCATGTGCGTGTATATGTGTGTGCATGTGCGTGTCTATGTGCGTCTGAGTGTCTGTGTGTGCGTGTGTGTATGTGTGTATATGTATGTGTGTCTGTGTGCATATGTGGGTGTCTGTGTGTGCGTGTGTCTATGTGCGTCTGAGTGTCTGTGTGTGCGTGTGTGTATGTGTGTATATGTATGTGTGTCTGTGTGCATATGTGGGTGTCTGTGTGTGCGTGTGTCTATGTGCGTCTGAGTGTCTGTGTGTGCGTGTGTGTGTGGTGTATATGTATGTGTGTCTGTGTGCATATGTGGGTGTCTGTGTGTGCGTGTGTGCATGTGCGTGTCTATGTGCGTCTGAGTGTCTGTGTGTGTGTATGTGTGTATATGTATGTGTGTCTGTGTGCATACGTGGGTGTCTGTGTGCATACGTGGGTGTCTGTGTGTGCGTGTGTGCATGTGCGTGTCTATGTGCGTCTGAGTGTCTGCGTGTGCGTGTGGTTATTTTCTTTCCATTTACATTGTTTTTGTCATTGGGTGTGTGGCTTTCTTGGTTCTTCTCCTTTCCCTCTGCATCAGTACATGCAGATCTTTCCATGCTTTTCTGTGTCCATCGCATTCATCATTTCTTACAGCATAGTAATATTCTATTACATTCATGTTTCACAATTATTTTAGTCATTCCCCAATCAATGAACATCTTTGTTTCCAATTCTTTGCTATCACAGAAAAATTGCTGCCATAAATATTTTGGGGTATGTGGGGACTTTCTTCTTATCGTTGAAGTACCAGGCTGGTAAAAGAATCTTTGGGTCAAGGGGCATTTTAGCCATTTTATTTGCATGATTCCAAATTGCTTCCTGAGATGGCTGGGCCATCTTACAGCTCCACTCATAATGCTCTAGTGTGCCAATTTTCCCACAATCCTTCCAGCATGGACCATTCCCATCATTTATCATCTTTGCAATGAAACCTGAGGATCGTTTTTATTTGCATTTCTCTCATCATAAGCAATTTAAAGCATCTTTCATATGGTTGCTAATAGTTTTCAATTCTTTTATGTTTGTTCATATATTTTGACCACTTACCTATTGGGGAATAGTCTTTGGTCTTATAAGAATGTCAATTGTTTCTAGTTCTTGGATAGCAAACCCTTATCAGAGAAGTTTGATACAAAGAGTTCCCCTCCCCCATCTTGCCTTCCAAGTGCATTAATTTCGTTAGTGCAAGAGCTTTTCAGTTTTATGTAATCAAAGTTACTTATTTTATTTTCTGTATTGGGCCCTATTCCTTGTTTAGTTAAGAACACATCTCCTACCCATAGCTGTGATGTATATGATTTGCTTCATATTTTTTATAGTATGAGCTTTGATATTTTGGTCATATATCTATTTAGAATGTATTGTGGAATATGGTGTAATATGTTGGTCTAAGCCTAATTTCCATCATCATGCCTTTTGGTTTTTCTAGCAGTTTTTATCAAATAGGATTATGTTTTACTATTTATCAAAACTGGGTCATTGAGTTCTGTTGTTTCTGACTCTGCCTCGTCTGGTCTGTTCCCTTGATCTTCCTTTCTATTTTTTTTTAACCAGTACCAGATGGTTTTGATGACTGCTGCCTTACAACATAGTTTGAGGTCTGGAAGTGCCAGTGCTATTTCCCCTTCATCACTGCTTCTTTCCATTATTTCCCTTTTTATTCTAGATCTTTTGTTTTTCCAAATGAATTTTGTTATTATTTTTCTGTAAAGTGTCCCTTTGATAATTTGATTGGCCTAGTATTAAATCTGGGAAACTAACTTTAGCAGTTTTTTAGTCGCTCTACAATAGCAATATTGACGTACCACAGCCACAAGCATAAAATATTCCTCTAGCTATTGAAGTTGTTCTTTATTTCTTTAAGGAGCACTTTGTAATTAGATTTGCACAAGTATTTTGTGTACTTTGGAAGATTAGTCCCCAGATATTTTATGCATTCTATAACCATTAGAGCAGCTGGGAGGTACAGCACATAGAGTGGCGGGTTTAAAATCAGGAAGACTCATCCTCCTGAGTTCAAATCTGACCTCAGACACTTATTAGCTGTGTGACCCTGGGTAAGTCACTTAACCCTGTTTGCCTCAGTTTCCTCATTTGTAAAATGAGCAGGAAAAGATATGGCAAATCACTCCAGCATCTTCACCAAGAAAACCCCAAATTAAGAGTTGGACATGACTGAAACCATTCAACAAAAGCAATGTAGTTATTTGGAATGAAATTTCTCTATTTTTGCTTCTTGGATTTTGTTATTATTACATAGAAATGTGGTTGATTTTTTGAGTGTGTATTCTGTAACCCACAACTCTGATAAAGCTGTAAATTGTCTCATTAATATCTTTGCTGATTTCTTAGGACTTTCTGAGCAGCCATCGTATCATCAGCAAGTAGGAATAGTGTTATCTCCTCTTTACCTATCTTTATGCCTTTAATTTCTTTCTCTTGTCTTATTGCTATTGCTAATATTTCCAGAACGTTATAATATGGGGTAGGGTGGGCACACCTGCTTTACTCCTGAATTTATTGTGAAAAGCTTTAATATATCTCTTTTGCACATCTCAAAAGCAAATACTTGCTTTTGGTTTTAGACACATTTTACGATATTAAAAAAGTCCCTCTATGCCTATACTTTGTAGAGTTTTTATCATAATTAAATATTGTACTTTGTCAAAGACTTTTTTGCCTCTACTGAGATAATCATGTGGTTTGAATATTTTTGTTTTTGATATAATCAGTCACCTTAACGGTTTTCCCAATGTTGAAAAGTCCTCCATCCTTGCCTTGGAATAAATTTAACTTAGTTACAATGAATGATTTCTTGGATGCATTGCTATAGTCTACTTGACAGAATTTTACTTAAAATTTCTGAATTGATATTAATTTATGACATTCATGTATATTTCTGTGCTTTATGCTTCCTTGGCTTAGGTATCAGCAGTACATTTGTCTCATAAAAGAACCTAGTAGGGCACTTTCTCATATTTGCGAACCATTTGTATAGTACGGATATTAATTGTTGTTTAGAAGTTTGTTGGAATTCTCCTGTGAATCCATTAGGACCAAGAGGTCTTTTTTTCTTCCTAAATGATTTCTAAGGTCCCTTCCAACCCTAAATCCTATAATCCTGTAAATTCTAGGTGGAATCTTAGGGTCAGAGGCTTCTGGTTCAAATCTTGGCTCTACTCCTTTCTACTCATGTGAGCTTAGGCAAGTCAAATCTCTTTCTCTGGACCTCTGTTTTCTCATTCGTAAAAGGAGAGGTGTGGGCTAGATTACCCCTAAGATTCCCTTCAGTTCTAAATCTATGATCCTACAGGTTCTTTCTAAAGTGGGTAGAGCCGGAGCCTCTGGACTGGAATACTTGTCCTCCAGAGAATAGAAATGTTGTTTGAAGAAAGACCAGGGAGGACTGGTTTGAGGAACTATAGACAATTGATTCCCCTATTATCCTGGTCTCCAAGGTTCTGACACTCTTCCCATTATATCCAATCCCATTTCAGCTCCCACAGGAGGAGTAATGCTATAAATTTCACTATCAACCCAAAATATTCCATTTCCATGACCCTGAATGGTGAAATCTCCCTCTGCAATCATAATGTGATAGCCCTCTATCTCTTCCTCTGTCTTGTTTCTTCTATTTTTTGCTCCCTTATGGCAGTGTTATTTGATCCCACACAGACTACTGGTTGTAGGTTTCAGTCTTAAGGTTTGACCAAGCTTGGGAGAAGTTCTCATCCCAACCTAGAAGCCTTCTCCATGAGGACAGCACAATACCTAATGGTCCACGTCAGGCTGACAGTCATCTCCCTACCCAGTATCAAGTCCTTTCATCCCTCCCTGTTCTCAGAGTCAGTCACTCCTACTCTGATCTCACTTTCATCCCTTCAGTCTTGATCTTGTAACAACCATTTTGACTATGCAATATTCCTCCCTTTTGCCCCTTTTTTCCATTCAGCCATTAAGAAAGCTACACTCTTCCACCCTGGATAATCCACTTTTTTCTCACTGTTGTGCCACTGAAACCCACTGAAGGTCACACCAGCATGACAACTGTGTCCTCAACAAATTCACATGATCTAATCTTAATTGGACCCCTACTGCTGCAAGGCAATCTATTAATTCCTATTATTCTTTCATCCTTGCCTTTCTGTCATGGTCCTTTCCATGGCTATTCCAACCCTCCTCTCTCCCTCTCTTCCTCAAGTCTCTAATTCCATTACCCAAGTTCTGTCTTTCAGCATATAACCTTGTCTTCTACTCTAACTCCATTAACCAAATTCTGTCTTTCAGCTAATAACCTTGTCTACAACTCCAAAATTAAAGTCATCATGGTGAGCCCCATTGTCTCCTCCATTGTATATCTTAACATTTGTCTATCACTTCAACAATTCTCTCCTACCTTGCATGAACCTCTGAGAAAAAGGTAGCCTTTACTTTGCCAAGGCTAACCCCTCTATTTGTGCCTTGGTCTCATTTCCTCCCTTCTATACCAGGAGTTGACTCTTTGATCATGAACCTTCAAGAGTCTATAACTCATTAATGTGTCTTTCCTCATTGCCTACAAGGATATTCAGGTCTCCCCCACTTAAATTTTTTTTCCACTTAAACTCCTTAAGCAGCCAAGGCAACTGTGAGATACAAGTGTCTTTTCTTGGTCCTCCTATTATGTGATCTTTTGGTAGCTTTGGACCCTTTACCATTCTCTTTTTCTGGATACTCTCTCTTCTCCTTATCTTCCATGAATCTCCTCAGTCCTGGTTTTCTTGTTGCTTTTTTAATTGTTCTATCTCTTTTGTTGTATCATGATTTGTCTCTTGCCGCTTAAGCATGAGGGTCCTTCAGGACTCTGTGCTAGGTCCTCTTTTTTCTCTCTCTCCACTCATATTACACATTACCCCCTTCCTGTTCTCTGATCAAGCTATGATCCATCACGATCCATCTGATCCATGATCTTTTCTGTTTCTCACTCAAAATGGTAAATTTCCTATCTTCATGCCTTGGCACTAGCCATTCCTAAAGCCTGGAATGTGCTCATTTCCTCCTTACCTTCGCCTTAGAGAATTTCTCTTCCTTCTCCATGAAACCTTTCCTAACTCCTTCAATCGCTGATGTCCTCCCTTTCAAACTACTTTGTAACTAATTGATTTGTATTTATTCTCTCTCTTTTTCGAAGCAATCAGGGTTAAGTGACTTGTCCAGGGTCACACAGCTAGTAAATGTCTGAGGTCAAATTTGAACTCAGATTCTCCTGACTCCAGGGCTGGTGACAGCACCACCTCACTGCCCCATGTTTATTCTTTTTATGTTTACTCTGTACGTGTGTACTTGTTGTCTTGCCCTTTAGATTATAAATTCCCTTGCAAGTTGAGATCATTTCACTCATTATATCTGCACTCCCCCACACCCGATACAGTGTCTGACCCATAATAGGTATTTAATAAACAATGGTTGATTATTTGATTTAATTTGATTTGATTTGATTGATAATTCTCAATGAATTGATAATTAATTTGATTTAATTGATAATCTCATTTGTCCCCATAAGTTGAATTATCATTTCTATGCAGATGACTCCCAGATCTATATATATGTAGGCTTCATCTCTGTCCTGTGCTCCAGTCTGGCATCACCAACTGCCCACTGGGTATCTCTGCCTATATACCAAACCAGTACTTACAACTCAACAGGACTTATCCTGAATTAAATATATTCCTCTTAGAAACTCCTATTTTTCCATTGGGAGTATCATCATCTTTTTAGTCACCTGTGTTCATATACTTGGAATCTTAACTGACTCTCCTATCTGTTCTGATTGCTCTTTCTGAGATCTCTTAGTTGGCTCATTAACCCCTGCAGTCACTAGTGAACATCCTTCAAGACTCTGTTCTTGGTCTTCTTTCTTTGCATTTTCCCATGGCAATTTCATACATTTCCATGACTTTCACTATCTCTTCTATACAGATGCACCCCCACCCTCCCAATTTCCATTTCTAGCTTCAAGTCCTACCTTGATTCTCAGTCTCCCCCTCCCCTGACTATCTCCTATACATTTCTGCCTGAATGTCCCATCAACGCTTGAAACTTGACAAATCCTGCACGAAATTAAATGGTTTTTTTCCTCCTAGATATCTTACTGGCTGATGTCATGGTCCTCTTCGAAAACAAAGGACAAACACAAGTAAGTATACCGAACTGCCTAAATGGGAACCCAGCCAGTTGGGTAACTCGGCTCGTCCTCTCCCTCACCCTCTTCCTCTTCCTCTCCTTCTCCTCTCCAAAAGTATGTAAATTTTGATGACCAGAAACTGCCCAGTTAACTTGGGGTTTACTGACTAGATTTCCTTCCTTCCTTCCTATCTTTCTTCCTTCCTTTCTTTCTTTCTTTCATAAAACCTTAAACCCAGTTCTCTCTGAAGCTCATAGATTGGACCACAAAAGGTGTCTGCCCAAGCTCCACTTAATGGCTATATTTTGGGCCCTCCTGTCTTAGAGTGAATGTCAATGATAACTGTTTCCCTTTGGAACAGCAACCCTGAGGGTCTTCCCCTTCCAACCTGATTTTTTTTCCTAATTAAAGGGGCCATCCCTTGACTCACTTCTTAAAAAAGGTCTATTCACTGAATGGGCATTACCTCACTCAAAGTGAGAACCTGAAAAGACCTTAGTGTCAAAGAGCCAGGTTCTCTCCATAGCATCCTGGGCCATCTCCAGTTGTCCTAATTGATATCTGGCCACTAGATCCAGATGGCTCTGGAGGAGAAGTGAGGTTGGTGACCTTGCACAGTCCTCCTTCACTCAAATCAAAGTTAACTACAAGTCATGTCATCATTTCCCTGACGTCACGGTCTTCTTCGAAAACAAAGGACCACACGACACAACCTGACAACAATGTGATACTCCTAAAGCAGCATCTCACTCTCTTTCAGCATGTTTTCTCACATTTTCTCCATTTCTGCTTATGGTACCACCATTTCCCAGCCATCCAGTCTCCAAAGCTCAGAATTATCTTTAACTCTTCCTTCTCCCACATCCTACACACCCAATTCGTTGCTAATTTCTGTTGATTCCCCTTACCCAATTTATCAACCCCAGTCTGGTCCCACTGCCACTATCCTAGGAATGGAACTCATAACTTTTCACCTAGAGGTTTAAAATACTCTCTCAGAAGATCTCTCTGCCTCTACCCTCTACCCTAAACAACTCTTCACTTGAGTACTAAAATATTCTGCACAATGTGAAGATGTGGCCATATCATTTCGCTGACTGAAAAACTTCCAGTGGTTCCCTACTGCCTATAGGAAAGAAGTACAGATTCCTAACTTGTGTATTTAAATCTCTCTACAATCTGGAGTTAACCTATCTTCTCATCCTTATTTCATAGTGTTCCTTTCACCCACTCTCCTTTATGTGTTGTTTTTCCCATTAGAATGTAATCTCCTTGAAGACAGGCTCTGTCTAACTTCTGTATTTGCATTCTCAGTGCTTAACAAAGTGACTAGCACGCTGTCATTGCTTCACAAATACTTTTTCATTTTCTTCCTTCCTTCTTTCTTTCTTTCCTTCCTTCTCTTTTCTTATTTCTTTGCTTGCTCCCTTTTTTCTTTCCTTCTCTTTTTACAAAACACAATTTTGTTCTATTCTCATATTCTCTCCCTCCCATCTCCTCCTCTGTACCACTGAAATTCATTCTTTTCCGTTATATTTCATACAAACTGAACTACTAGTTCTTCTCTAGTCTTATTCTACCAGTCTCAAAAACTGGGTGGAATGCCCTCCCTCATCTCTGCTTGTTGAAATCCTTCCCCTGCTTCAAAGACCAGGTGTCCTCTCCCTCATAGAGTCTTCATTGATTCATAAAACTGAAAGTAAACTCTCCCTCCTGAAATGTTCCTGGAACATTTTTTGTTTGCATCTCTCCTTTACCCTTGAACTTTCTCCCTTAGAGCACCCTTATGGCATCATATATTTAGAGCTGACAGGGACCCTTACAGGTCATGTAGTCCAACCCTTTCACTGTACAGAAGAGGAAACTGAGGCACAGAAAATTTGAGCAACTTGCCCATTGAACTGTAAGCTCCTTGTGGGGAGCTCTTGTATTCCTTGTCATCCCTGTTTTATCATTGCAGTACATAAGGCCTGGAACATTTCAAAAATGGAATAGATGGTACTGATGCCCTAGAATACTTGTTGTACTCCAATACCTACAGTTTATAGCAGTGATCAAAATTATTTCTTAAACAACTTCAAATAATCCCTCCACCCATCCATAGAAGAGGCATCTGGTCCTTTGCTTACAAGGGTAGCAATGTTCATCAGGCAGTGGGGGCAACCAAACAGGGCACCAATACCACTAAGGCCTGGTTCAATGAGAGATGGGCATCTGAATGGCACCAGACAAGTTCATCATTAATTCCAAACCTTTAAACCCAGAGATAATACTTTTTCTCTCAGTCAGCTGCACACTTTTTTTTGAAGTTTTATTAACATGAAACATTAATGAACAAAGACAAGGGTGGATCAAAGGGAACCATGTCCTATCCATCCATCATAGGAGAAGGGAAGGGCCTTAGGTCTTTGGCCTGAGAGCAGATGGGGCTGGGAGAGGGGAGAAGAATGACACCTAGAAGGATAGAGAAATGGAGGACCACGGCTTCTTTGAGGAGAGAACTGAGCAGAGGCTGAAGGAGCTCAGGAACTTTGGAAGCCAAAAGTTCTCCCTGTCTTCCCAACAGCCTGCCTTGGTTTGTGTTCCATCCACCTCCTATGGCCAAAGACCACACCCCAGATCATGAAGCCCGCTCGATGGGGCATTAAAATGCAAACAACCACCACCATCAACAAGAGCAACTCAAGTTTATAACTAGCTTTAAGGTTTGGCAAGTGCTTTCTATACAGTAACTGGCTCGTCCTATCGAGGCCCAGCAGGGTAAGAGGATTTGAAGGTAAGGAAGGATGAGAAGACCTCAGAGGGAGCAGTGAGAGTGAAGGAAAGCTTGAAAGCAGGTAAAAGGAGGGGACCTGAACACAGATCATGAGGATGCTGTGTCACGGAATTACCAGGACACACAAGGGCAGCAGCATCAAGACAAATGTGGAGCAGGAAGAGGCCAGAAAAGAGGAGCTTCTCTGCTGTATGGTGTCGGTGATCCACCTGGAGAATGAACTGACTTTGGTATAAATTGCAGGTATTTTGAGTTTTCCACAGCCAACTCCCCAGCTCACTATCCCCACCTGCACCCAGGTGTGTTCTCCAACTTCACAGGCGAGGGGCCCTCCTGAGTCCCCCTGGAGAAAAAGAGAGGAGGTTAGAATGAAACTAGAACCTTGAGAGAGGAGTATGGATGAGTGACAAGATTTTATTGATCCTCAGAGACCTCAGGAGAGGTAAAAGAAAAGCCACAGGAGTGGTTTTATAGGGGATGGGAATGAGAAACCTCTTCTCCCAGCATATATCAGTTTGCCTAACTCTAATATAAAATTAAGAATTACCCCATGACTTTTGCCACAACCCATGAGACCATCCCAATCCCACCATGGCTCTCTGTCTCATCTTCACTATCTCATTCTCTGTCTGGTCACAGGTTCATGGCTGCCAGAAGCTTGACTTCTGGATCTGGGCAGGCTCTCCTACAGGGACCCACACCACAGGCACTCAACAGGAGAATTTGATGAAATCCCAAGTCTTTCCAGCACAATGATTCTTTTTGCCAGCTTCTCCCAGGAGACAAAGAGTCATAAACCTAGGGAGGGAGGCCCGAAAGGGAAAGAGCCTATCCATTTCCATTATGACCTACACATTTGCTGAGAAGAATTAGAACGTCAAAGGTGAAAGGTAAAAGAGTTGGTCCAACTCTTTCATTTTACAGATAATGTAACTGAGGCCCAAAAGGAAAAAATGATTTGCCCGACACCATACGTCTTCTTAGTGGCAGAGCTAGGAATAAAGGCTAGGGATCCCATCCCATAACCCTCTGTTCCAGAGAAGGTTTTGGGAGGACACAGTATGTCTCACAACAACTCAATTCCACTTTGATGGAATTAGTGCAATTTTAGATTCTTGAGCTCCTCACCCAGAAGCTCTATGATCTTGCTTCATCTGGCTGGTTCTGTCTACTTTTTTCAGAAGCTTTTCAGAACCTCTTTGGACCCCATTTGTGTTTGGTTTCTTCTCCTCCACAGATTCTGAGCTTAAGGTTTTTCAGCTCTCTCCCTTCTTTCTCCATTGGCTAGATCTCAATTCTCAAAAAACATGTAGCAGAGACACTTCTCTGTGAGTAAGCCTTCATCTTTAATCCAGGGACTCTTAACCTCTTTTGTGTCATGGATGCCTTTGGCAAAATGGTAAAGCCTAACCCCTTTTCAGAATAATGTTTTTAAAAGTATAAAGCAAAACATATTGGATTGTGAAGGAAAGCAGTTATATTGAAATCCATTTATCAAAATATTAACAAAAATTCATGGACCCCAGATTAAGAAGCATTGAGTCAGCCATGCTCCAAAAAGGCTATTGTCCCAGGCAGCCCTGATATCTGTGGCTAATATTCAGAACCCACGGTAACAGGCAAGGAAGGTGAAGGAAGATGGGAGGAACTAACCTGGCAGGTATCTTTTCCTGTGGGATGATAGGCACAGAGCATCTTTTGGTCAACAACGGACTTAAACACTGAGATAAACAGGAACTTTCTCAATATTTTGTTGCATTGATTTGTTTCAACAATGTATAGATCAATTTCCAGGAGGACAAGAGGATGTGAATCATCTGTGGACAGGGAGGCTGGTAGTTAATAGGCTATAACACAGACAAAGGGTCATCAATCCCTCTATGCCTTCCACTCTTCTCCTGAGGCTTCTGCAACCCTGGGAACCACTCCCACCCTGCTCCTGCTCCAGCACATCTTCAAAAGCCAGAGCTTACTACAAAGGCAAAGACTCCACCCAGCAATGGTTCAGAATGCCAAGCCTTGGTCTCCCTCAGCTGCAGAGGCCAATCACAAAGTCTAGAAGGGAAAGGGGGATGAGAGGCATGCATATGAAGGAGAGAAAGGGCCACAGAAGAAGAAGTCTATGGGCACACGTCAGGGGACTCACTGCTTAGGATAATAATTATAATCTCCTACATCGATTCATTGCTTTCTTCTTTCCAAGACCTCCAACAGACACTTCTAGCTCACAGTTGCTGGAGTCCTGACTGTCTGCTACTCATCTGCGATACACAAGGTCAGAACTTCCCAGGGTCCTTGAGACTAGAATCTGCAAATGGTAATGGCTCTGGGAAGTCAGTCTCATCTGCATCTGTTACAGGGGTCCCTTTTATCTCATTCGTGATGATGGTCACCTAGACTCTGCTTCAGTCCTTTCAGTAACAGGCAGCTTGCTCCATTAGGGAACCACGCACAAATTTCTCCTGGTTTTCCTTGATCTAAAGTGATCCTCGTAATATTCATGAGGCATTCTTAAACTGGGGTCTGGAAACTTGAGTTTTTAATGCAGTTATCTCTTCCAAATAGCCAGGCTTAGGGGCACAACACTTCCTAACTCAACCCCACCCCAGATCTCAAAAATCTGCATAAAGTTTTTTGGCCCTCCCTTCATAACAGAGAAGTCTGAATTTTTTTCTTTCATGGGGTGTTTACAGTACCTTATTGCAAAGTTTGAGTTAAGTATTTGGTCACAGGCTGCGTGTTGTCTGCTGGCCTTCACAAATCAACTCCCCCCAAATTCCCATTGAATTTCATATGCTGACCCACAATATATCTATACCCTAATGGGGAAAGTTGGATATGGAAAGGATAACTGTACTTTGAAAGTTGCATTTCAGTATAATTATCTTCCTTTGTATTACTATGTATTTGATCTAGTGCATTTAAAACAGTTGTGCTAAGGACTCCAAATGTTTCAGCAGGCTGCCCAAAGGGCCCCGTAAAACACTTAAAAGTATGGAATTTCTGCATGTGAGCTATACAGACACATGTCCACCTATGGGCACCGAACCAACTATTCAGAGACCCTCAGTTCCAGCCTTTTCCTCTCTCCTTCCACTCTCTAGCAACCCTCACCCCTGACCTCCAGGAAGGCTCCTACCATCAGGGGAAAGGAATTTAGCCAGCCAAAGGCAAGAGCTCCCGCTGCCTCCGAACTCAATCTTGTAGACTCACAAACACATTACCCTCTCTTACCCTTGTTTTCTTCAGTCCTGCCCCATCCTGCTACCCAGCAGCGGGTCCCGTTCTTCAAGTATAATTTGTTAGAAGGGAGGCAGATAGGTTGAATCTTCTGGGTGAGGTTCACAGGAGATTTCAAGCGCACAAGGGCAATGTCATTCTTGACGACAATTAATTCTGAATAAGAGGGATGGATGAGGATATCCTTGACAGCAACGACGATACTGTTCTTAGAGGTATAATAGGACATATCTCCAAGTTTCACGGTATAATCATATTCCCTGTGGGAAAGAGAAAACACCATAAAACAGACACTACCAACAACATCCATGTACTTGGATAATTCCATATGAATATAGGCATGGTATCCAAACTCCTCTCCCTGGGATTTCAGGCCTCCTACAATCTGGTCATAGCTTCCTTTAATCCAACCATATGAACCCTCAGCCCCAACCTTGCTTATCTCTTGCTTGTGTCAGATACAGGTCATTCTCTTCCCTTTCATCCGGACATTTGGCCACACTGTCCTATCCCTTTCTCCTCAACCCACCTGCCTTTGGGGCCAGTGATGCCCTTTCTTTCTGCTCTGCCTCTTAAGCCCTGTGAAATTCAAGACCCCCAAACCTTCTCTGACTCCTCCAGCCCACAACGAATAGTCTGTCCTCTGAATTCCTATCTGTGCTGTTCATCTGCTATACACATCGTCAAATCTACACTGGGTCATCTTTTCAACAGTCTAACCAGCTGGAGCAGAAGCCATGCTCAGAGGGCTTTAATCCTTTGCCATGTGGAACTTCACTCTGAGGTCCCTTCCCCTGGCTGTTGGCTGTCATTGCTCCAGGCAAAGTCTCTAACTTGCCAGACTAGACTGTCCCTCCTCGGTTACTACTCTCTTAAATGTGGGGTCTTACCATGAAAGAACATAAATTCTCTGTGAGCAGTAACAAACTTCGTTTTGTATTGATATTTCCAGTACCTAGTATAGTGCAGAGCACCATAGCAAGTGCTTATGGAATGCCATTTCATTCATCCTTTACATTTATTATGCACTATTTTTAAAAGCAAACTGAGCAAAATACAGATTCATGGTTTTACATACAATCTTCTGTGTGTGTTCTGAATCCCCAACAAGATTTTAAGCTCTGAGAATAGGGATTCCCCAGGATACCTAATACAATCGATGAATTAATAGACATTTATCAGGACAAAAAGAAGCAAAAAAAAAAAATGATCCTTGCCCTCAAGGAGTTTATAATCTAATGGAAAGATAGCTTGCAAGCTATAGAGATGCAAAATAGGAAATATTTTTTTAATTTAATTAATTAATTTGTTTTCAGTTTTCAACAATAACTACCAAAAGTCTTAAATTTTCTCCTCCTCCCTCCTCTCTCCCTCCCCAACATGGTATGCAATCTTATATGGGTTCTACACATACATTCTTATCAAACACATTTTCACATTAGTCATGCTGCATAGAAAAATAAAAATGAATAGGAGAAAACAAAACAAAACATTAACATAAGGGAAAATAGTATGCTTTATTCTGTGTTCCGTAAATAGGAAATAATTAACAGAGGGAAGACATTAGAATGCAGAGGGGTTGGGAAAGTGTTCCTGTAGAAGGTGGGATTTTAGTTGGGACTTAAAGAAATCCAAGGAGGTAGTCAGAGCAGAGAAGAGAGAGCATTGCAGGCCTGGGGAACAGAAACCAAGAGATGAAGGGTCTTGTTTTTAGAACTACCAAGGGTCAGTATCACTGGCTGGAAGAGGATATTTCAGGGAGTAAGGTATAAGAAGACTGGAAAGGTAAGGTAAGAGAGGGCTAAGGTAAAAAGGCTCTGAATGTCCAACAGAGGATTTTGTAGTGTCCTAAATATTGAATGCACTCAGCAAATGTTTTGAACAGGGACTGATACGATAAATTGATAGGGGCAGGAGGAGGAGAGGTGCTGTCCCAATTTAGGTACAATTTCCCTGGAGGAACAAAGGGTATTTTCATCTCTCTGGCTTTTGGGGGAATTAATAGTAATCAGTCTCTGAGGTAGTTTTCGGGTGTGGTCTGGCAAGGGATAAACTCACCATGTGATGCAGTGCGCAGCTGTCAACACCCATTCAGTATTAATGAGGGCTCCTCCACAGACGTGCTGGTGACCAGCTTGCAGGCTCACCTGCCAGGGCCACTTTGATGCTGGCGCATCATGTCCATTAATGACTTTCCTGAATGGATGATACTGGCCACAAGAGAGGTCTATGGAGTAGTAGGGGTGAAGAAGGTAGGCAGCCATGGAAAGGAGGAGGGAAGGAGACAGAGACAGAGAGATAGAAAGAAAGAGAGAAAAAGAGAGGAGACAGAGAGAGAGAGAGAGAGAGAGACAGAGACAGAGACAGAGACAGAGACAGAGAGACAGAGACAGAGAGAGAGAGACGAGAGAGACAGAGAGAGACAGAGACAGAGAGAGAGATAGACAGAGACAGAGAGCGAGAGAGACAGAGACAGAGAGAGAGGGAGAGAGAGAGATTAAAGTGGTACACTGTACTTCTTGCATTAAGTGGGATGAAAGGGGTTCATGGAGCCTAGAAGATGGACCCTAGAATTCATCAATTGAATTTTTTTCCAGAGAAGGAAGGCTTGCCTGAGATTCAATAGTTGGTAAACAAAGTGACGGTTTTGACCCTTGGATTTCTGCCTCCAAATCCAGGGTCCTTTACACCTACCAGTAATGACAGTGTTTTAACAGGATCTCTGACAATGGGGGCCTTTTTCTTTCCTTAGGTCTGTAGCTCCATGAATAGGAATACTGGGGAGGAGACGGAATATCTCTGCCTTCCTCTACTTCCCAGCCCTTCATAAGGCAACACATGAATTCCTCAAGGTTCAGGTATCTCACAAGAGTTTCACAGGAGGCCCAAGTCCCTGAAAATAACTGATGGACAGAAAGTGGATCACTGATATCAAATGGATGGGAGGGGTGATAGGGGAGCCTGGGCCAGTGAATGAAGAGAAACAGTGAATATCCTGCATTTTCTAGGATTATAGGTCTGTGTGCTCATCTTCCCCTCCCTAATCAATCCCCCTTTCCCTATCCTTACTCCTCCATCCAGCAGAGTTTCCCATCTGTTTCAGTTGCCCTCCCCGCCCCGACCCCAGACCTATCCCCACTCTTATCTGTCCCAAACCCAGCTCCACTTTGTTCCTTGATACCTGTCCCCAACAATGCACTGCATCTCCCCTAAAACCTCATGGACTCAAATGAGATAATCGTTATTATTATCATTTAATATTTAATTTAATATATTTAACATTTATTGTTGTATAATATGAGATATTTACATTTATACTTATATAATTTATTTATATAATATATTTCTAAAATATTTATAGAGATAATATGAAACATTATGAGATTATATTTATAAATTATATGAGATATATGATATAATTTTTATAAATTATATGAGATGTATGAGTTAATATTTATAGATATATGAAATATGAGATAACATTTATAAATTATAAATGAGACATGTAATGAGATAATATGAAATATTATGAGATAATATTTATAAGTTACGTATGAGATATATATGAGATAATATTTATAAAGCTCTTAACACACAGTTGGGGCTTAATAAACGCACATTCTTTTCCCTTCCCCTAAACCCCAGCAGACCCCCTCCGAATACAGAGGGGGTACCCTCACCAGGTTGGCTGAAGGATGTAAGTAGAAGTAGCAGCAGGAAGAAGAGCAGGGCCCCTAAGGGGGCTGTAAGATGCAGCCCCATGGATAGCCCTGCCCTCTTAGGACCAGGGGAGACCACAGAGGGGGAGGGGAGGGCTCTCTAAAGACCCAGTAACCATAACTTGCTCGGCTGCCCCCAACGTCCCTTCTCCAAGGCACTGGGGGCCCCAGAAGCTGCTGGCACCTTCCCTCTCTAGCCCACCGGTAATCAAAATCCTTCGTGATAAAGGACGTCTGAGCTCCCTCCCTGCGGGCCCCGAGCGCTGGGACTTCCTAGTCCGCTCCCCGCCGGGCCCCGAGCCCTGGACTTCCTAGTCCGCTCCCCGCCCGGCCCCGAGCGCTGGGACTTCCTAGTCCGCTCCCCGCCCGGCCCCGAGCGCTGGGACTTCCTAGTCCGCTCCCCGCCCGGCCCCGAGCGCTGGGACTTCCTAGTCCGCTCCCCGCCCGGCCCCGAGCGCTGGGACTTCCTAGTCCGCTGGGACTTCCTAGTCCGCTCCCCGCCGGGCCCCCTAGTGCAGGGGACCGCTAAGGACCAAGAGCATCTTTTCAGAATCTCCCAGGTGGGTGCACCTGAGGGTCTCTGATCCATTATCCAACTCCCAGGGGGCGATCTTCTCTCTGCCATCCCTCACAGGCAGTCATCCTGTCCTTGCAAATCTCATTCTCCTCCATCAGTGACCACTGATCCGCTGCTGGGCAACTTAGAGGATCATTCAATTAAATTTATTGTTATGGAGTTGTTATTAAACGGTCTTTCTTGGGATAGAGGACCGTGATGGAAAACGATCATGCTGTAAGAAATGACAAGCAGAGTGCTTTCAGAAAAACTTGAGAAAACTTAAAGGAACTGACGCAAAGTGCGGTGAGCAGAACCAAGAGAACACTGCAAGGTCACTGCAACATTGTAACCAGGCTCAGTGTGAAAGACTTAGCTGCTCTGACCAAGATAATTACCTAACACAATTCTGAAGGACTTGCGATGAAAATACTATCAGCACAGAGAGAACTGATGAAATCTAAGGGCAAATGGGAGCATAATTTTTTTTCACTTTTTTGCCCTTTTTTTGCAACATAGATATGTGGAAATATTTTAAATGGTTTCATGCATATAATTGATTTCACATTTCCTGCCTTCTCAATGGGTGCGGGGCGGGGGGGGCAGGCAGCAGGGGGAAAAATTCAGAACTCAAATTTTTCTTAAAAAGAGTGTTAAAAATAAATGATTAATTTGCTTTTTTTAAAAAAGGTTTTTCTTGTATCAGCTATTGTTTAACACCTACTACGTTCCAGGTGGTATAAAGAAAGGTAAAATACAAGTCTTTACTTTGAAGAAGCTCACAATCTAATAATTGAGGAAATAACATGCAAACAATTATGGATAAACAAATTATATTCAGGATGAACTAAAAATAATCAACAGAGAAGGCACTAGAATCAAGGGGAGTCAGAAAAGGCTTCCTTTACTTGCTTTTTTAGAAAGTGGGATGTGTGCTGAAAATTGTTTTTCTATTATTTCCCCTTGCTTGTACAATGTCTAATCTTCCACATCTCTTCAAATACTTTAAGGCGGCTATCTTGGACCCCTTCTGTTTTCTTCTCTAGGATAAACATCCTCAGTTCTTTAAAATGATACTACAACTAGCCTCTTTCCGTATCTTACACTCTTCTGATCACTGTTCTGTGGACATCCACCAGTGTGCTAAAATCTGTTATAAAATGGCAGGACCCAATCCTGAACCCAATTCTCCAGGTATGATCTGAGAGGGGACAGTGTAACTGTCATCTTTCTTCTGAATGTCTTTGAATACAGCCCAAAAATCACATTAACTTCTTCAGTAACAAGATCATTCTATTGGTTCACCCTGAGTTTCCATTTGACTAAGATCCCATTCTCCCCCAACACCTACATGTTATTTTATGTTAAGTCTGCATTTTCCTAACCTTGTACAGCTGATATTTCTTACTATGAGCACAAGAAGCTCACAAAGTGTATATTTCCATATATAAAGTAAGACAAAAATATAAGATTTTGGGAAGCTGTAAATCTTTATTTTGGGGGGAAAAACATCATGCTGATAACAAGTACAGTCAAGCAAAAAAAAAAATGAGAGAAGCAGCTTTGTCATAGCAGATTGAGGGCTGGTCTTGAGGTCAAGAAGATCTAGGTTCAGATCCTCCCTGAGGTATCCACTGACTGTGTGACCTTGGGCAAATCATTTAATTTCTCAATGTTCCAGGCAACTTTCTAATACTATAATTCACTGAGAAGGTAACAACCTGCTGCATAGAGGAAATTCCCTCACCTGGGAGTTTCATATGGCAATGTTCATATGTCCACAGCCTTATCCTAAGGAAAGCGAATCACACATTTGCTATGTGCAAAAATGTATGATATGCCTCTTTCTGCACCTTGAATTCATTACCTCCCTATCAGGAGGTTCATGGTCTCTCCTCAGGAATTATGATTGGTCGCTGAATTGATCAGAGTTCTTGAGACGTACAAAATTGTCTTTCTCTGCAATGTTATTGTTACTATGTCAATTGTTCTTATGTTTTAGCTCCCTTCATACAAGTTGTCCCAGGTATCTCTGAAACTGTTTCTTTTGTCATTTTTTATCAAGGAGTGATATTCCATTATACGCATATATCATAAGACCATCCCTTAATTGATGGACATCTCCTTTGTTTACAGGTCTTTACTGTTTAAAAAAAAAAAAGCTGCCATAAATATTTTTGTAGAAATGGAACATTTTTATTCTTTCTTTGATTTCTGTGGTGTAGATAGGTCTAGTAATGGTACTGCTAAATCAGAGGTTCAGTCGAGTGACTTTGGGAACACAGTCAAAAATTGCTTTCCAGAATAGAAGGGTCAACTCACAGTTTCACCAACAGAGCGCCATTGTCTCTGTCTTCCTTCAGTCTACTTGACAGTTTTTCCTTTTTATGTCATCTTTGCCAATTTGACGAGAGTGGGAGTGGGAATTTCAGGGTTGTTTTAATTTGCACTTCCCTAATTATTAGTGACATGGAGCATTTATTCTTTTCATATGGCAGTTGAGAACTTGGATTTCTTCCTTTACCAACTACCAGTTCATATCCTTTGATCATTTAACTGTTATGGAATGGCTGTCATTCTTCTATATTCGAATCAGTTGCTTGTATATTTTAGAATCAGAGAAACTTGTTGCAAAGATTTTTTTCTCTTATTGTTTCTCTTCTCATTTCTTCTTTTTTTTGAATTGTATGTTTATTTTTAGTTCCACATTCTCTCCTTCCCTCCACGCTTTCCTTCATCCATCTAGAAAGCAAGAAATATGATACTCATTATACATATACAGTCATGCAAGACATTTCTGCATTAGCCATATTTTTTATAAAGAAAAATAAAGGAAAAAATATGCCTCAATCTGCACTGAGTCCATCAGTTTTCCATCTGGAAGTGGAAAACATTTTCTATCATGAGTCCTTTGGAGATATGACAGAGCATTGTGTTGGTCAGAGTTACTAAGTCTTTCACAATTGATTTTCCTTACTGTGTTGCTGTCACTATGGAAATTGTTCTCTTGCTCACTTTACCTTGTTGTTATTGCTGTTTAGTTGTTTCAGAAAACCTCATTTAGGGTGTTCTTGGCAAAGACACTGGAGTGGTTGGCCATGTCCTTCTCCGGCTCATTTTACAGATGAGGAAATTGAGGCAAACAGTGTTAAGTGACTCGCCCAGCATCACATAGCTGAGACCAGATTTGAACTCATAAAAATGAATATTCCTGATTCCTAGTCCAGGGTTCTATCTACTGCTCCACCAACCATCAGTTCATATAGGCTTTCCCAGGTTTTTCTGAAATAATCCCCTTCATCATTTCTCATAGCATAATAGTATTTCATCACATTCATACACCACATCTCAGCCATTCCCCAACTGATAGGCATCTATTTAGTTTCCAGTTCTTTGCTACTACAAAAAGAGTTGTCATTAATATTTTTCTTCAGTCTCGTTGGGGTATAAACCTAGTAGTGGTATTGGTGGGTCAGAGTACATTCACAGCTTTATAGCCCTTTGGGCATAGTTTTATACTGTTCTCCAGAATGGTTGGATTACATCATAGCTCCACTAATAGTGCATTAGTATGCCTATTTCCCTGTATCCCCTCCTGTATTTGACATTTTCCTTTTCTTTCATCTTAATCGAGGATGACTTCTTCCTCTGAAACCTTCCTTTTTATATTCTTTGACCACTCATATACTGTGGAATGGCTCCTATTTTTATAAATTTGACTCAATTCTCTATACATTTGAGAAATGAGAACTTTATCTCCCAGTTTCCTGCTTTACTTACAATTTTGGCGGTGTTGGTTTTGTTTGTTTAAAAAAAAACCTTTAATTTTATGAAATCAAAATTACCTATTTTGCCTCCTATGAGCCTCTCTATTTCTTGCTTGGTCACTATTCACAGATCTGATAGAGTAATTTTTTCCCATGCTCCCTTAATTTACTTATGATAATACCCTTTTATGTCTAAAATCATTTACCCCTTTTTGGCTTATCTTGGTGTATAGTAGTGATATCTTGGTCTTTGTCTAGTTTTGCTGTCTCATTCCAACTGCATTGATTTTGTTTGTGCAAAACTTTTAGATTTCATGTTATCAAAATTGTCCATTTTCTTTTCTGTGATTCTCTCTATTCTTTGTTTATGAATTCATCCCCTATCCATAGTAGCAAAAAATATTTTCTTCCTTGCTCTTCTAACATGTTTATGTCCTTTTATATCTACGTCGTATATCCAATTGGAACTTATTATGGAATATAGTGCGAGCTGCTCTAACTATTTTGAGACCACTTTACTTTTGGCCTTAGTCTAAAGGGTTTTCACTAGAAATGAGGAGGGGGGAAGAAAAAAGACACCCAAAGCACAAACATGAATGAGTACAGAAGACATAGCTTTATTCCTACACAGAAGAGGAAATTCTAAGCAATGAAGAATCATCAGGTGATAGAAGGGAATCCAATAAGTTATCATCACTAGTATAATCATTTCAGAAACTAGTGGTTAAGACTAGTTGGAACACTTGAAGTTTTTTAATGAATGTTATTAATTTGCCATTCCCCCCCCAGTCTTTTTCTAAAATACTAGTGCCCTTTTGAGATCTGTTCCAAAGGCGTCATAGACAGGAGATGACCCCATCCTAGATGCAAGTTTGCCCAGGAGTTCATAAATTCACAATTTGTGGCTGGTGAATAGTAGTGTACCTTCCCCTTCACTCTTCTTCCCCTCCTCAACTCCATCCAACCCTCCAAATATCTCAGACGGATTGGAGATCATACACAGAGTTTTAGCTCAGGATCCAATCAAACAACTTCATTACCACACAGTACAAATTCCTGAGCCATAACGACTGGCAGGAAGCTATGACGGAAGGAAATCTGTGGGGCACCATACAAACACACATACACACACACAGACACACACACACACACACACATATATATATACATATATATATAATTTTTGAAATTCATTGTACTTTGAATGTTTGATAAAATTCACCTTAATTCCATCTTGTCTTAGGCCTCCCCCCCACTTGGGACTACATCTATAGCTTATTCAATTTCCCCCTAATATTAACTTATTTAAATAATTTATTTCTTGTTCTGTTAATCTGGGTATTTCATATTTTTGAATATACTCATCCTTTTCATCTAAGTTGTCAATGTTGTTGATTTATCATTTGGTAAAAGTTTTTAATAATTTCCTTTAGTTCTTATTCATCTGTTATAAATTCTCCTTTTTCATTTTTGATGCTAACAATTTGGTTTTCCCTTCTCTCTTTTTCATCAGACTAGCCAATAGCTTATCTCTTTTATTCTGGGTTTTAAAAAAAAACCAAGTGGCTGCTATTAATCAATTCAATGAAATTTTTTCTTTTAATTTTTTTCTTTGAGTTTCATAATATATGTCTACTTTGGCATTTAGTCAGTTATTTTAAAATGTTGATTTTCTAGAGTATTTTTAGTTGCATGCCTAAGTCATTAGCCTGCCTTTTCTCTTTTTGTTAATGAAAGGTCTAGGAATATAAAATTTCCCCCCAAGAAATTGCTTTGAATGAATCCTAAAAGTTTTAGTCTCTTGTCTCTTTGATGAAATTTTCTTTTGTTTCTATTACTGCTTTTTGACCCATTCTCTGGAGCTAAGTAATTTAGTTTCCAATTATTTTAATCCACTCTTCAAAGGCCCTTTATTGAATTCAATTTTTATTGTATCACAGTTGGCATGATGTGTGTTTAGCATTGATATATTTCTGCATTTTTTGAGGTTTATATGCCCTAGTACATAGTCAATTTTTGTTACAATTCCATATATAGATGAGAAATATGTATAGTCCTTTCTATTTCCATTCAGTAGTTTCCAAAGGTATTGCATATCTAACCTTTCCAAAATTCTATTCAGGTCCTTAACTTCTTTCTTTATCTTTTTGCTAGATTTGTTTGAAAATGTCCATTGAGATCCACAACTATTATAGTTTTACTCTCTTTTTCTTCCTATAAATCAATTGACTTTTCCTTTAAGTATTTAGATGCTTTGTCATTCACTATTTGTGCTGCCTGTCAGCATAATATAGTTTCCCTGTTTATCTGTTTTAATAAAGTCTATTTTTATTCTTGACTTGTCTGAGATAATTTCTATACCTGCTTTTTACTACACCTTAAACATAATAATTTGCTCTAGCCCTTTATTTGACTTAATGTGATTCTTTGTGTTTCAAGTGTGTTTCCAGCAAAGAACACATGAATTGCTAGATTCTGCTTTCTGATTCATTCTGCTACTCTCATTCATTTTATGGGTGAGTTTTTCCCATTCATGTTCACAGTAATGATTATTAATTGTCTGGCTCCTTCCATAGTATCCTCTTATATTTTTTCATCTCTTTGCAACCCCCATCCTTTCTTTACAAAAGAAGAAGACAGTGAGGAAAAAAATGTGCTCAACACAAGCAATCTGTATTGGACACAATCTGCTTCCATTTATTCCCTGTTCTCCTCTTCCCCTCATTCAATTATTAATCTCAGATTCCCTATCTATTCTTTCTTTACTCTTTTTCCCTACTTCATGATCCAGCCTCTGAAGTTGTAATTTGTTTTGTAATTTACAAATTTGTAATTTATTTGTAATCTATGAATAATTTCTCCCTTAATCTACACTCAATCTCTACCTCCCTTCTTCTTGTTCCTCAGTCTCCTCATCTGTAAAATAAGAGAACTGAACTCAGTGGGATCTGTGGGCCTTTCTAGTTATAGAGCTATGATTCTATAAAACAGTATCCTTGGGGGAATCTCTTTCTCTTTCCAAGCCTTAGTTTTCCTATCTGTAAAATAGGCACAGCAATCTTTATACTATGGCTCCCATTGAGAAGAGAGCACTCTGCAAATTCCACAGTACCAGAAGCACTCTAAACTCAGATGATGACTTTTTACCTTGGGGGACAAGGAGTCTCTAGTCTGTGTGATCACCCAGGGAGGGAACACAAGGCTTTCATACCTCCTTTTCCTGACTCTTTCTCCTGCCCATTGCAAACCTCCCAGTGAGGTCAACCTTCTGTGGTAGACTGGATTTCGGGGAAAGACCAGTTAATTATTATTAAAAACAGGAGGCCTTGGCTGTGTTCTTTTCCAGTAGAAATTATGGCATTTGTTACAAAAAAGAAAAAAAAGAATAACAATGGGTTTTGGCTTTGACTGGGACTAGCTGGTGGGGAGCCAGAAAGAAGGCTAGGGAGAATGCAGTTGCAGTTATTATTAAAGTGTCCACATCATGGGACATGGGTCAGGCTACTTAGGAGTGGGAAACTATTAGGGAATAGGGGTGGGGGAGTTTGAGATCCAGAGTCAAATAGGATAGCCAACTCTCTCTTCCCCCTAATAATCTGAGTGGGCTTCATGGAGGAGGAGGAAGAAGAGAGGGCTGTGTTCCAGTTGTTTTCCTTCTTTAGACTTCAAAGTTGCTTCTCATCTCTCATGTAATTTCATTGGTCCTTGTAAACTTCTCTGCCAGAAAAGGAAGATTTTCCCCTTCTCAGGGTGGGGGTTGGGGGAAGGAATGAGGTCAAGCACTCTTTACAAGATCAGACACCAAGGGGATGATGAAGTCAGATGAGGAAACCAGACCACCTTCTACCCACCCATTCCAACCTGGTATGTAGCAACCCTAAGGCACTAGTCATGTCCTTGTCTTTATATTGGTGATTAAGGGTAAATGATTGGGGGAGGGATTATAGGTTGGGCCAGGGTAAGGTCATGGAAACTCTCATTAACATCATTTCCAGCAGCAAGTCCTTACCAGAAGATTGGCCACGAAGAAATGAATTGTCTCCGCCAAATTTGATCATAATTCTTTATAGTTCTCCATTGATTCAAGTATGAGGAGAACATCCACAGTGGCAAAATCACATTTACAAAAAATGATTGAAAAGGGGAGGATCTCGGGCCAAAGTTTGTGTTGTAAAAACAGTCTCTCTAATCAGCGTGTGTATGGGCGAAAGGAGAGAAGGGTCATTTTTGCCAGGAGCCAGAGCTACCAAAAGCTACTTGCTCTTCTAATTCTAGAAGTTCAGACAAGGCAGAAAGAAGTAAATATAAAAGAAGGCAGAAAAACGAACTGAGATGTTTGGGACAAAGATTATGTTTCCTTTCTTGCCAATCTCCTTTTATGTCTGTAGATGCCTCCCCTCTCCCATTTCAGTATAAGAAATTCACCTTCAAATTCCAGTTTAAAATGCCTTCTTGCTACCTTTCATCCATCAGATTGATTAACAAGACAGAAAAGGAAAGAGACAAATACTGGAGGGGATGTAGAAAAACTGGGACATTGTTGGTGGAGTTGTGGACTGGTCTAACCTTTTGAACAATTTGGTTTCATGACCAAAGGCCTATAAAACTATGTATATCCTTTGATCCAGCAATGGCACTACTATATATGTATTCCAAAGAGATCAAAGAAAAGTGGAAAGGATCTATATATGCAAAAATATGTATAGCAGCTCTTTTTGAGGTGGTAAAGAATTGCAAACAGAGGGGATGCCCATCAATTTATGGGAATGTCTGAACAAGTTGTAGTATATGGTTGTGACGGAACACTCTTGTTCTACAAAATGGTTTCAGCAAAACCTGGGAAGATTTATATGAACTGATGCAAAGTGAAGTAAGCAGAACCAAGAGAATGTTGTACACCATGACAGCAATACTATAACAGCGATCAGTGAAAGGTTTTGATCAAGACAATGATCCACAGCAATTCCAAAGGACTTATGATGAAAAATGCTCTCCATCTCCAGAGAGAGAACCATGGATTCAAGTGTGAAGATTGAAGCATATTTTTTCTCTTTATTTTTCTTACTTTCTCCCTTCACCCCCTAAAACATGACTAATGTGGAATTATGTTTTGCATAACTTCATCTGTATGATGGGCATTTATATTTCTTGCATTCTCAGTGGGTAAGGGACAGGGTAGAGGAGAGAGAAAATTTCTCTTCCTGGAACTGAAAATAAAATTTAAAAATAAAAAACACCACCTCCTCAGGGAAGCCTTCCTTGATTAATTCCATCTTTACCTTTCTTGTTCTTCACTTCAATGTTATTGAGTGTCCACTCATTTGTATATTCATGTGTTTTGGTCTATATCTTGGGGGCATTCCTCTACCCCATTATATGGACTCTCTTCAGGCAGATCGTCTTGCCTGATCAGATAGGGGCTCCCGAAGAGTGTGGCCAAGTCTCCTCCACTTCCATCATTCCCCAAGTCAGTCAGTCAGTCAGTCAGTTAGTCCTACGGGATAGACTGACCCTGGGGAATGTCCTGCGGTTGGAAGCAGCTACAATGGCCTGTTCTCTTCTCCCTGGGTGAGAGGGAAGGCCAGGTCCATCTGGAAAGAGTTATTCGACTTTGGGAGAATAGCAGGCAAGCCAGTTGGGCAGGCAGTGGGTGGTGAGCTCATCCTGGTATGACTCCTCTGTGGTTTCCACCATGGGCTGTGAAAGGAACGGGAAGGCTCATGACCCCAGCCCTAGAAGAGAAGCAGAAAGTAAGCTTCTCCTGTGTGTATGTGTATGTGTGTTTGTGTGTGTGTGTGTGTATGACTATATATGGGACAGAGTTTATACACATGTGTGGGTGTGTGTGAGAGATGTTAAGCGTATTCCAGGGAGGGATTGTGTGGGAGAACTGGTGTATGTGTCCTTATGCTTGAGCATTGCAGGGTATGTGAGAGGGTATGTGTGGGGTAGGAATGGGGGTGGGGACAGGGTTAGTAGGTGTATGTGAGAATTGGTACACGGCAGAATGTCCACGAGGGTAATTCTGTGGGTGTTTGTATGTGCGTTGACATAACTTTAGTTAAGACTGTGCGGTCGTTAATTCAGTCATTCCAGTGGTGTCCACCTTAAGATACTGGCGTAATTTTGCCATTTCTCTGGTTCATTTTACAGATAAGGACACTGAGGCAAACAGGATTGCGTCACTTGCTCAGGGTCACACATCTAGTGTCTGAGGAGGAATTTGAACTCACATCTTCCTGAGTCCAGGCTAGATGTTCCTCCCACTATGCCATCTAGGTACCCAGTTAAGACTCTGTGTGTATGCATATATATATATATATATATATATATATATATATATATATATATATATATATATATGTGTGTGTGTGTGTGTGTGTGTGTGTGTGTGCGCGCGCGTGTGTGTGCGTGTGTACCTTTTGTGCAAATTTGTATGGCTAAGAACATGAGCGGACGCTTTGTAAATGACTGTGCATATGCAGGGTTGACTCAAGACAAAATTGTAAGTTTGTTTTTCCTGCTGCCCCCACCTCCCACTGTCCATTGACTTTCTTCTCTTCTCACCTCAAGGATCATAGGCACAGAGCTAGCAGGGACCTCCAATCACTTGGTTCTAACTCCACACTCTACACATAAAGAAACTGAGACCCAGAAAAGTGAAGTCGTTTACCCAAGGTCCCACAGCATCAGCAGCAAGGTTTGAATTCCCAAGCCAGTCTTCCTGCCACTTGCTATTTTCACACTAAAATAACTAATATCAACTCACAGATAGACCATCCCAGGAGCACTGGGATACTAACAGAGGACAAAACCTCACCAAAAGCTAGAGGAGTCAAGAGTTAGTGGTGAAAGTTTAGCCATTAGCATCTGGGAGATGGAGGTGATTTTTTAGTAAGAGCTGAGTCCTGGACCCATAATGTCTCACCTGAAGGTGGTCACCTAGTGTAGCCGTGTGCAAGAAGGGACATGTGAGAGAGAGAGAGAGAGAGAGAGAGAGAGAGAGAGAGAGAGAGAGAGAGAGAGAGAGAGAGAGAGAGAGAGAGAGAGAGAGAAAGAGAGAGAGAGAGAGAGAAAGAGAGAGAGAGAGTGAGAGAGAGAGAGAGAGAGAGAGAGAGAGAGAGAGGAGAGAGAGAGAGAGAGAGAGCTTATTCTGAGAATTCCTCGTCTGTCTGGGAGTTAATTGGGGGTTAGTACAGAGTCAAGTCCAGGAGAAGGAGAAAGTTCGACCAGAAAAGCAAACACACCAGGAGCAGTTGGGAACATATTTCAATTGAAAACAGAGTCTGGGGCAGGGTGGAGGGTGCGAAGCACAAATATACAGGGGGCCTGAGACAGGGTGGGAAGCATGGGATAGGGAGCCCCAACAGCAGCCAACTCAGTTTCCTCCCTATTTTCTAGGCAACTTGAGGCACCCCGTAATTTGTAACGAGCAGAATTGGCATTGGTTAAGACGGACGTAAAAGGGTCCAATCGTAGACTCAGCTCTTAAAAGTGGCTTCTTCAGAGAACAGAGAACTTTAAAATGTGGAACATGGAATTGTAAAGCAATCTTAGGACTCACCTTACAGATGGGGAAAATGAGGCCTAGAGAGAGGCAGGGATTTGCGAATAGGAAGCAGAGAGGTGGTGGCAGCAAAGACATCATGTCTCCCTTTTCATTCCCTTCTCGTGTCTAAATGTTTCCTTTCTCCTATATCCGTTTATGTTATTTTCTCCAAATCCCAATTTAAAACTCACTTCTTCCAGGAAGCATTCCCTGACTAAATCCATCCTACTCTTGCTCCTTATCTCCTCAGTGGTCCTGGATTCAGTGCCCACTCATTCACATATGGCCTGTGAATGTGCTTTAATTTATATCTTGGGGGGCATTACCCTACTATCTGCACCCCCTCTCTCAGAGGTTCCCTGAAGGCAAAGTGCCTTCATGACTCAGATTAAGGTTCTCTAAAGATGGGGGGAAAGTCTCCCTATTTCAATAATTCCCTAATTATTTGGTCCTATGAAACAGGCTAACCCAAGGTTCTAAATTCTTGCGTCTGAGTCTCTAAATCCAGGGCTCTTTCCACTATGACAGTAGCATTACAACACCAATGAGGAAGAAGAAAAGGCTTGAGATTCAGGACAATAGCCTACTGAGATTCTTAACGGTTTCTCCAGGCCCAAGTATCTCCCCTCTCCTGGCATGCAATGGCCAAAATGATGTTACTAAAGAATGCACCTGACCATGTCACTCCACTCCCTAGGAGACCAGATCATGGAGCTTAGTTTCTTGGGGCTCAGTTCACTGCTGAATCCCCACCATCAAGGAAAAGTCTGGATACTTAAGTAAGGGCTCCTTCCACAGTGACAACAGAATTCTGAATGCCAATGAGGAAAATGCAAGAAAGGGCCTGAGACCCAGAGTACTAAGCCCCCTGGGTACAAGCATATCCAACCAGAAGCCAGAAAGCATCCACGGTTGCTGACACATCGTAGAGAAAGCATTTTCTTTTCAATGCATGGGCTTCCTCCTAGGATCTGCCCTAACCAAAGCCTAGACATTGAGAAAAGAAAACGTCAGCCTCAGCAGGTATCGAGAAGCTTAGAACTTACAGTGCTATGGCCTTTACACATACTTGCTCATGTTTGGGTGGGAGCCAGGTCCATCTATTGATTTGTTCTCAGAAGCATCAGGGAAGGAGGCAATACAGAGGCTCCCAATCAATACATCTCTCAGCTAAGAAAAGTCCAAAGGATTCAGTTATTAATACACCATTTCTGTTCACAAGAGCTGTGTCAGAAACTAAAGATGACTCAATGCTGGAGTATGTTGTCAAAGACATTGAATCAGGACAAAGGGTTCTATTAAGAACCGTGGTATTCAAGGGACTCACAAGTTCATTGGCAGATGGAAAGCTAATGCTTATGAAGCATTTGAAGGACTGGGCAATTTGTCTGAATGTAGATTAGCCCCAGAGAGTAGAGGGGACCCTAAGAAGATAATTCATCATAGGAGTTAGTCAGACTTCCCGTTGCACAGGTAGACAGAACTGATAAGCACTGACCCCTGCAGACAAGAACATTCACCAATTGTGCAAAGACTCTCTGAAGCAAATGTGGGCTCTGACAGTGGAGGAGGTATTCTCTGAAACATGGAATGGTATCTTGCACAATATAGAACCTTGCCCTAGAGTCTGATCCATACTGAGGAAGCCACGGAGATGCAGTTACTTTCCCAGGATCATAGTGGTTGCTGGGGTCATGACCTATATGAAGGACTTCTGTGATTGTCTGTGAAGAATTATGGGAGAAAGGCATCAGAAGAAGATGGTGAGAGACATACTGTGGCATGTGGGCATGTCCTTTTTCTCTGGAACATGTGAAGAAATGCTGGTGCCCAAGTGATCCAGTTTCTTCACTGAAAAAGACCATGACCAGTGTTGAGACTATGAATGATATGGGCTGGTACAATGGTCAAATACAATGGGAGTGGCTAGGTGCTGCAGTAAATAGAGCACCAGCCTTAGAGTCAGGTGGATCTGATACAGACTCAGGTATTTGCCACTTGCTACTGACCCTGGGCAAGTCACTTACCCCCAACTGCCTCATCAAAAAAAAAAAATACAATGAGGCATTGTGGAGGAAGCCACTATGTGTTCTGCCTGTCCTGGAAAAGTCTTTTCTTTTCCCATCTTTGTAATAAAAAAATATTTTGCATTGACTGTGGTATTCCCAGCGGATTGTGTTGGTAAGTTCTTCTTACTCCCCTTGCCTTTCTACATCTGTCCATTATGATGTTGGAATAATTCTCTGCTAAATTTTTAAAAATACATTTTTTATCTCATTCACTTTGGTTTGCATGATTCCATTTGGCCAATAGAAGTGGGAGCCAACACGTTCTGGATCCGGGTTGCAAACTGAACTATCATGGGGGCAGGTGCCAAGCAGAAAGGGCCTTAGCAATAGTTTTTCCCCAGAAACTCCCCAAATGGGTAGAGTCACCTACAACACCCTTCTAAGCCAGCCTGAGGTGACCAGCCAAAGAAACAAAAGCAGAGAAGGAAATCAGACACACGATGAGAATCGTGATCTTTCCCATTAGACAAGTAGGGAGTTGAAAGAGATAGGAGCGCTCTTTTGGAAGGCCTTAGTGATACACTCCGGGATTCTTCACTTGGCAGAATTTCCCCTAGATTCTTGTTACTGGTGGAGCAAAAAGCCTAGACTTTAGAGAGGAACCTTTCAGGGGAGCACTCCTGGGTTCCTCCCTATTCATTGCTATATAAAGGGATTACCTTACCCCAGTAATCCAGTTACATATATTCTGCATGGTGTAAATACTAGTTACATATGAGTGGTGACATCATACATACTATAAAAAAACACTCTACTAGGCAATGGAGAAGATACAAAAATGTTAGGAAAATCACAATAAGAATGGCACGGGGGATGGGGGGAGAAGCAGCACATGTAATGAAATAACTCCATAATAGCTGCAACGTACAATATGCTCTAAGAGGCTTGTAAGGGAAGCACACAATGCTACATGATTTCTAGAAGGAAGGAAAGACCATTTCTGATTATAGCAGAGTGGTTAAAGCCCTAGATTTATAGCCAGGGGATCTGAGTTTGAATCCTGTCTGTACCATTTACTACTTAGGAATTCTTGGGCCTTAGTTTCTAATAGAGATGGTCTCTGAGGTCCCTCCTGGCTCTAAAACAAGGAACGATTAACAAGCATTATTAAATGCTTGCTCTCCGTCAGGCAGCGTCGTAGGTGCTGAGAATTACAATGACTAAAATGAATTAGAAGCTGCCTTCAGGGAGTTTACCTTCCATCTGGGTAGACATCATGTATGTAAGTAAGTTTATACACAACATGTGTGCAAGTCCCCAATACAAAAGTAGAAGAAACACAAAAACCATGGGGGAGGGGTGGAGAAGGGCACTGACAGATGGTGGGATCAGGAAAGGTTTCATTCAAGCAAAGTTTGGAAGGGGAAACGAGTGATACTCAAAGGTGGAGGTGAGGTGAGAGTGCATTACAAGTATGAGGAGCAGTCGGAGGAAAGGTACAGCGCTGGAAGATGAAGACTGTGGGGGAAAGGCAGTAGGAAGTCCACACAGTTTGTCTGGATTGTACAGAGGGTCAAGGTTGGGAAGGTAGGTTGGGTTCTAAGTTGTGAAGGTCTTTAAAACCCAAACCGAATGACTTAAATTTGATTCCAAAGGCAACAGGGAGCCATTGGAGTTGATTGAATTGGGGAGGGAAAGGGGGCAGTAGACTCAGAGCCACCAGATCACTTTGGTGGTTGTGTGGAGGACGGATCAGAGAGGGATGAGATGATCTTATGATTGATTATTCAGTATCTGAGGTTCTAAATCTATGGACCAAGGAAAGACTCCGTAGAAGAAATAGAATTTGAGCTGGACCTTTAAGGTAGGATTTCATAAGATAGAGATGGCTTTTCAGGCATAGGGAAAAGTGGACCAAGGTAGGGGGAAGTACTGAGTCCCTACAGGAGGCATCAAGGAATCTAATTGGGATTGGCATGGAGAGTATGCACGAGGGAGTAGGATAACAACATGTGAGCCTGGAAAGGTAAGGTAAGGTAGCCCCAAGGCAAGGAATTTGAATTTTCCTTAGTAGGCAATAGGGAGCCATCGAAGAGTTTTGAACAGAAGAGTTCCACTACCAGAGCTATGCATGAAGTCTAGCAGCACATGAAGGATGAATTGGGTGGGAATAGGGGAGAAGGACAGCTAGGGGGTCCAACGGATAGAGTACCAGGCCTAGAGTCAGGAAGTCCTGGACTAAAATTTGACTTCAGACACTTACTTATTATTTAACCCTGTTTGCCTCAGTTTCCTCATCTGTCAAATGAGCTGGAGAAGGAAATGGCAAACTATTCCAGTGTCTTTGCTGAGAAAACCCCAAATGGGGTCACAGAGAGCTGGACAAGGTTGAAAATGACGACAACGTGGGAGGAGAAAGAGGAAAATTCCCAGAAAGGCCTTATACAGAAGGTGATATTTGAGCAGAATGTGGAAGGAGGCCAGAAAAACCAAGAAGGAGAGGTGAGGAGGGAGAGCATTCCAGGTATGGGGGATGGCCAACAAAAGGGACGGAGTGTCTCATGGGAGGAGTACCAAGGAGATAACATCCCTGGATCAGAGAGTTTGTGGAAAGGGAGTGAAGGTAGGAGGAGTTGACGTTATGAAGGGCTTTAAAAGACAAATAGATTTGATAGGTATCTACTGGAGTTTGCTGAATATTGGGTGACATGGTCAGATCTGTACTTTAGGAAGATCGCTTTAATGTGCTGTATCTCTAATGCTTGGCACAATGCCTGGAACATGGTAGGTGGTTAATAAATGTATATTGATTGATTTCAGGATGGACTGTAGTGGGGAGGCAGGGAAATCAGACAAAAGGTTATTGCAGCAGTCCAGGCATGAGATGATAAAGGTCTGCAGAGTTGTGACTGTGAATAGGAAGGAAATGAACCTAAAATTTAAAAAAAAATAGAGAGAAAGGGACTTGTATGAGAGATATTGGGAAAACAGAACAAGCTTTGGTAACAGATTAGACATGGGTTGAGCATGAGGAATACAGGATAATCCCAAGGTTCCAAGCCACCACTGGAAGGATGGAAGCACCCTTCACAGTAACAGGGACATTCAGAAGTGGGGAATCATTGTGGGGAAGATAATGGCAGAATTAGGTCCAATGGGTGAAAGTGCTCTCTCCACCACCTGTGTGTCCTTGGCCAGTTTTGTTAACCTCTCTGGGTTTCCTCAGCAACAAAACGAGAGGATTGGATGAGATAGACTCTAAGGTTTCCTCCCACCTTAAACCTATCTTCCTATAAGTGGTAAAAAAAAAAAAGAATGGATTTCTTCTCAGTATGCAATTTTAAAAATTATTTTATTTTTAATTTATGGATAAAACAAGCATTTCCACAACATAGCATGATTACAAGAGATGATTACACATGAAACTACATATCTATTATGTATAATTTGTCATTCCTTTTAAATATATAATAAAATTAACATGTAAATTTATTTTTTCCTTTTTTCTTTCCTCCCCCTAGAGATTGCTACTATTAAACATGAATACGTATGTGTGTATATGTATATATGTAAAATCATTCTATAAATACTTCTATTTATTATTATATAATAAAGTTATCATGTAAATCTCTTTTTCCCTTTTTTCTTCCCTCCCCCCAGAGGTTTTTACCATTAATCACAAATATGTATGTGTATACATGCATATGTATGTATGTAAAATCATTCTATAAATACTTCTATTTATCAGTATATAATAAAGTTATCATGTAAATCTTTTTTCCTTTTTTTCTTCCCTCCCCCCTACAGATTGACACCATTAGACATAAATATGTATGTGTATATATGTCTATGTATACATGTAAATCATTCTAACATACTTCTATTTATTAGTATATAATAAAGTCATCATGTAAATCTCTTTTTTCCTTTTTTCCTCCCTCCCCCCAGATATTGCTACCATTAGACACAAATATGTATGCCTTCACTCTCTCCGTTCACTTTCTCTTCCAGAAGATGTCCCCAGAGAACAAGCGTCGCTCACAGCTGGCTTCCCTTACACATTCTCAGAGGCTGCATTCTTGCTGCCCCTCAGAGACGGACACAAAGTTCTCATCTTTAATGATAAGGGATAGTAGGCGCATGAGGGTAAGAAGAAGCTCCCCAACCCGGGCAGCCACAGCTGGAGTCTCTAAGCAGTGGAGTTTACATGGGATTTCCATGGGTCATTTGAAAAATTCACCCGAATGGATATTTACTTTTCTAAATTTTTAAATTTATTTTTAACTTAAATACAAAATAAGAAAAGAAAAAGAAAGCATTGCCATGTCTACAGCACAACATAAAAGAGAATTCAATATAAAGCAATACATTTCCATTTCAAGAAAACCTATACAATAAATACCACACATTATTTTCAAAGCTGTCCATCTTCGCTTCCTTGTCTGTTTTCTTTTGTCTCTGCTGTGCACTTTATTTTTTCCCCTTCTTCTCCCTTCCCCACACCCCTCTAGAAGGTTACAATTAAGTGCAGATATAGATAGATATACACACACACATATATACAAATACACAGATATCCATAACTATTCAAACGCATATGATTATTTTCACTTGTCCCGTTTCTCTAAAAGTGGATAGCATCTTTCTTCATAAGTCCAAGTCTTTCCATATTTTTCTAAATCCACCAGCTCATCATTTCCTACACCACAATATTGCAATCCAATCACATTCTATCTGGGAGACTGTGAGAGTTTTTTCCTAATTTTCTGCATTCCCCCTATTCCTGCCTACGTAGGTTTTATTTACACAGGAAAGTTTTTTATTTAAAATCATCAAAATTATCCATTTTAGACTTCAACACTGCTTTCACCTTATAATATGGTTTAAGTTCTTATAATATGATTTACTACTGGATCTAGTTCCTTCGCGTCTTTTTCTCCTGGTTTCTGTGAAGTTCCTGACACTTTGCCCTTCCAGATGTACTTAACTATTATTTTTTCTGACTCAGTAAGATAATTTTTTTTGTAATTTAATTTTAATGGCATTACATAAATAAGTTAATTAGGTAAGATTGTCATTTTTGAGAAATTATGTTTGCTTTACTTATCCATTCACAATAAATATGACTTCAGTTATTTAGATCTAACTTGTATACTCATATTTTTAATATTGTGTAGTTACTTTATGTGGTCTAAAACTATTGATTAATACGGCTGACATCATAGTGTAGTTTCCACGTTTTTCTCTTTTGATTAAACCTGGCTTTAGCTTTAACTTTGTCTGAGATCATGATTACTATCCCTGTTTTTTTATATAATAAATTCAACTCCTGATATTTATTTTAGGTTTGTATGCATCTCTCATTTTTATAGCATTTCCTGACAACAACATATTCGAATTTTTAATCTGTTATCAGTTTCCATTTTATGGGCAAATTCATCCCGTTCACATTCTAAACCAACACACACACACACACACACACACACACACACACACACACATAATATCCCTAAATATTTTCCTCTTTCCTATTCTCTTCACTATCCTTCTCACCCTATTCCTATACCTCTTCACTCTTCTATTTTATTTCTACCCCATTACCTTTTCCTCCTCTTCTTTAACCTACCCTACCCCTCCCTCCAACTTGAATGGATATTTATCAGGAACTCATCAGCTTGGCATGATAGATTGATGACTGGACAAATGAACTTGGGTTCAAATTCCATCTCTGCTGCTCCCTAGCTGTGGGACTTTGAGTCATTAATCTCTTTATGCTTCAAATAATGCCTTATGATTTATACTAGCCAGGTTGCTGTCTGCATTGGTGGAGGGAGGACCCACACCAGAAATTTCCTATTCTGACACAAATAAAAAGTCCTTTGAGTATTTACTGTATGTAGAACACTCTGTCCAGTGCTGGGGGAGATACAAAGTCTAGCTATACCTCAGTTCCTTCTCTCATGAAACTCACAGCCTAGGATATGAAATACCAATAAATCAGAGAGCATTTATTAAGTTCTTACTATGTACCAGGTGCTGTGTAAGTCCTGTGAGATCAAGGATTTTGTATCCCTAAAATTTAACACAGTAGAATTTAGCACTGTGAAATACACAGTAGATGTTATTTAGCACAGTGTCTGGTATACAGTAGGTGCTTAATAAATGTGTGTTGTTTAGCATAGTGCCTGGCACATAGCAGACTTTTGATAAATGCATATTATTTAGCACAATTCTGGCACATAGCAGACATTTAATAAATGCATATTGTTTAGCAGAATGACTGGTACACAGTAGATGCTTAATAAATGCATACTATTTTTAGCACAGTGCCTGGTATACAATAGATGCTTAATAAATACATATTCCTGGCCTGGTGAAAGACAGTTTAGGATACAAAAATCAATGAATGAAATAATCTTTACTCTCAAAGAGTACATTCTTTTAGGAGAGTTAACATGTAAACATATAATCACATACAAGATAAGTAAGATAAGTGAAAAATAAACACAAAATCATTACATATGAGGCAGTTTGAGGTGATCAGGAAAGACTACAGGTAGAAGCAGTGTTGGATGAGGAAAGAAGAAGGATTCTCTGAGGCAGAGGTGAGGAGGGAGTGCATTCCAGGCATGAGGGATAGCCAGTGCAAAAACAGACAGGTGAGCACGATGTGGAAGGGACAGAGGGAAGGCCAGTTTGTCTGGACTCTAGTGTGAAAGAAGGTGTGTGTGTGTGTCTGTGTGTGGGGGTGTGTATGCGTGTGTGTGTGTATGTGCGTGTATGTATCTGCATGTGGGGTGTGTATGCGTGTGTGTATGTGTGTGTGGGTGTCTATGTGTGTCTGTGTGTGTGTGGTTGTGTGTGTCTGTGTGTGGGTGGGTGTCTGTGTGTGTGGGTGGGTGTCTGTGTGTGTGTCTATGTGTGTGTGTGTGGTTGTGTGTGTCTGTGTCTGTGTGTGGGAATGTGTATGTGTGTGTGGGATGTGTGTCTGTGTGTTTATGGGTGTCTGTGTGTATGGGCGTGTCTGTGGGGGGGGTGTGCGTGTGTGTGGGAAGAGGAGCGGGGATTGACAAAGAGGGACGGATCAAAGTGGGGATGTGGAAGTGGTCAGGACCAAGGCCCCCTGAAGTCAGAGTATTATTGGTTTAGGATTAGCAGGAGGGAGACTCCATCTCCTGGAGGGGGACAGCCAGCCTGCCCAGTCCAATTGATAAAGGAGACCAGATTCAGACCTACAAAGGATAGCTGGTGTCTGAAGATATTTACTGAAAAGAAAGGTTGGTTTCTCACTCTGCTCTTTTGTTTTCCTTCTCTGAGATGGCTGGGCCAAACGATGTCTAAGGTCCTTCCCTTTTATATCTCCATTTCTATGAGGTTTTTCTTGTAACAGCCTAATGAGGCAGGTAGTACAAATATCATCCCCATTTTACAGATGAGTAAATCGTGGCTCAGTGATATGTAACAATTAGGCATGCTCATGCGTCCAGTAAGGGTCAGGATTTGAATCCCCATCTCCTGACTTCAGTTCCAGGGTTCTCTCCACCATGACACACTGCCCTTCAAGGTAGGTTGGCAGCCAACTAAAACGAACACACAAAAAGACCTAGTAAGAGACATCCATTAAGTAACGGTCCCAAGAAAGTGCATCTGTCAATTGTGCTCTCCTCCTGAGTGAGGAACCAGGGACTCCTGGGACATTAAGGTTTAAACAGAAGTAGAAGCTGAGGCTTTAAGGGGAAAAAGGAGGAGACATGGTGAGCATTACATGGGGTCTAACAGGAGACAGTCTTTTATAGGGTCCTAGACTTCTCCGAGACCACAGGCCACTAGTGATAACACAACTTGGATGCTAGTCTAGGGCATTAAGTGGGGGGAGCTAACTTTACCAGTAATAAATCCATAAGATCAGAACCATTCCTTCCATGTCTCCAACTAGCAAAAAGTGTTCTAATCAAACAAGGTGGGACAGAGTATAAGACTAGAGAAAGCTCCCAGGATTAGAATGTAGAGATAAAGGGACGATCTGTCTGTGGGGTTATGAGTGTGTGACTGAGGTTAGGGGTCAGGCTGTGGCCAGGATTGGGGATCAGTTCATGACCAACATTAGGGCTCATTCTATGATTGGGTTAAGACAGTCTGGAGTGGAGAGGAGAGGAACAGAAGTGTAACTAGGGCAGGACAAACAGTGCTTTGTCTTGGTGCCGAAATTGAGAGGGCAATGGTCAGAACTCTTCCTTCTCTAGGTAAAAATAATATACCTAATTACCAAGAATAATTAGTTAAAATAGGAAGTTACCACTTAGGTTTCCTCTCACCACCACCCTGTCCTTCCCCCTAATCCCAGAGTTCCTTCTCATTCTGTCTTGCCCTCATCCCTTCCCAACAAATGTCCTAAGCTTCCCAATCCCCTAGCAGGCACCCCTGTCTTAGGGTCTCTATGGTCAGAGGAGAAACCTTGTACCCCAAGATATGAGGTCCCTCTTTTTCACCTCAACTGCTTTTCCCAGCTGAGAGAGAAAGAGAGAGAGAGACAGAGAGAGAAAGAGAGAGAGAGAGAGAGAGAGAGAGAGAGAGAGAGAGAGAGAGAGAGAGAGTCCACCCCAATGACTTTCTGTAGCTTCCAGGATAAAATATAAACCCTTCCGCAGAGCTTTTAAAAGCCCTTCACACGCTGGTCCCAACCTATCTTTCCAGTTTCCTAGCCTTAATCGCTGAATGGGTGTTGCCTCACACACAGAGATCTAGGAAAGACCTTAGTTTAAAAGGCCACGGTCTCCCACTGCATCCAGGGCCATCTCCAGTTGTCCTGATCTGTGTCTTGCTATTAGACCTAGATGACTCCAGAGGAGAAAGCGAGGCTGGCAACTTTGAGCAGGTCTGCCTCACTTAACTCCAATTCACTTGCAACTCATCAGCCTCCTGATGTCACTGGTCCTCTCACAATGAAGGACAAGCAGTCACAACAGCAGACATTACACTCCCTCCCCAAATCAATAATCCAGCCAAAAGGGTCTTTCCTCGGTTCCTTATAAATCACATTCCATTTCTCACCTCTGAAACTTACACTGACCATGTCCCATATCTGGAATTAGAGCTTGCTTAGGTTATGACTGGAGGAGGATCCAGTCTAGGGTAGGGAGGAGAGGGCGAGAGACGTAACTAGAGCCTAACAGCCAGGGCTTTATCCTGGGGCTATTCATAGAACGGGGCAGCTCAGTGGGGCAGTGAGCAGAGCACTGGGTCTGGAATCAGAAAGGTAACTCTGTGAGTTCAAATCCTTACCAGCTGCATGATCCTGGGCTAGTCACTTGACTCAGTTTCCTTATCTGTAAAATGAGCTGGAGAAGGAAATGGCAAACCAGTCCAATATGTATCTACCAAGAAAACCTCAAATGGGGTCATGAAGAGTCAGATACAAGTGGAGAACAACTTAACCCTCCTCGAATCTCTTTTAAGACACAAGTCAAGCAAAATCTCCCCTGATCCTTTCAACTGCTTGTGCCTGCCTTCCCAGACCCCCTTGTATTTACCTTCTTTGTATATGCGTGTATTTGTTCACTATATAATTATGCTGTATGTTTTTATACAAGTGTTCATCTCTCTCATTCAAATATAATGAGCGTTGTGTTTGCTTCTCAGCCTTGAGTCTCCTGTCCCTAACACAGTGCCTGACACATAGTACCATAAATGCTCCCTAATTGATTGTATACATTAGGGTGCATTCACCCCAGCACAAGAATCAAAGTTCAATCAAAACCCCAGCACTGCCTAGGGTGAAGGGTCATTCTCACTGGGCGAGCAATGACATCTGTGCTACCAGCTGGTCTGGAGGGAGATAAAGTTCAGGGTGTAACAGCTGGAGGGACAGGCAGAGAAATCAGTCTCACAACTGGTGGAGGGGATGGAGAGCAGCCTCATTTACCCCACCCTCTGTCCTCAAGACTTGGGGTGAAATTCTCAGACTTCTTAGGGAAAGGGCCCCCCCAGGAGGCTGTTTTTTAAGTAGAGATGCTCTGGTTTGCATAACACAGGCCTCCAAATTAGTTAGCAAAACATGTTTGTTTTTTCATTAAAACTCTCTTGAGAAACAATGGTTTTAATTAAATTGGGTGTGGGAGAAGAGGGCAGTAGAACCCTTTTTTCAGAAATGGAACTGAGTTTAGCTGGGCTCTAGAATTCTGAAAAATGAAAGACTCATCCAGCCGCCAGCTGATCCCTGTGGAGGTCCAGTAGAAAAAGGAGGACTAGGAGGTGGGAAGGGGGGCACCCCAGCATCCTCAGGGGAGCCTTTCCCAGACCAATTCTATTTTCTGCTTTATTACTGCTTCTTTTCTTAAATTAGGAATTTGTGGTATGATGTGATGCCTCTAACATCAGAGCCACAGAATGCTGGGACTGGAAAGGGACACACAGGAACACACCTTCAGCCAACTCCCTTATTTTATCAAGGAGAAAGCAGTGGCCCCTAGAGAAAAGATTTGTCCAGAGTCTTAGTTATGTGCTAATTGGGACTAGGACCTTTTATTTTATTTATCTATGACCTATTTTTCTTTCTCTCTTTCTCTTATCTGTCTGTCCATCCATCCATCCATCCACCTGCCCACCCATCCACTCATTCATCCCATCTATCTACCTAGAACAATGATTTTTATAGGTGTCGTGCAGTGGATAGAGCACCAGTGCAGGAGTCAGGAGGACCTGAGTTCAAATCTCACCTCAGACACTTGATATTCACTAACTGTGTGACCTTGGGCAAGTCCCTTAATAACCCCAATTGCCTCATCCTGGGCCATCTCCAGTCATCCTGATGAATATCTGGTCACTGGATTCAGATGACTCTGGAGGAGAAGTGAGGCTGGTGACCTGCACAGCCGTCCCTCACTCAAAACAAAGTCAAGTGCAAGTCGTGTCATCAAATCTCTGATGGCATGGTCTTCTGCAGCAACGAGGGACAAATACACACACACACACACACACACACACACACACAGGTGCAGGGAACTCTCTCTTATTGTCTTGTACCTTCCAAGCTTAGAAAGCTTCCTGGGTATAAAAGCAACTGGTTCTAATGAACCTCAAACCCACAACGTTGGCCTTATTAACACAGTGCACTAACCACTACACTAACTGGGTTAAATATTTCTGACTCTAGAAGACTAGATGGTGGGGGGAGGGCTGGGAGGCAGGATGAGGGAAGTGCTCAGAGTCTCTCTGAAGGGGGGCACCCCAAGCCATGCCTGCCACACCCCCCTTCTCAGTTCCCCTGTTTCTCATTACTGAGCTCACTCCTTCCTACTGAGCTCTCTCCTTCCGGCAGTCCCTTGAGGCCTCCTTGTTCCCCCCACATTAAACACCCGCCTGCCCTATACTTAATTCATTAAAGGCACAAACACAAGCCAGCCGCCTCAGTAGGAGGGTTTTTTGTTGGGGTTATTTTTTTCCCCTGAGCTCAGACATTCCTTAGTTTATTATTTCCCCACATTTTAGAACAGCTGCTGAGGCCTCCTCCCCCTGCTCCCCTATGTCACCGAGCTCATCCCAGAGTTCAGAATCTTAAACTCACAACCAGACACTCATGGGACCTTGCATTCGAGCTATAAGAACAATCTAAGGACCATCGAAGGTTCTAGCTCAACCCCTCATTTTAATGGAGGAGGAAACCAAAGCCCAGAGAGGGGAAGACACTTCCCCAAGGTTGGTCACATTTAGGGGTGAAGGAAGGATTCGAATCCTGGCCTTAAGGCACGTAGGCTAGCCAAGGGCCTTTCCATCTGCCACTATTCCCTGTTCATCTCAGTTGGGTTTTTCCCATTCGCCTTTGGGTGTGACAGATCTAGCTCTCGATGTTCTGGGAGGCTGTCACACTACCCCATCCCTATAGAGGCATCTGGTGTCTAGTATGCAGAGTGCTGGTCCTGGAGTCAGAAAGACCCGAGCTCAAATCTGACCTGGGACACCTATTAGCCATATGACTCTGGACAAGTCACTTAACCACCATCTGCCTCCATGTCCTCATCTGTCAGGTGTGTTGTGGTGAGGATCCAATGAGGTCACTGTAGAGTGTTTAGCACTTAGACTGGCACATAGTGGGGACTTGATAAATGCTTATTTCCTTTCCTTCCTGATTCTTGCACCATCCTTCTAATCAGTATTTTATAATGTGTAGTTCCATGAGATTGCTGTTCATTGGTTTGGGATGTTCATCTTGACTGAACTTTTAAAACAGGGTTCTAAAGCCAAAGGTCATGCATTTCTCATTAATAATAGCTGGCATTTATAGTGATTAAAGTTTACAAAGAGCTTTAAAACGTGTGCTTTCTCATTTGAACCTCACGGTAACCTTGTGAAATAGGTACTTAGCCTCATTTTACTCAAGAGGAAACTAAGGCAGATAGCAGTGAAGTGACTTGCCCAGGGTCACACAACTTGTAAATATCTGAGGCCAGAATTGAACTGAGGCTTCCTGAACCCTCAAGTCTTTTACTCTGTCGCCTACTGGCTGTCTCTCCCTCCTTCCCTCCCATCTCCTTCTCTCCCCACCTCTCTCTCTCCCTCTCCCCTTCTATCCCAGAGGGATCAGACATGTGGCCTAGCAGCAGCTTGCAGCCCACAACACTCCCATGCAGCCTAAACCAAATTAAAATGCAACTGGGAGATATTTATCAAAATAAATAAAAACACAATAAAACATAGATAACATTGTTAACATGTGGTTTTCTAAGTCAGTATGAAGCCCAAGAGGATCCTTATCATGGTTTAGCGACCCATGCTTCTATTGAGACACCGTTATTCTAGCTCATAATGCCCAGGCTGAGTCTCTGCCCAAAGAGGCTTCCACTGACCACACCAGTGACAGATAATCATTGGGGTTAGCATTGGCAGGGAAAGAGGGACCCCATCCTGGATTGTCACATTGCCATGGCTAATTCACCCATGGATATTCTACAAAGAGATCATACAGCCCATAGCTGTACTTGGCCAGGGTCCGTCTATACAGGTCAAGGCCATAACGCAGGGTGGTTGGGGTAATATAGGCTGAGTTCCAAGATGGGCAAAGGTTGTACTTCCCCCACTTCCAGAGCACAAGCCAAATCAAAGAGAGCAGTAGGAGGAGGGGGTGCAGAATCAGTTTATTGTGGGTCTGGGAAGAAATGACAAGTCCCCTGGGTACAGTTTTATGACGGTAGCCTAGATTTGAGGGGATGAACATAAACTTTAGAACAGGATTGAGAAATCAGAAACCAATGGGTTAGTAGGTCAGGAACAGGGGAAGATGATAGGGGTAGGGCTTTGGGGATGGATTCTAGCAATATGGATTAAATAATTAAATTTTGATAGATATTGAATCATTACAATAACAGACTGTGGGATCAAGGTTGGATATGTAGGGAATGAAAGTCATGGTGGCAAAGATGGGGGAGGAGGATAGTGGAGGCAGGATGGCAAGGAGGTCACAATAAGGATAAAATGTCAGCTAGAAGTTTTAGGTCTTTGAGAGGTTGTGACTCTATGGGACACCGAAGGCTCAGGTCCAAGGCTGCAGGCAAATGGCAGAAAGAGAGTAGAGAAGGATAACACTGGAGATGAGGAAGTTTGGAAATTATGTGGTCATGATATAGATTTAGAGCTGAAGGGGAACTCACAAGTTATCGAGGCTTATCTCCTCATTTTGCAGATGGGGAAACTGAGGCCCAGAGAGAATTGTGTGTGTGTGTGTGTGTGCGTGTGTCTTCCTCAAGGTTACACTAGTCACAAGTATCTGAGGCAGGATTTGAACCTAGATGCCTCCACTCTAGACATAGTGCTCTTTCTGTTGTACTAGATTGGGCAGCTTATCAACTTGTCTTGTATATTGAAGTCTTTTTTGTGTTCATTTAATATTTTTTTATAATAAGCGAACATTTATTAAGCACGAATATTGAAGTCTTTGAAGATGACTGGGAGGTGAGGAGAAGGGCCAGGAAGACTGTGAGCCCGGAGGCAAAGTCAAGGAAGATGGTGAGAGAATGTTTTGGAGACAGCATCAACAATGTAGAAGACAGCAAGCAGCATTCAATTCAATAAACATTTATCAAGCACCTACTATATTCTCTGCTATGGGGCAGCTAGGTGGCACAATGGATAGAGCACCACAGCCAGAGTCAGGAAGACCTGAGTTCAAATCCACCTCGCTGGGTGACCGTGGACAAGTCACTTCACCCTGCTTGCCTCAGTCTCCTCATCTGTGAAAGGAGCTGAAGAAGCAAATGGCAAACCACTCCAGTATCTCAGCCATGAAGATCCCAAACGGGGTCATGAAGACTTGGACAGGACTGAACAACATCTGTTCAGTCTGGGCTAACTGCTAAGGATAAAACGAGGCAAAAGACAGTCCCTGGCCTCAAGGAGTTCCCAATAATGGGGGAGAGATGATATACACAAACAAACAGAAGCAAACTACATACAGATAAATAGGAAATAATTAAAAGAGGGAAAGTGGCCGAGTCAAGAGGAGTTAGTGTGTGAATGAAGGAATTGCAGGGATTATTAGAAAAGGAGTCCAGGGAGGTGGGTTCTGTCCCAGCTCTGGCATTGTGACCTCACTGTATGACTGAGCTGCCATTTCCATCAGTTTCTCCCTAGGTCATAAAGAACAAGGATAATAAGACCCTTCACAACCTGCTGAGCCCTTTGCATCCATTTTTCTCATAGGATGCTTGCAGCAGCCATGTGCAGCAGAAACAACAGATGAAGGGACTGAGTTAGCTAATGTGCCCTTGGCTCGCACAGCCAGTCAGCATCCATCAGAGGAGGGATTTGCAATCCAGAACGCCCCAATTCCAAGTTCAGAGGTCTCTGCACCACCCCAGGCTGACCTTTATGTCATGTTGCTCCGATGGTAAATGAGGGAATTATATGGAATAATCTCTAATGTTCTTTCCAGCTTGGCAATCCCATGGTCCAATGATTTAGTTCTTCAGCATATTTGCCATTTAGGGGGAGGAGTGCGTTTTCAAAGATGAAATTGGAGAGAGGGTAATCCCTTAACCCAAAAGAATGAAGATTTAATGGTGGAATCTTTAAGAACTAGAGCAGGCCTTTGGGGAAGTATTTGGTTGGAGTCCAGCTGGAGCCCATCAGTCGCCCTGCATGTTCCCTGAGGATGCGGAGAGTGGAGTCAGCGTTGATCCGGAGAGAGCAGTGAGGCCTGCGGGCAGGGCAGGGACAAGGGAGCCCTGGACAGAGGTACCATAATTTGCTGCAGATGTGTGGTGTTCCCTCGATGGAATTCCAGGACCAAGGAGGTCAGTGGAAGGAGAGGGATTCCAGGAAGCCCTGCCACTAATGACCTATTCCTGGTTCACTAATCGAGTTATCTTAATGGGCAAGAAACAGGGAATAAACAACCACAGCAAAACCAGGAAGGCCACTGGCCCCAAGTACAGGGAGGGAAATATTTAAGAAGTGTTTGTGCTCTTCTGATGGGAAAGAGCATTGTCTGTAGAGTCAATGAACCTGGGTTCAAATCCCCACCCCTGCTGTTTACAACCTTGGTGACCTTGAAGGAGATCATTTGCTGAGCCTAGAATCAGGAAGATCTCAGTTCAATTCAGCCTCACCTATTTCCTACATGTGTAACCCTGGGCAAGTCACTTCACCTTGGTGTGCCTCCATTTCCTCAATTGCAAAATGGAAATTATAATAGCATCTACCTCAGAGATAATATATGTAAGAAATTGCTTAGCCCAGTGCCTGGCACATAGTAGGCACTATGTAAATGCTTGTTCCCTTTCCCCCACTTTGTGAGTTATAAAACAAGAGGGCTGGACTTGGTGGTCTCTGAGGTGTCTTCTGGTCCTAGATTTAGGATCCCATGATGAAAAGAGGCAGATCCCTGCCAAAGTCGGAAGGAGGGAGAAGGGACAGGTTAGTAATGGAACTCTTGTCATGCCCCCAGCCACTGTTGATCTCAGAGGTTGGGTAGGAAGAGTAAATCAGTAGAGCCTACTATTACATTTATCAAGCTTTCTACTAAACATTTTTTGAACACATACTATTACATTGATTACAATTTCTACTAAAACATTTATTAAATGCCTACTATTACATTTATTAAACTTTTTACTAAACAATATTTATTAAGTACCTACTACTTCATTTATTATGCTTTCTACTAAACCAGCATTTTTTAAGTCAAACACTATGAGAAGCTTGAGAGGTACAAAGAAAATCAAAAAACAGTCCCGGCCCTCAGGTACCTCACATTCTAATAGGGAAGACAACACGTAGACATAGCTACATACATGATAGATATAGAAGGGATGGAAGGTAATCTCAGAGGGGAAAGCACTTGTAGGTTGCCTGCAGGAAGTGGAATTTCAGCTGAATGAGGAAGGAAGTCAGGAAAACTAAGAGATGGAAATGAGGAAGGAGGAGGCATGGGCAAAGGCACAAATGTCCTGTACAAGGAAGAACAACTAGGTCAGTGTAGCAAGGTCACTGAGTTCAGAAAGGGGAGTAGAATGTAAGAAGAAAAGCAAAACACCAGTGCCTGGCCTCAGATAGTTCACATTCTAATGAGGAAGACCATTTATATGCTAACAATTTAAATGAATGACACTGAAACACTCAAGAACTCTGATCAATGCAATGACCAATCAGCATTCAACCAATGAAGACTCCACACCACCTGGACTTAACGTGATAAATGAGACACACATTTCTGGACAAAGACAAGGTGGAAATTTCTTTTGTGTGATTATGACTATATTGCAAGGATTTGTTGTTGTTTTTTTCCCCTGGGAGGGTAAGGTAGAAGGGAGAAAAAAAATGCTTATTAATTTTAAAGAACTTAATTTTTAAAAAAGTTGACAAGGTCAAAAGGAGTCAGATTATGAAGGCTTTCAAAGTCAAACATGGGAATTTGTACTTGATGCTAGAAGTAATAGGGAGCCCCTAGAATTTATTGAGTAGGGGGTGACATGAGCATAAAAGATGTCAGGGAAAACACTTTGGCAGCTGAGTAGAGGATGAATCAGAGTAAGGAGAGATGAAGCAAAAAGAGCACTTGGAAGGCCATTGCAGTAATCGAAGTGAGAGGCCATGAGGTCCTGGATGCCTTGTCCACATCCTTGCTTTATATATACTTACTTCAAAAATAGCTCTAGAATATAGAAAGGATGTCTGGATATTTAAAAATAAATATCTTTACTACCATGAGAGAGAAGGTAGTGGTTCAACACATTGATTCATTTCAACATTTATTAAGCTTGCGTTCTTGTACAAATCTGTGCTTAGCCCTACCTTGTACTTGTGTGTCCTTTGTTTTGGAAGAGGTCCTATGTCATCATGGGTGACATCTTAACTTGGCATGAAGTTGATTTAAATGATGCAGAGTTGAGCAAAGTTGTCACTCTTCCAGAGTCATTGGAGTCCCATGGCAAGACAAAAGTCAGGATGACTGAGGATTGCCCAGGATGCAGTGGATGACCTTGGTGTCTTCAATGTCTATCCAAGTTCTAAACACTCCACAGTGCCTGTTTCAAGGCATCTTCATGGACATTGGGACAAATGGGGAAAGTGTTCACATGCTTGGTATAGACACCCCACTAACTCACCAACAGGTTGGTTACCCACAACCTGCTCTAATGCATCTGCTGAGACAGTTTTTTGAAGTGTGGCCACTACATATGCTACTTGGAGCCACCACTGAGAGATGCATGCCAGGTAGACACCAAAGGTGGATGAACAGCCTTGAAAAGAACTTGGCAAGCCCTCACACCAGAAGTGCTAGTCCTCCTTGAGCATATATACTTACTCAATCCTACATTATGCATACATGTGTATATATGTATACAACAGCAACTCTTCTTGTAATGCATTTTCCATCTAGTGGGGGTAAATATCCACACAAATTATAACACAAGGGAGAGTGAAACATCTCCAAAGGAAAAGTCCAAGCAAAGTGCCAGGAGGATTTGAAAACAAACAGATGACTTTCATCTTGGTAGAAGGGCAAAGAATTACAGAATGCTTTATGGAAGAGGTAAAAACTGAGTTAGGCTTTGAAGGGAAGGAAGAGATTCAGCAGACAGGGATAGGGGATGGGGAGTAGGCAAGGACAGAATCCTTTCCAGACATGATGAATAGTAGGAGTAAAGAAAAGAAAGGAAAGAAATGGGGAAGGGAAGTTGAGATTTGGTCATGAGAAGTCATCAGTTTGCCTCAGACACCAAGACTGTGGATAAGACTGGAAAAGTAGGTTGGAACTATAGGATCATAGGCTTTGGAGCTGCTATCTTACTGATTATTAAAGTGAGTCCAACAGGTGAAGTGACTTGGCCAAAATTCAACAACAGCTACTAAGTGGTAGAGGCTGGGTTTGAACCCTCCATCATCAAGGACCTTGAAGGTCAATCAAGGAGTTTATGCTTTATTCTGTGATAATGGTGATGGTGACCAATACTCATGATATTGCAATAAACATTTATTAAGTATGTATGCCCATGTGAGCCCCAGAAAGCAAATAAAACAAAACATTCTTAAGTCAGCCCTGCCATATTGGAGGCACCAGTACCTGGAAAGTCTGCTCTCAAAAAAAAACAAAACAAAAAAAACCAACCTTTGACCTCTTAGAAACTCCCACCCTTGGATCACTATCCTGGATACTTATCCTGGCTCCAGAGGAGAGAAAGTCCCACCCTGGATATAGGAACACAGCCAGAGTCCTCAGTTTCTGACTTTCTTTGTTCCAGGAAAGTCCTTTCCTCAGGCTTTCTATCATACCTGAATTCCCCAAATGGTGACTGAGGCTGAGTTAACACAGATTGTCTACACACTGTGTTTACCTACTGACTTCAAATATTTGGCAGTTCTGTGGGGAAAAAAATGATTTAGTCAAACAGTGGATCAGCTTAGTTTAACTTGCATTTGATTCCAATAACTAGACTCTTTGAATCACTAGTTGAGTCAGCTAATCAAACAATTTCAAATGAGGAATTTGGACTAGACCAGGGGTGGGGACCTGTGGCTTCCAGGCCACACGTGGCCCTCTAGGTCCTCAAGTGCAGTCCTTTGAATCAAAACTTCACAGAACAAATACCCTTAATTAAAGGATTTGTTCTGTAAATCTTGAACTCAGTAAAAAAGCCACACCCAAAGACCTAGAAGGCCACATGGTGACCTGGAAGCCAAAAATGTTCCCCACCCCTGGACTAGTCGATCTCTAAGATCACTGCCAGCTCTTGATGTTTCAACACTTGAGAAGAGAAAGAAGGCTGCTGCTTTAGCTTCCATAGCTATTTTGATAGCATTCCATAAGAGAAGACACAGGGGACATGTCTGGACTGCCTGCCACCAGATGTACCTTAGGGACTTCGGCACTAAGAGGCGGTGAAAGGGGTCAAGAAGAGCTACCTAGGGTCAACTGGAGGATCACCAACTAGGGTCACGGGGCAAGGGGTACAAAGATTTGAAGTCCCTCAAAGATTTCCCCACTCTCACTCCTTGGAGGACCCAAGACCACGTGACAGCTCCTCCCTGCATGTCCTCCTCCTGGGCCTGCTTTCCACCCTTGCCCTCCCCTTTCTTCAATTCTCCCCAATCCCCTTCCTCACCATAAAACCACTGCATATTTGCCTTCCCGGCTCCATGTTCAGGCCCCCAATGGTTTGCAGCTGTGGATAATATTTAATTGCTACTGGCTGCATTCTCTAGACTTTTTATAGGTTCTTTCATTAAAATGGAAAGTGCGGGATACGGGGAAGTGAGTGAGGAAGGGAGGCACTGGGCCAAAGGGGCTTGATTTGTCCTGGAGTCCAGAGAAACAGGGAATAGATGAGGCTTAGATGGGGCCAGGTTCGAGGGAAACTCTCCCACATACCCCAGTGGGGACAGAGAGGGGAACCTGAGGAGGCCAATACTATATTCTCTTCCCAGGTACTCTTCTCCCCTCACTATGTGACCTTGGGCAATTCATCCACCTTTTCTGGGTTTTTATTTCCCCTTTTCTGGGGAGACATCTGCCCTTTATACAAAGAAACTTCAAACCTGAAAAATGTTTTCTGGAATTACAAGTGGGATGGTAACCTGGATTGGAAGGAAGTAACCCCAGGCAGGGAGGGACTGGCATTCAGGGTGAAGGCCGAGCAAGACCCTAGAGTTGATTCATTTATTCATTCAACAAACACTTAATTAAGGACTAAGAAGAACTATGCTTGGTGTTGGGAAGAAATACCAAATTTAGATGAGATACACAGGTCTCCTGTCCTCATGGAGATGACAGTCCTAGGATCATACGATTTAGAATAGAGAGAACCCTTAGAGGGCATCTAGCCCAACTTCCACATTTTCAGAGGCAGCTCAGAAAGTTAAGTTACTTAACCAAGGTCACACAGGTAGTACAGAAGCTTCTTTCCTCTCCCCATCCTGCCCCAGATTCTGACTCCAAGTCATAGTTGACTCTTAGTGACCCCATAGACCACAGCACTTCAGGCCTTTGTGTCTGCCACTATCTCCGAAGTCTGTCCAAGTTCATGTTCACTGATTCCATGACATTATCTCAGCATCTCTTCCTATATAGCAAAGTAACTACACAACCTGTCTTTCCCTCTTTGTGCTTTCTCTCTTAAACCAGACAGGCAGGAAAGATAACAGAGATTTCTGAGAGACTTCACCTATCTCAAACTCAAGGGGGTGCTGAGTGGCCAGAGCTGACACTAAGGCTTCCTGTCAATGAACTGCAGTTTCAATTCACTGAATCCTCAGGAACTAGCAGCAGATGTCTTCTGGACAGCTGATGGCTTTTGTTTCTGATTTCTCCAAGAAACTTCAGTGGAGTTGACTTTTACTCTCTCCTGGTTCTACAATTCCTTCATCTCTTTCAGCCTTTCGGTGGCTTAAATCTGACCTTTCTAGTACTTGGTCACCTTTCATCTATGAGATAAAAGTTCATCAAATCTCCCCTATGAAATCGAGTCAATATTTAATCATATCTTAATTTCCAAACTATTATTTTTTCACTTTGTAAGTTTCATCAAGTCTTAAGAGCCATGTGCAAATGAGATGAGACTACAGTGACCTGCTTCTCCAATCACTAATCAAAATGGTCTCCTCTCATATTCTTGGCTTTTGAAAACTATTTCTTCATATGTATATTTTATCAGCCTTTAATAAATAAAAGCTCTTTTTCTTTCACCTTTAAGTCATCAGACTGGTCATTTACAAATGAGGCATCATCCCATATTTATTAGAAGGTGATTTAAATAGCCAGGAAAACTTTGGAGCTTTAAATATGTTGGTATCAATCACTAAACATTTATTAAGCACCTACTGTGTGCCAGGCACTGGGCTCAGGACACAAAAAAAGAGAAGGAGCCTATAATCTCATGGGGAGGGGGAGAAATCATGTAAAAAATATATATATATATATATATATATATGTGTGTGTGTGTGTGTGTGTGTGTGCGTGCGTGTGTGTGTATGTGTACACATATATATGTATATCTGTATGTAGGATAAATAGGAAATAATTAACAGAGGGAAGACACTAGAATTGAGGGGGCTGGGAAGGCTTCCAGTAAAATACGGGATTTTAGTTGGTACTTTAAGGAAGCCGGAAGAGTCAGTAGGTGGAGCTGAGGAGGGAGTATTCCAGGTATAGGCGACAATCAGAGAAAATGCCCAGAGCTGAGAGATGGAGTGTCTTGTTCATGGAACAGCCAACAATCCAGGGTCACTGGATAGAAGAGTATGTGAAAGAAGACTGGAAAGGTGGAAGGGGGTTAAGTTATAAAGGGCTTTGAATGCTGAACACAACATTTTTCATTTGTTCCTGGAGACTATAGGAAGTCGCTGGAGTTTTTTGGGGAAATGGGGTGCTCACATGCCAGGACCTACGTTCTAGGAAAAAAACTCACGTGTCATTACATGGAGGACAGACTGAGGTGGGGAGAGACTTGAGGCAGACATGAGGTGACAAGGGTCTGTCCTAGAGTGATGGTGGTGTCAGAGGCGAGAAGGAAGTGCATTGGACAGAGCAAAGATAAACTCTATAGGCCTTGGCACCAGATTGGATACGGGAGATAGTGCGGTGTAAAGGCAAAAATAGGGCTTTCACTTCCCTCTTCTTTAATTACTCTCTTACCTTTTTATCTCAGGAGTCACAGGATCACAGATTTAGAGCTCTAAAGGAATGTAGAAGCCATCTAGCTCAACCCAATTCTACAAACAAGGAGACTAAGGCCCAAACCGGTTAAGTGACTTCACTAACACCACACATGCAGTAAAGGGGAGAGGTGGAATTCAGAAGGGGGATTGAGTGCTTTTACCACAGTACGTCATTACTTTTTTGTATGTATGTTGGGTTCTCTCAACAGCACGTAAGCTCCATGGGAACTGGTGAGGCAGGGAAAAGGATGGAAGTTCGGATGGCTCTTTAGGGGGACAGACATCAAAGCTTCTTGGTGGGGTTATACCTTCCCCTGGAAGATAACTGCAAATATGGGGCAATTAGGCTGGAAGGAAGATGGAGAAGCCAGGCCCTCTGAACCCCTCCTCCCCACAGCTCAGACGTCCCCTCGCTGATAACTTAGGAGGAAAAGTGGTCCTTCCCAGACCAAACACTTGCACCAGTAGTGGAGGTGATATGGAGGTGATATGAAGAAAACAGGCCCTGGGCTCAGAGCAGAGAAGTCTGAGTTTGGATCCCAGCTCTACCACTTGATGGCTCTGTGACCATGGGCAAATCACTCAACTACTCTGGGCCTCAGTTTCCTTCGATGTGTGTTCCAGCAAAGAGCCAACCAAACTCTCATCCTCTGCCAGCCTCCCCTGTTCTGAAGGAGCTTACACTCTTGTGTCATTTTTTGTTGTCTGTCATTTTTCAATCATGTCCAACCCTTGGTGACCCCATTTGGGGTTTTCTTGGCAGAGATACTGGGTGGTTTGCCATACTTTCTCCAGCTCATTTTACAAATGAGGAAACTCAGGCAAACGGGGTTAAGTAATTCGCCAATGGTCACACAGCTAGTAAATATCTGAGGTCAGATTTGAACTCACAAAGATGAGTCTTCCTGACTCCAGAGGCACTATCCACTGTGCTACACTCTAGTGAGAAGGTCATAATCCTTACATAACTTTCTATACTCAGTATCCAGAGAAAGTCATTGTGTTAGGCCTTAAATTCTAAATTAATATTGTGTTAATGCAGAACGCCCCTAGAGTTAACTTAGATCTCTCTAGTTAAACTAGCTTTCAAGGAAAGAAATTGAGAACCTCATTCAGACTCAGGTGTTAGTGGCTAGGAAAGGCTTAACTAGCTACTCTGCTGAAAGCATGAGTCCATAAGGATGGAAGGATGGCAGACTTGGAAGGAGAAGGCAGAGCAGGGATCCCTTCCTGGCACTGATAAAATCTTACAGTATTCTGCTTATCTCTGTGGCTCATCTGGGCATGGAGATCAGACTCAGGGCTAAAAGCTCCTGAAAACCCCCATCCGCTGACCGTCCTATCTTGTTTCCTCACATTCTCGGCCTCAAGCACCCACACATGCGCATGCGCACAAACACACACATACACATACATTCCAGTTGTGCTGCATCAGCCATTTTGGCAAACCAGAATTGTGTGGCTTTGGGGTTGGGAATAAATAACCCCCCAGGAGTAGGGGAGAGGGGAGAGGTGGAGGATGGGGAAAAGATGGTTTGGAGTTGAGTTGGTACAAAACTATGAGATGATTTCTTTTTGTCGTCGCTGTTTTGGGCGGCTTTTTTCTTCTTCTTATCTCCAAGGCAGCTGAAGACCTGGGTGGCACATTTAAGTAATCAGGGGACCCTGGTGCCCTGGGGATGATCTAGCTCAGGTCGGATGTGGCCCTCTAGGTCCTCAAGTACGGCCCTTTGACACATCTGAAGACACACGTGGCTTCGAGGCCGAAGTTCCCCCGCCCCTGGTCCAAGGGAATATCCCTGTTCCCAGATAGAACCTTTCTCCCCCTCCTAAGAGAACCACATCTTTGTCCTCGTCCTGTCCCTGGGCCCCAGCCCTTAGGGATGAGGAAAGCACAGCTGAAGACTTCCATAGACAAAAATGCTCAGGACGTCCTCTATACGTTTGCCCGAAGCCCCTCCAATTCCTCCTCCTGATTTCTCTTAGACCTGCCAACCAGATTCCTTGTCTTTGCTACCTCATCTCTTTTAAACTAATTGACTTCTTTTAGGCCATCCGGACAGTTTCTTCAAGTTCATCACTGACTTTCCTAAGTCCTTCCATCTGATTTCTTATTTTTTCTGAATGTTTTAAAAAAAAATTATTAAAAGATTTATTTTTATATGCCTTGAATTTCCCAATACATCCCAGCCACTCTCCCACTCGGAGAACCACACTTTGTACCACTGGTGCCCAATGTTTTTTATTCCAAAAAACCCTTTCAATGACAACAAACTGCATTGTGAACTTTGAGTATAATTTAATATAATACTTTTTAAATATTCTTTATAATTATTTACTGCCTAAGGTGGTAAATTCATTAAAGTATTTGACTTTTTTGGTAAATTCCTAACTCCCAAAGAGTTTAAGAACAACTGAACGGGAGTCACTGTCTTGTAACAAAGATTTTTTTTTTAAGGAAAGAAAAGAGTTCAGCAAAACCAAACCACATACAAATCAATCCAGTCTGACAGCGTATGCACTGTTCTGCATCCAAAGACCCCCAACTTCTTCAATGAAGCCCTCCACCTGATTTTATTTAAAGTTCCTGCTTGAATTTTTACGTTTGTCTGATTGCATTTCAGCGTTGGATGAAACAGGGGCCTCTTGGACTTCTTGATCCATACAGCAACTCCTAAGATGCTTATTTCCCCCCTAAACATGATCCTGTTTCTGACTTTCCCATTTCTGCCCAAGGTACTACACTTTATTTTGTGTCCTATATATGAAACCTTAGTGTTATCTTTGACTATTTCCTCTCCATCCCTTCCCATTTTTAGTCATTTTACCAAGTCCTATCCATCCTAAACTCTGAAATATTTCTCACATCTGCCCCTCTCTAGTCTGCCTCATACAGGGTTTAAACTATTGCAAATTCTGAAACACATTTTCCCATCTCTTAAATCTCTTTTCCCTCAAACATACAAACAGAAACCACGTCACCATCCTTCACAGCACTGCCAGACATCTTCATTAATGCAGAGAAATAATCGGGTCACTCCTCTGCTCAAAACCCCTCCATGGCTCCCTATTATATAACCAGAAAAATGCAAAGCTTTTCATTACCAGAAACTGCCTCATCTTCCCACTTCATCTCATACTTTCCCCCTCCATTTACTCTATGCTGAAGCCCCACAGAATTTGTCTCTCACACAGCTTTTGCATTTTCCTGCTGTTTCCTTGCATCTTTACTCACATTGTCTCATGTGGTGAAAATGCCCTCTCTCCCTCTCCTGCCCACAGCCTCCATCCTACTTGGCTTGTTGAATCCCTACCCATCCCTTAAAGTCTTTCCCTGATTCCTTGAAATGAACTCCTTCTTCTAGCATGTCACTTACACATCTCTGATGGGCTTATCTTCCATCACTGTACATCCTTGTTATATGTGTACGTGTCCCATGAGGAGATACTGTATCTCATATTCAGGGTTGTCATGGACTCTCCCTCCTGCTCCCATGCATCTCATCATCTTTAGGATGGGGAGCTTCAGAGAGGGTGCATTCAGTGCTAAGCCCTAAGAATAACTCTCTCTGTTTATGGCTGTCCCTTGGGGGCCATGGGAGTCCAGGCCACCATGCTTGGAGGGGGATCAGAAATGAATGTTTATGCATCTGTGGGGAAGCCACAGCTGGCAGGGGCAACATTCCCTGAGAGATGCTGGTGCTTGCTCAGCAAAGCTTGCATCCCCCTGCTTGGTGCCCCTTCCCAGAAAGACAACCTTGAAAAAGGTTTATTGCAGTCATTCAAGTCCCATAGTTCCTGTCCCTTCCACTAAGCCCCCATTTCCTAACTAAACACCCAAACCTGACATCAATCCCTCTTTTCCTCACTGAACCTTAGCTACTGTCATCACTGGACACCCCCATCTCTGTGGTGAGCTCCCATCCTTTCCTCAAAAGATGTCTCAGGAAAAACTCCACCTAGCTGGGAGAGAGTAAGAAACAATGCATTGTACTGAGGAATCAAATCCCAGATCTGACACTAGAGTTCCAATTTCATCATCTTTCTTGCTTCCCCCTTTCTTTCCTTCCTTTCTATCTTTTCTCTGACCAGCAGCAAACTTATCCAATCCCAATGGCACCATTTCTAATGTTATATAGATGGCCCCTAATTCTGTATCTCTGGACCCCTGAGCTTTTCCACATTCCCCCTGAACATCACCATCTGAATGGCCTGCCAGCACCTCAGACCCAACCAGAACGGAGCTCAGAATCTCCTCACACCCAGCCTTCCCTTTCCCCCATCTCTTCTTCCACTGACCTGGCCACCATCCATTCCCAGAGACCCAGTTTATAAAGATAAACATAATAAAATGATAATGAGTTATTCTCAATGCTTCCTTCTCCTTCCCCCATATACAGTCCATTTTTATCTCCATCTATCAGACAATCTTCATTTCCTCATTTCCCCTTCATTAAACCCAGCCAAGCTCAGCCCTTTGCCACCCTTTCCTGTGGTACTATAATAACCCCTTTAACTGCTCCCCTTTCTGCTTCAATCCATTCTTCACCATGCTACCTGAATAATCTTCCCAGTATGCTTTTATCAATCCCATCACTCCTCTGCTCAAAACCTTCATGGGTTTTCCATTGCCTAGTGGAGAAACCCCAAAGCCCTACGATGAGGGGATGAAGTTAGATTGACTCTAAGGCCTCTGCTAGCTCTGGAGTCTGTGATTCTATTTATGCCCCCAACCTTCAAAGCTCTTCCCAATCTAGCTTCAATTTCCTTTTCTAACTATCTTACACCACCTCCTGGCCCTCGCTTCTATGTTCCAACTAAACTAAAACATGACCCTCTTGTCCTGACCAATCTCACCCTTCCCTTTCAAGCTTGGTTGTCTTGGCTTCTACTTCTGTCATTCTTGGAATACACGTTCCCCCTTTCCTTCCTGCTGAAGTCCTTCTCTTCCTTTGACTCCTCAATTAAGAGTCATGTCCTCCATGAAGCCTTCACTATTTACAGGATCATGGACTTAGAGGTGAAAAGATTCTTAGAAATCCTTGACTCTAACTGCCTCATTTGTGAAATGAGACAAATGAAGCCCAGTGAGGTTAACCCAGGCTTGCCCAGGGTCACACAGCTATTAAGCGTCTAAGGTCGGATTTATATCCAGAAGATTTTTTAAAATTTTCTTTGGGGGACAACTGAGTGTCAGGTTACATTGATCATTTTTTCTGACTGACCTGACTCAAATGGAATAATGGTACTTATTATAAGATTTTCTCTCCCTTCTTTTTTTTTTGAAAGGATAGTAGTTATCCTGCTAACCAGTGGAGATGTGCAAACCATCAAAAGTTGATGAAGAGACAATCTCAGAGCGAGCCTGGAATTGTAGAATGGGCAGATGAACTTGGTCTAGCCTCTGGGACAGTCCCAGCTTGATGGAGAGTATTCTAGCACAGGTGATGGGAGCAGCAAGTGGGAACCTGGGGGGGTCCTGAGGCATCATCCCTTATGTAGGTTTGGGGAACATTCTTAGGTCTTCAAGGATACCGCTGTCCTTTAATGTCCCATAGTGAGCCAGGGGTACTTGGCATTCTAAGAAGCGGAGCAATGGGGACCTTGAAGTCCAGCCTCACCCTGTAAGGCACTAACTAGGGATTCTAGGGCACAGAGTAAACACTAGAACCCAAGGGAAATGGGTGATATGAGCCCTATCTGACCCCAAATCTCCTCCCTTCTCCCCACTCCATGCCACCCTCCCTTCCCCTGAGGCCTTAAACTCACCTCATCAGAATTACTATGTGTTTAGATCATGAAGGCAGGACTTTTGTTTCCAGAAAGGGCCTGTAAAAGTGCATAGATATTCCCTGGGAGCACTTTGGATGCCTTTCTCTGACCCTCTTTCAGCAGCATGAATGAGTTTACCCTATGATTGATCCATTGCCTTGAATGGTCCATAGAACCATTGCCTTGTGTGGTCATAAAGAGCTGGCACCCAAGCTGGGGGATTTTGGTGTGTGTACAAGAAAGAACGACCCCAGGTTCCTTCCTCTCCTCTCTTTTGCTCTATGAATGCTGCTTCATTTAATGAAAATAAAACAAGAACTAAAATGAATAAGAAGGAAGCCCTTTAATGAAGGGGGAAGGGTGTCAGAAACCAGAGGGATGAAGGTAGCACCAAGAGGTAGAAATGGGGTAGGGATGGGCAGAGGGGACCCTGCTCCTTGGACTCTTCCATCGGGAATGCACCCCTAAGAGCACAGAGATAGGATCTACAGCCAGGAGCACTTCTCTCAAGTGATAGGGCCTTGGCTATCCAGCCTTGTGGCTAGGGGGAGGCTTCTCTGTACCCCAAGAGGTCATTGGGAAGATTCCAACCCCTTTTTCTCATGGCCCCAGACTTGGAGCCCACAGATAGATATTGGGGGTGAACTTGAATATAGTATGTGAAAATGAAAATGAGAAAGGAGGGCAGGGTCATGGTACTCCTGTCACCAAAAAGACCACGACCCACCTTCTCCACCCAAATTCCTAAGACAATGCATGTGGTAATGAAAGTGGCACATACGTGTGTGTGTGTGTGTGTGTATGTGTGTGTGTGTGTGTGTGTGTGAGTGATGGGAAGGCAAAAGCCAGTTGGGTCCAATTGCTTAGGAATTGTCCAAACATCTCTTTCCTTCCTCCCATGATGCCCTACTCTTCACTTTCTCCACAGAAGCTACCATTTCACCATTGCAATTTTCAAAGAGGGCAGTCATGTATTTCAATTGAGTGCCCCCTTGAGAATTATATTCTCCTTCCTTCATTCCATACCATGGATCCATCGCATGGAAGTCAGCCTCTTCTTTCCTTGCCCTCCCACTACAAACTACCCAGCCTTCATCCAAATGAACATTCCCCACCACTTCAGGGACTGGTTGAAGAAATATCCCCATCAGGTCCTCTCTCAGGGCTTCCTGAAAGAAAAATTATTCATGAATTACAAAAGAGCAAGGTTATCAGGAGCCCAAGGACAGAAACCTAGCCTGGGACTGTTTTTGGACAACTCCCTATTGCCTCAAAAGTCTTCTCAAACCTTAGTACAGACTACATAGCGATTCCAGGGTCAGCTGGCAAAGTCAAGGGTCAGCTGCTTTCCACAGCCCAGTCCTGGCTCTTCTAGGGACTCAGGACATCCCGCCTTCTTTTTCTCTCATTTTTTCTCTCTCTTCTTTTCTTCCATTTCTTCTTTATTCTTTCTTTCTTTCTTTTCTTATATTTTGCCTTATACATACATACACACATTTGTATCTGTCTCTATCATATCTATCTGTCTATCTATCTATCTGTTTGTCTATCTGTCTGTCTATCTATCTGTCTATCTATCTGTTTGTCTGTCTATCTGTCTGTCTATCTATCTATCTATCTATCTATCTATCTATCTATCTATCTGTCTGTCTGTCTGTCTGTCTGTCTGTCTATCTATCTGTCTGTCTATCTATCTGTCTATCTGTCTATCTATCTATCTATCTATCTGTCTATCTGTTTGTCTGTCTATCTATCTGTCTATCTATCTATCTGTTTGTCTGTCTATCTATCTGTCTATCTATCTGTTTGTCTGTCTATCTGTCTGTCTATCTATCTATCTGTCTATCTATCTGTCTGTCTATCTATCTATCTGTCTATCTATCTGTCTATCTATCTATCTATCTATCTATCTATCTATCTATCTATCTATCTATCTGTTTGTCTGTCTATCTGTTTATCTATCTATCCAGCATGTAGCACAGTGCCTGGAATATGATATTTACTTAATAAATACTTATGGCCTAACTAACTTTTTCTTCCTTCTTTTCTCTTTATTTTTCCTCCTTTTTTTCTTTCTCTCTTTCCTTCCTCTTTCTCTTTCTTTCTTTCCTTCATTCCCTTCTTTCTTTCTCTTCCCTTTCCCTTTTCTTCCTTCATTCTTTCTTTCCATGATTTCTTCTTTCCTCTCCTTCCTTCTCTTCCTTATTCAATTTCTTAAAAAGAAAAATGATTGAAACCCAAATGCTGAGTCCCCTCCCCAGTGACTCCAGGAAGCGCTGACTTCTCCCAGTCCAGTTTCTGCCCCTGGTCACCCAATACCCTCTCAGACTTTAGGACCTCTGTTGCCAGAGGTGAAAGGGGAGGGAGAAAGCTCACCTGGAGAGCTGACAGCTCAGCTGGCCATGATGTGCTTCACAAAGGCTGGAAAGAACCCAAGGATGGAGAATGGGTCAATATGTACATGCGTATGAGTATGTGAGAGATGCACATTGATGTATCCCTCTCCTTTATCAGACTGGGATCTCACTGATGGGGATGGGCACGGAGTTAGGGGTGGAGGTGGGATGTTTCCCCCTCAGATCAGGTCTGTGGGGAAATGACTAGGAGGAATTTCTTTTACAAGGTCAGCTCCTGACACCGAGGATCCTGGGACTCTCCTATAGCTCCCTCCTCTCCCTGCAGGAACAAGTCCCCAGGGCAGGGGTTCCCCAGAGCATGAACCCCTTGGCACTTTCGGAGGAAACCTCCCTCCTTGCTTCCATCTCTCACCTTCATAGTTGATACATCCATTGGCATCTTCCTGTCCAGCCATCAGTTTCTCCACCTCATCTTCAGTCAATCTCTCACCTAGAGGGGTTAAGGACAAGACTGGAGCCCACATGTTCTGTCTAGGATACTCTCCAGCTAGAAAGGATTTCAGGAGGATCCATCTATTCATGGGATCTTGGGATTCTAGATTAGGAACTAGAGGAGAACTTTGGTAGGCAGTGTAGTTCAATGGAAAGAGCACTGGCTCCAGAATCAGAAGACCTGGGTTCAGATCCTACCTCTGATGCTTCCTACCTGTATATCCTTGGATAAATTACTTAACTTCCCTGGGCATCAGTTTTTCTTAACTGTAAAATGAGAAGACTCACTAACCAGTGTCAAGCTCCAGGACAAGGATCCCATGGGGACCCTAAGTCCAACCAGCCCCCTAGATAGATGAGGAAACTGGGACCCAGAGAGGTTCATTACCTGCCTAAAGGTCACACAGGAAATAAGTGAGAGAACCAGAATTTGAGCTCAAACTCCAGGCACCATTCCTTTCTCCAGCCCCCATGCTTGGGACCCACTCCATCCTCCCCTCAACCTTCAGAATCCCAAGCTTACCTTTGGTGCCACCTCCTTCCGACAAGAGACCTTTCTGGATGTCCATAGCTCCTCTCCTCCCCCATAACTGAATATACAAAGCCTGCCTCAGACACCATCTGACTGTGGGACCCTGGGCAAGTTGTTAACCTCCCTTTTCTCAGCTGTAAAATGGGGATAACAATAGCACCGCTTCCCAGGTTTGTTGTGAGGAACAAATGAAGCTTCTGCACTTCTACCCATGGCTCTTCATTCCGCCCTCGCTTCCTCCCCCTGGCACTACACGCAACAAACCTACTTTCTCTTCCACTTGAGGATACTTGGTGGTAGCTTTCCTGCCCTCCCAGACCTTCTCTTGTTTAGAGATGCATGGATGCCAAGATGTCCAGTTCCTTCCCAGGGAATCCTAGTCATCTTTCCCTCAAGGAAGTTTATTTCAGACTGTTATTAATATTTATTTTGTCATTTTTATTTATTATTTAACTCTATTATTTTATCCTTAATTTATTAAGTATTTAATTTAAATTTAATAAATGTATAATATAGAATATATTTTAATACAAAATATAATGTAATATATTTATATTATAATATACTTATATATTATATACATTATATGATATATTGTAATATAATATACAATAAGATATAAATTAATAAATTTAAATTATTCAATTAAATACATAAAATAATTAAGTATTGTTCCATTATTATTTATTTTATTTATTATTATTGTAATTTTGTCCTTGTGAGGAAAAGCAAAGTTGGCCAAGGCAGGTCAGCAACTGTCCTACAATTGTTTCATCTTAGAGAGTTACCTGGGGCACAAGAGGTGACTGAACTTGCTCAAAGCCTCACAGTGTGTGTGACTTGAACTCAGGTCTTCCTTTGTCTGGGAGACCTCTTATCTGTTTTGCCACATCTTTCAATTTATTAGCACCTGTCCTTAAATGCTGCACCTAGAACAGAAGGCAATACTTCCCAGGACAGAGAGTGGTAGAAATCCTTTATTTTAAATGCTTTGTGTCTCTTAATATTATATTTAAAAGAATTGAACTACCTTTAATTATTAATTAGTCTCAATAATTAATTAGTCTTAATAATAATACTAGCTAATATTTACACAGCATTTTAAAGACAATGAAGGGCTTTACGTATGAGATTGTTAAACACCTCTGGGAAGGAGAGAAGTGTTATTAGCAATTTCATTTTACAGATGAAGAAACCAGTGTTGAAAGAGATTAAAGGATGAGCCTAAGGTCACATAGGGGTCAAATGTCTAAGGCAGGATTTGAACTCAGGTCTATCCTGGTTCCAAGTCCAGTGCTTTATCCATTATGCCACCTGGTGGTCTATCGTAATATTACCTTTAATATGATCCAAAATCATTAATTATTTTGTTTGTCATGTTATATGACTGATCAACATTGAACTTGCAATCTATGAAAGCCTTCGGTTGTTCAGGGTCAGAAAGACAGAGAAGATGCTCCAAGAGACACCCTCCCTTCTGGGGTGCTCCCCTGCATTTTCACACCCTGTGCTGCCCTAGGTTGGTAGAAGGATGTATTGAGTCATTAAATAATTGCATTCTAGTCATTTGACAAGAGTAGAAGGTCTTGAGATGAGGTGCCCCTATCCTGTAATGTGATCATTCCATAACTTCTACATTTGTATTTTCATGCTTCTGCCTCTCATTCCTGATTGTTTCCAAATCCCATTTAGGACTCGGGTGTACAAGAGGAGAGGTGGGTGGTATACGGCAAGGCCACAGTCTGGTGACAGCCCAAGAGAAAGGATAGAGTAGGCACCGATCCCCCGGTGTTGGGCCTTGGCAGAAGCCAGGATGAAGCATTGATGATCCCCTGGCAAGGCTGGGACATCACGTCCTGCTGAGTTTTAATGACCACCAAAGATTTTAAGCCTTCACTACAACGAACAACTTCACTCCACACAAATCCCTTGAGAACATGGGTGTCAATAGGGGTATACTGGGACATATTTTTAAGTTTAATCGTCTTTACCAATATTTTCTCCTTCACTTTCTTAAATCTAGACAACCAAAAAAACAATAAGTCATGTTGGTTCATCTCCAGGGTGTAAATATTCCCAATGAAAATTTAACAACCAGCTCTCAGGAGCCAGTCCAAGCTGGGCCCCAGCCCATCTCTATGTAACAATATAATGCAATGGAACCAGTGAAGACAGGATAGTTGAGCTGTGGGTCAGGAAGGAAGCGGCAGTGGTTATTAATCCCAAAGAACCCCAGGTGGAGAGGGCTGCCCAGAAGGGTTACAGGAAAAGAGAGAGAACCAAAGCATTGAGGACTGGTGGTGGTGAAGAGGTCTCATAATTTGTAGTACTAGAGATCCATAGCATCAGTGGATGGAAGGAAGAGACAGGTAAGAAATTGTAAGAGTCAGGCGTTCCTAGGGGGTCTTCCCTTTTGTGTTTGCAGATGTATTTCCCCTCAGGCAGTATGGGTGCCTGGGAAGCTCTGGAATGTGCCTGACCACATATAATAGCAAGGTGGTATAGTTGATTGAGCTCTAGACTTGCAGTTAATAAGAAGTCAAATCTTGTTTGAGATACTTACTCTGTGTGTGTGTGTGTGTGTGTGACCCTGGGCAAGTCACTTAAACTGTTTGCCTCAGTTTCCACATCTGTCAAATCAGAATAATAATAGTGACACCTCCTAGGGTTGTTGGGAGGATCCAGTGAGACCATAACTGTAAAGTGGCGGGGCTCATCATAAGCGCTCTGGAAATGTTAGCTATCATCATCATCATGAGAGCACCAGACCACACGTTAGGAAGACTTGAGCTCAAATCCTTCTTCTGGGCAATTCATGTAACCTCAGCCCAAGTTTTCTCTTCTGTAAAATGGGGCTAATAACAGCAACCTACTTCACAGAATTGTTGGGAGCATTAATCGAAGAAATAACACATATAAATGGTAGCTATTATTACGTTGTCCAAAGTCTTTGGAGGCATGGAAGACACTGAAAAGATTGGCTGAAACATCTGCATCATAAGGTCAGAGAAAACTGGTCCTTGACATCATGTTCTTGAGGTCTTTCCTCGATTCTAGGGCATCTCTGAGTTAGAGGTCAGGGGGGGCACTGACATAAGGACAGGAGGAATAGATAGGGTTCCAGGGAGATTCAGTTCTTTGCCTTATGTTTCTCCCTGGCCTGCAGCTATTCATGTATTTCCCCCAAGCCTTCAGGGCCTCACGAGGGTAGTAGGTAGGTAGAGACTCACCTAGGGTGGCCAGCACGTGGCGCAGTTCAGCTCCCATAACAGTTCCATTGCCTTCCTTGTCAAAGACCCTCAGCCCTTCCACAAAGTCCTCAAATGTGCCAGTGTCTTTGCATTTGGCAATATGTTGCAACATGGGCAAGAAGGTCCTCAAAATCCATCATTTTGGAGTTGAGTTCTGGGGACAGAGAAGGGAGATGGGAAAGTCAAAAACAAATATTAGATAGAACACACACACCCCTGTCTCTGGCCCAGACCTATTTGGGATTTAGATGGGGGTTTAGATGAATTGTAGGGAAGTATATTGGGATATTTCCCAATGAGATAGTTGAAGTGACATCACTTACCCTTGAATCTATCATCCTCTTAGTCTATCCGCCTGGCCTTTGTTCCCCAAGGTCCTTGGGACCTTGGCATCTGCTCTAGGACTTTCCTGCCCTAGAGCAGGCTTTCCATCCACCATGATCCAAACATGAACATGAGCCTTCCTCTATGTATTGTCTCTCCCAGTTAGAACGTGTGCTCCTGGGGTCAAGGGACCATCTAGATTTTCTATTTGTATAAGCTTAGCACAGTGTTGGACATTCAGGAAGGCTGAATGAAGACATTCCAATAATGCTCTGTTTTACATGGTCAGAATCAAGCACGCGACTTCTCTGCTTAAAATGACGTGATTATTTCCTATTGCCATTTGAGTAAAATTCAGTTCCTTTGGCTGACCATCAAGGTCCTCCACCTTCTGAAGACAACAATCCCGCTAACCTAGATGAAGGACTTTAATGAGAATTCTGGGACCAAGATGAAAGAACGTGGCAGATTCTTAGGTTCCCCTTACTTTAGACACAGATATCACCCTAACCACTTCTCCTCAAATCCAGGCTAGGCTGAAGGGCTTAGCAGGTGTGCAAAAACAAGGCTGCCCTTGGTTTAGTGACATAGTTTCATCACCACTAATCCCTTTGGCTTGTATGAGCTGGCTACAGGAAGCCCCAGTTTAGGAAACTGGTGCCTATCCTTGAGACTATCGTCTGTAGCTGCTGCCTTCCCATTCCAGTAGTGAGGTAGCTGCTGCCTTCCCATTCCAGTAGTGAGCTGCCCTGACTTTCTTGCTGTGCTAACAACCCAGAGCAGGGAGAAATTTGGAGGCTTAGTAACAACACCTCTCACACTGAACATTTTGGGGTAGGTGCTTTCTTTTCCCCGTGGGTATGCCTAATGTCACTTACCTTCCTGCTTAGGTCTCCCCAGCACCCGAAGGACCTCAGCCTGGGTTGGGTTCTGGCCCAGTGCTCTCATTACATCTCCACACTGCCCATATGTGATCTTCATCTCTGATTTGGGAGTCCGATCAAATAGGGAGAAGGCTTCTTTGAACTCTGGTGGGATGAGGTGGAAACACCGGATGAGTATGATAACATGGGGAGTGCTCAGAACACAGAATGAGCCAGGGGAGTGAATGTCCTCTGATTCTTTGAAACTCATAGTTCAAGAGCAACCATTAATTTTGAAGTTATAATCATGGTTAGTTTAGTACAACTTCCTGAAAGAGGTGGGATCAGTGTCTTTCACCTCAGGCCGGGATTTCTATGGCAGTTAAGGGAGAGTGAAGGAGGAAGTTCTCTGAGGACGGGGAGCTGTGCTTCTCAGGTGAGATGGGCAATTCCCTGAAGATAAGAGCTCTGTTTCCCTCTTGGACTAGGGGCTCCCAGAGGGCAAGTATTGTGCTGCTTTCCCTCAAATTAGGGACTCCTTGAAGGCAGGGGCCATGTCTCCTCCTCAAGGGGACTTCCAGAGGACAGGGGGAGTTGTGTCATCTCTGACACTAATACCTAACATATAATTGAGCATCCCAGAGGGGACTGAGCAAGTTAGCCTATAGACTGACTAATAATCCGGAGTACTAGATGAGGACAGAGGGACCCAAAGCTACTCACCTTCTATCTGCTCTGGAGTAAACTCAATCTGGAATAGAAGATAGGAGAAAAGTTCTAATTACTTCTCCTGGACTCTTTAAAGCCCCCTCAGCAGTGGCTGTTTGTTCCATGTACAGAAAGATGCCTTGGAAGTTCTTTTGAGGAAGATTATTTTATTAAGCATTATGATGAAATATTAATTGAATGGGGAATGTTAAGAGAAGAATGACCAGAGTGGTAAAGAATGTCAGGATCTCCCATCCCCTTCTGAAAACTGTTTGAAGGAACTGGGGTATCTTTAATCCAGGAAGAGAAGACTTGTAGGGGACATAATCCCTATCTTCAAGACTTTGAAGGGTTATCAGGAGAGAACAGAGAGAGGCAGAGAGACAGAGAGAGCCTTATTACTATGGAGAAGGAGAAGTCTTTCTGTGTGTATGTGTAAGTGCGAGTGTGTTGCTATGGGATAGAGAAGGAGAGCAGGGAGGCAGAATCACAAACATTTATGGCTCTTCCCCAGACAGGTCCCTCAGTCATCACCAGCTCTGTCCCCCAGTAGCTGACACACACCCAGTCCTGTTCACAGGGAGTTCAGTGTCTCAGACAGGCACGCCGAGGTGAGTTAGACCAACCACACCATGGAAACTCTAAACTGGTCTATGAATGGATAGGAATGCCTCAGACTGGCCACAAGGGCCTCTTGGTGGGGTGGAGTTGGGGAACCAGGGGGAGAACTGCAGAGGGGAGAAATGGGTCTATTTCTACCACCAATCCTCATGCAGACAGAGAGAACTCAAGGATAGCTGAGCTCCTCAGCAATCTGAGAAAGTTTCCAAAAGGAAGAGAAAAATCTCCCCCAACACACACCCCATTTAAAAAATTTCATGTTAACAGTTGATGAAGGCGTAGTAGGAAGATTTGGAATCAGTTCTGCTTTTCCTTCCTGTACGGTGTTGGACGAATCACCTCTTAGTTCCTCATTTCCTTCACCTATAAAATGAAGTGATTAAAGCAGACTATTTTCTTCTGGATATGTTTCCTTCTGTTTTAGTTTTTCTCATGGTTTCTCTCATTTATTTTAATTCCTCTGTGCAACATGAATAATGTGTTTAATAAGAATGTATGTGTAAAACTCAGATAAGATTGCATGCCATCTTGGGGAGGGAGGGAGAAGGGAAGGGGAAAAATTTTTAAATTTATGGAAGTGATCGTTGAAAACTGAAAACAAATTAATTTTTTAAAAAATTAAGGAGTCAAATTAGGTGCTCTGGAACACTCCTCCTGGTTTTAGAATCCTATTATTCCCTGACTCTAGGGTTTTTAGGGTGGGAGGGGGTCCTTGTGAAGGCCTGGAGAGAAGACTGGCAGGTGAGCTGGCACCTACCGCACGGAACTCTGAAGAATAGCTTTGACCAACGAGCCCCTCCAACCATCTCCTTCCCCTTGGTTCCAGGCCCTCAGAGCAGACTGCCCCTCTAGCTCAGACAAACAGGCCTGGAATAAGTAAAGGAGAGTAGATAACTCCCCATAACCTCTGTCCTTCACTCTTGGCAGCCTCTGGCAGCCCTAATATCCCAGCATCCTTCATACCATCAAACCCAAATCTCTCTCACTTCCCCAGTCTCACGCTTTACTGAACTGTGAGCTCTTCAAGGGCTGAGTAATTGATCTTCGTATCTCCCACAGTGTCTAACACAAGATTTTGTACATGGTTCACATTAGATAGCATCGTTAACTTGAAGAGTCCTCAACTGATATCAGACTGAGTTTGGAACTCAACACACACTTCCTAGCAAACTTTTTCATTTCTCAGAGGCCTCAACTTTCTCATCTGTAAGATAGGAATATGATTCCTGTACTACCCATCTCTACAGGAGGATATAAGTTTGGCTATAAAGGTGAGCTCTTGTTATGAAAGTCAAAAAGTATCAGAGATGGGAGAGACCCTGGAAACCCCTTCATCTACCATATGAGAAAACTTAGGCTGGGAGAGAGGTCAGAAAGCAGATATGGGAGATAAATCTGGTGTTCTTCCTACCACACCAAGGTGAGGTAGAAATGGTCCATTTTGGACAGCCCAGATGCCTTCTAGAATTGTCCAGTCCCACTCCTTCTGCGTGGTCAAGGATGACTAGGGAAGAGAGGACAGAGTCTCCCTAGCTTCTCTCCCTGATTTTTCCTCTCCTCCCTCCTGAGTTCCCTCACCACCACCACCCCCCCCCCCCCGGAGCAGCCAGATCGCAGCTCCAATGGTCACGGAGAGAGATTTATGAGGTGTGAGTGGGATCATCGCCTGCCTGGCCCCCCTTGCTCTCGGGCACCCATCAGGCAAGGCCCGCAGCTGCTGCCTTTGATGCTATTTTCTCCTCAGAGAAGGCAACCACAAACAGGCCCCAGGGTGTAAGTCATCATTTCCCACTGCAAGCCGTATGTTCCAGGTCTAAACTGAGACTGGAGGGAGGGAGAGTGAGAGAGTGTGAAATAGTCTGGGAGAGACTGAGCATGTGTCAGAGAGACAGGGAAGACAGAGAGGGAGAGATATAGGGATAGAAGAGACGGGGAGGGAGGACAGTGAGGAAGAATACATAAAGAAAGGAAGAAGAGAGAGAGAGAGAGAGAGAGAGAGAGAGAGAGAGAGAGAGAGAGGAGAGAGAGAGAGAGAGGAGAGAGAGAGAAGGAGAAACATGTATAAAGACAGTGTGGAA